>CAKAOJ020000226.1:125000-135000 GCA_916701645.2 Sebastolobus alascanus | reverse complement strand
CCCCCTGTCTGTGTCTCTCTCCAGTTTGTCCTGCAGCAGGTGGACATCAGTCTTCCAGAGAACAGTGTGTGGTTGGACAGGTACAGGTGGGACATACCTGTCTTTCATCTGAATGGACAGTTTGTGATGAAACATCGTGTGAACGTCGTCCTGCTGGACAAACTGCTGCAGGACGCCGAGACGCAGAAACCATGACGACAGTTTATGATCTGACTGATGATGAATAAACACACCTGATCAATAAATTTGTCTCTGCTGGATTGATGATAGGAAACCTAACCAATCAGAGCAGCTCCTCAGTGTGATGTCACTGCTGGACCAACCAATGACATTTATTAACATTGATTAGTCAGGCGTCAGCCAATCAGGGTGGAGGATCATTAGTGATATGAAACGTGGTGATAATTAATGTATAATTATTAACGTAGATTAAGTAAAGAAGCACTATTATACACATTATATAAAACAACTAAAATATAGAAGTATAAAGTAGAATAAAAAGAGAGTAAAGACACTACGCACTGAGGATCTACTGTAATCTAATGAAGGTTAGTACCAGTCTGACAGATGTGAGGTTGAATATTAAATATAGATTATATTTATAAACACTCAGCTTACTGTTAGACGATATGTGTTCATTTTATTGCTGTGAAATCTTGAATATCTTTGATGCAGCACATCAAATAAACAACATTATAATAAATTTATAATATATAAACACACACAGGGATGAACAGACACTGAAGGTGTCATTTATTTGTTTTGTTTGTTTACACCTTTGATCCTGATAATAATAATAATAATAATATTAATATTACTATTAATGGTGGTATTTATAGTAAACACGTAGAGGAGGCAGAGTTTGAAGACTCGGGGTGAGGGGGGGGGGAAGGCTTGTCCATATCCTTGTTAGAGGTCGCTGAGGTCGCTGCTCCTCGTCAGCAAGGTTCCGGGGGGGGGGGGGGGGGGGGGTGGATGAGATTCACCCTGAGATGCTGAAGGCTCTGGATATTATTGGACATTGTTGGACATTGTTGGACATTGTTGGACATTGTTGGACTGTCTTGGCTGACATGTCTCTTCAGTGTTGCATGGAGGTCGGGGACAGTACCAGTGGAACGGTGGACCCGGGTGGTGGTTCCTATCTTTAAAAAGGGGGACCGGAGGGTGTGCTCCAACTGTCGGGGTATCACACTGCTCAGCCCCCCCAGGAAAGTTTATTCCAGGGTTCTGAAAGGAGACTCTGACTGATAGAACCTCAGATTCAGGAGGAACAATGTGGTTTCTGTCCTGGCCGTGGACCAGTGGACCAGTGGAACATTGGACCAGTGGACCAGTGGACCATTGGACCAGTGGACCAGGGGACCAGTGGAACATTGGACCAGCGGACCAGTGGAACAGTGGACCAGTGGACCAGTGGAACAGTGGACCAGTGGAACAGTGGACCAGTGGACCAGTGGACCAGTGGACCAGTGGAACATTGGACCAGTGGACCAGTGGAACATTGGACCAGTGGACCAGCGGAACATTGGACCAGTGGACCAGTGGACCAGTGGACCAGTGGAACAG
The DNA here is from genome assembly GCA_916701645.2 of Sebastolobus alascanus. Taxonomy (NCBI): domain Eukaryota; kingdom Metazoa; phylum Chordata; class Actinopteri; order Perciformes; family Sebastidae; genus Sebastolobus; species Sebastolobus alascanus. The sequence continues at coordinate 133,431 of CAKAOJ020000226.1, read as the reverse complement.
TGGACCAGTGGAACAGTGGACCAGTGGACCAGTGGACCAGTGGAACATTGGACCAGTGGACCAGTGGAACATTGGACCAGTGGACCAGCGGAACATTGAACCAGTGGACCAGTGGAACATTGGACCAGCGGACCAGTGGAACAGTGGACCAGTGGACCAGTGGAACAGTGGACCAGTGGAACACGGACCAGTGGACCAGTGGAACATTGGACCAGTGGACCAGTGGAACATTGGACCAGTGGACCAGCGGAACATTGGACCAGTGGACCAGTGGAACATTGGACCAGTGGACCAGTGGACCAGTGGACCAGTGGAACAGTGGACCAGTGGAACATTGGACCAGCGGAACATTGGACCAGTGGACCAGCGGAACATTGGACCAGTGGACTAGTGGACCAGTGTAACATTGGACCAGTGGACCAGTGGACCAGTGGAACATTGGACCAGTGGAACATTGGACCAGTGGACCAGTGGAACATTGGACCAGTGGACCAGCGGAACATTGGACCAGTGGACCAGTGGACCAGTGGAACATTGGACCAGTGGACCAGTGGAACATTGGACCAGTGGACCAGTGGAACATTGGACCAGTGGACCAGTGGACCAGTGGACCAGCGGACCAGCTCTTTACCCTAACGGGGCTGTTGGAGGGGTCATGGGAGTTTGCCCATCCAGTCTACATGTGTTTTGTGGACTTGGAGAAGGCTAACGACTTTGTCCCCCGGGGAGTCCTTTGGGGGGTACTGGGGGAATATGGGGTACCGGGGTCGTTGTTACGAGCCATCCGGTCCTTGTAGAACCAAAGTGAGAGCTGTGTCCATATACTCATGTCCGGTGGGTGTTGTCCTCCACCAGGGCTGTCCTTCGTCACCGATCCTGTTTGTGATTTTCATGGACAGGATCTCAAGGCCCAGCTGGGGGGAGGAGAGTGTCCGGTTCGGGAGACCTCAGAATTGGGTCTCTGCTCTTTGCAGATGATGTGGTTCTGTTGGCTTCATCAGACCGTGACCTTCAGCAGCACTGGGGCGGTTTGCAGCCGAGTGTGAAGCGGTCGGGATGAGAGTCAGTACCTCCAAGTCTGAGGTCATGGTGCTCTGCCGGTAAACGGTGGACTGCTCCTCCTGGTGGGGAGTCAGTCTTTTTCCCCAATAGAGGAAGTTCAAGTATCTCTGGGTCTTGTTCAATAGTGAGGAAAAAATGGAGCAGGAGATGGACAGGTGGTTTGGTGCAGTGTCAGCAGTTATGTGGGCGCTGTACCGGACCGTTGTGTTTCAGAGGGAGCTGAGCTGGAAAGCAAAGCTCTGAAGTACCGGTTCATCTACGTTCCAACACTCAGAATGAGATCACAGATACAAGCAGCTGAAATGAGTTTCCTTCGTAGGGTGGCTGGACTCAGTCTTAGAGAGAGGGTGAGGAGCTCAGCCTTAGAGAGAGGGTGAGGAGCTCAGTCTTAGAGAGAGGGTGAGGAGCTCAGCCTTAGAGAGAGGGTGAGGAGCTCAGTCTTAGAGAGAGGGTGAGGAGCTCAGCCTTAGAGAGAGGGTGAGGAGCTCAGTCTTAGAGAGAGGGTGAGGAGCTCAGCCTTAGAGAGAGGGTGAGGAGCTCAGTCTTAGAGAGAGGGTGAGGAGCTCAGCCTTAGAGAGAGGGTGAGGAGCTCAGTCTTAGAGAGAGGGTGAGGAGCTCAGTCTTAGAGAGAGGGTGAGGAGCTCAGTCTTAGAGAGAGGGTGAGGAGCTCAGTCTTAGAGAGAGGGTGAGGAGCTCGGAGTAGAGAAAGGGTGAGGAGCTCAGTCTTAGAGAGAGGGTGAGGAGCTCAGTATTAGAGAGAGGGTGAGGAGCTCAGCCTTAGAGAGAGGGTGAGGAGCTCAGTCTTAGAGAGAGGGTGAGGAGCTCAGCCTTAGAGAGAGGGTGAGGAGCTCAGTCTTAGAGAGAGGGTGAGGAGCTCAGCCTTAGAGAGAGGGTGAGGAGCTCAGTCTTAGAGAGAGGGTGAGGAGCTCAGTCTTAGAGAGAGGGTGAGGAGCTCAGTCTGAGAGAGAGGGTGAGGAGCTCGGAGTAGAGAAAGGGTGAGGAGCTCAGTCTTAGAGAGAGGGTGAGGAGCTCGGAGTAGAGAAAGGGTGAGGAGCTCAGTATTAGAGAGAGGGTGAGGAGCTCAGCCTTCGAACCCTGAAAACAACACCTGACTCGTCTGAGTCACCTGATGCCGTGAGCTCATCAATATTTAACTTGCTGATGGTTCACAGTCTCTGGCTGTCAGCCAATCACAGCCAGGAGGGCTGGGAGCTGGTGTAGAGTGTGCTTGGTGTCATGGAGACGGTCAGTCGTGTTTTCCGTGAGGTGAAGGTGTGTTGATGGCGTCCAGCAGCTTCATCATCAGCAGCAGAGCTGAAGATGTTCAGTTTGCTCTTCAGAGAGCCAAGAAAAAGATCAGCAACCTGCAGCAACGACTGAACATCAAGTAAGTTCAAGATATCTTTAATATTTACACCTGTGGGTCGCTGCCGTAGCTCACCTGGTGGAGCGGGCGTCCCATGTACCAAGGCTGAGACCTTACCGCAGCGGCCCAGGGTTCGAATCCGACCTGTGGCCCTTTGCTGCATCTCATCCCCTCTCTCTCTCCCCCTTTCAGTACTATCTCTGGCACTAATAACCCATAAAAGCTGGAAAAATAATCTAAAAAAAAGAAAGAAAAATTAACATCTGTAACAACTGAACAACAATGTGTTGACAGAGGGATGCTGGGTAACGTGTCAGAGGACAGAGGGATGCTGGGTAACGTGTCAGAGGACAGAGGAATGCTGGGTAACGTGTCAGAGGACAGAGGGATGCTGGGTAACGTGTCAGAGGACAGAGGAATGCTGGGTAACGTGTCAGAGGACAGAGGGATGCTGGGTAACGTGTCAGAGGACAGAGGGATGCTGGGTAACGTGTCAGAGGACAGAGGCATGCTGGGTAACGTGTCAGAGGACAGAGGGATTCTGGGTAACGTGTCACAGTGTGGTACAGATTAAACAGCAGTAAGCTGCAGGAAGCATGTGACCTGTTGGTCCTGTTGGATGTATAGACTGACTGGAGATCAGCTCAGTTGAACTGGTTCTACAGAACTCTACTGGTCTCCAGCAGGTGAGTCAGTCAGTTTAACTGGTTGGACTGGAAACTGAACCAGTTTAACCAGTCTGAGAGTGTGTTGGTGTGTGAGTGGAGATGCAGTGGGGTTACAGTTACATCGTTAGTCTTCAGAAAGTAAACCTGTAAGTCTTGTACAGCTGCAACATTCACTCGACTAGTTGATCCACTGAAAATCAATCAGCAACTAATCAATGAATAATAATAATAATAGTTCTTGTTAAACAAATGCTGAATATTCTCTCATTACAGCTTCTTCAGTGTGTCCGATGTTATCCATTTTATATCTCAGTACAGTCATTTAAAACTGTTGGTCGAACAAAAGACATTGTCCCTGAACCGTCTGTGAGACGCCGTCGTGTACCGATGGTCCCGTGTGTTGTCAGCGTGGTTTATTATCTTAGAGCAGCTCTCCAACATCTATAACTTCTAGCTGTTCTTTCTTCTGTATTTATGTGACTTCATTCATTTTTATTTTTTATCTGTAAATGTTCTTCTGCTGTTGTTTGTGTAGAAGAAGAAGTTTGTGTGTCTGAGCTGATAAATTGATCCAGGATCAGTCTCTGGACTCTTCAGTAGAGTTTATGTCTGAGCTGATAAATTGATCCAGGATCAGTCTCTGGACTCTTCAGTAGAGTTTATGTCTGATGTTGGTAAACTGTTCCAGGATCAGTCTCTGGACTCTTCAGTAGAGTTTATGTCTGATGTTGGTAAACTGTTCCAGGATCAGTCTCTGGACTCTTCAGTAGAGTTTATGTCTGATGTTGGTAAACTGATCCAGGATCAGGATCTAGATGTTGATCACTCTTTGAGTTTCTGATGTGAAGATGTGTTTTTGTTTCCAGAGAAACCAGTTCAGAGAGTCCAGAGGAGACCAGTCTAACATGGACGCCCAGCAAGGAGCTCAGGGACTCCCTGATGGACATGTACCAAGGTAAAATACTACTACTACTAGTACTGCTACTGCTACTACACATGCACAGAGGTAAAATAGTACTACTAGTACTACTACTGCTGCTACATCACACAAATATGTTAATTGACATGTTGAAGGAGTAGGGATGTGCAGGTTTGACTGTGTACTGTGGTTAAATATAGTAATGGTACCAACAGCAGCATCATTATTCAACATTCAGCGTTCAACATTCAGCGTTCAACATTCAGCATTCAACATTCAACATTCAGTGTTCAGCGTTCAACATTCAGCGTTCAGCGTTCAGCATTCAGCTTTCAACATTCAGCGTTCAACATTCAGCGTTCAGCGTTCAACATTCAACATTCAACATTCAGCATTTAGCGCTCAACATTCAACATTCAGCTTTCAACATTCCGCGTTCAACCTTCACCAATCAACATTCAACATTCAGCGTTCAGCGTTCAACATTCAGCGTTCAACATTCAGCTTTCAACATTCAGCGTTCAACATTCAGCATTCAACGTTCCACATTTAGCGTTCAACATTCAGCGTTCAACATTCAGCATTCAACAGTCGGGGTTAAACATTCAACATTCAGCATTCAGCGTTCAACATTCAGCATTCAACATTTAGCGTTAAACATTCAGCGTTCAACATTCAGCATTCAACATTCAGCATTCAGCATTCAGCATTCAGCATTCAATATTCAACATTCAGCGTTAAACATTCAGCGTTCAACATTCAGTGTTCAACATTCAGCGTTCAGCGTTCAACATTCAACATTCAGCGCTCAACATTCAACATTCAGCGTTCAGCGTTCAACATCCAGCGTTCAGCGTTCAACATTCAGCGTTCAGCGTTCTACATTCAGCATTCAACATTCAGCATTCAACGTTCAACATTCAGCGTTCAACATTCAGCATTCAACATTCAGCATTCAACGTTCAGCATTCAACATTCAGCGCTCAGCGTTCAACATTCAGCATTCAACATTCAGTGTTCAACATTCAGTATTCAGTATTCAGCATTCAGCGTTCAACATTCAGCATTCAGCGTTCAACATTCAACATTCAGCATTCAGCGTTCAGCGTTCAACATTCAGCATTCAGCGTTCAGCGTTCAACATTCAGCATTCAACATTCAGCGTTCAACATTCAGTATTCAGCATTCAGCGTTAAAACATTCAGCATTCAGCAATCAGCGTTCAACATTCAGCATTCAGCATTCAGAGTTCAACATTCAGCATTCAACATTCAGCGTTAAACATTCAACGTTCAGTGTTCAACATTCAGCGCTCAGCGTTCAACATTCAACATTCAGCATTCAGCGTTCAACATTCAGCATTCAGCGTTCAACATTCAACATTCAGCGTTCAACATTCAACATTCAGCATTCAGTATTCAGCATTCAGCATTCAGTATTCAGCGTTCAACATTCAACATTCAACATTCAGCATTCAACATTCAGCATTCAACATTCAGCGTTAAACATTCAGTGTTCAACATTCAGCGCTCAGCGTTCAACATTCGACATTCAGCATTCAGCGTTCAACATTCAGCGTTCAACATTCAACATTCAACATTCAGCATTCAGTATTCAGCATTCAGCATTCAGTATTCAGCGTTCAACATTCAACATTCAGCATTCAGCATTCAGTATTCAGCGTTCATCATTCAACATTCAGCATTCAGCGTTCAACATTCAGCATTCAGCGTTCAACATTCAGCGTTCAACATTCAACATTCAACTTTCAACATTCAGCATTCAGCGTTCAACATTCAGCGTTCAGCATTCAGCGTTCAACATTTAACATTCAGCATTCAACGTTTAACATTCAGCATTCGGCGTTTGGCTTTCAGCTTTCAGCTTTCAGCTTGGCCTCCACCAGTTGGAGCTGGCGGGCAGGGACACACAGAGTGGGGGTCAAAGGTCTTAGCACACATGACAACTGCTGGATGGACACCAGCATCACTATTACTACTACTACCACCACTACTACTACTACTGCTGTATTATTCCTCTTCTTTGCTAATTTCTTTTAGTGCTTTAGTTCATTTTAGTGCTATTTACAGAGGCTTTATTGTTAATATGTATATTATCACTTTTTAAATGACAAAGATGGCAGTTTTAAAAAAAATCGAATACTTGTATTTTGTTAAATGCTGAAGGGTGATGAGGCGCAGCGTCTTTCAGCTGAGACGCTTTGGTTGCGTCTGGTTGCTATGATACGTAATATCTGTAGAAGTAAAAATGTTGGCACGAGGTAGAGTAATCTGGGTGAACGATCATGATGAGTGTTGTTCATCACTCACAGCTTCATGGAGGATGTGACGGTGTGTGTGTGTGTGTGTGTGTGTGTGTGTGTGTGTGTGTGTGTGTGTGTGTGTGTGTGTGTGTGTGTGTGTGTGTGTGTGTGTGTGTGTCGGCGCCGCCGAAAGGCAGGAAGTGTTACTACAGACAGGACTACAAAACTAGAGTGACCAATTCTCTTTTAAACCTCTGAATAAACTTTTTTGATAAAGAGTCAGAGATCAATGAGCAGCTACTACGCACGCACGCACGCACGCACGCACGCACGCACGCACGCACACACACACACACACACACACACACACACACACACACACACACACACACACACACACACACACACACACATTCCTCCACAGAGACGTGATGAATAGCAGCTACTTCAGATCAGAGTCTCAGCCCACCCTCATCCAACAATACAGTGTGTGTGTGTGTGTGTGTGTGTGTGTGTGTGTGTGTGTGTGTGTGTGTGTGTGTGTGGACCACCCACTTTGCAGATTTAACAGCGTTCACACGACGTCCCCCCCCCTCTCGCTCTCTCTGCTTTTGTCTTCTTCTGTCATTAATCTACTGACCTGTGTGTGTGTGTGTGTGTGTGTTTTCATCGTTTGGGACATTGTTACCATGGTGACATGACAGGATATTATGGTCTGTAATGGAGTAAAGAGAAAAACTAAAGCCTCCACAGGAGGGCGCCGCCGAGCTGAAGAGTAGGCACAGATCCCCTCCTCCTCCTCCTCCTCCTCTTCCTCCTCGTCCTCCTCGTCCTCCTCCTCGTCCTCCTCCTCCTCCTCCTCCTCCTCCTCCTCCTCCTCCTCCTCCTCGTCCTCCTCGTCCTCCTCCTCCTCCTCCTCCTCCTCCTCCTCCGCCTCCTCGTCCTCCTCCTCCTCCTCCTCCTCCTCCTCCTCCTCGTCCTCCTCGTCCTCCTCCTCGTCCTCCTCCTCCTCCTCCTCCTCCTCCTCCTCGTTCTCCTCGTCCTCCTCCTCCTCCTCCTCCCCCTCCTCCTCCTCCTCGTCCTCCTCCTCCTCCTCCTCGTCCTCCTCCTCGTCCTCCTCCTCCTCGTCCTCCTCGTCCTCCTCCTCGTCCTCCTCCTCCTCCTCCTCCTCCTCCTCCTCGTCCTCCTCGTCCTCCTCCTCCTCCTCCTCCTCCTCCTCCTCCTCCTCCTCCTCCTCGTCCTCCTCGTCCTCCTCCTCCTCCTCCTCCTCCTCCTCCTCGTCCTCCTCGTCCTCCTCCTCGTCCTCCTCCTCCTCCTCCTCCTCCTCCTCCTCCTCCTCGTCCTCCTCGTCCTCCTCCTCCTCCTCCTCCTCCTCCTCCTCCTCCTCCTCCTCCTCGTCCTCCTCGTCCTCCTCCTCCTCCTCCTCCTCCTCCTCCTCCTCCTCGTCCTCCTCGTCCTCCTCCTCGTCCTCCTCCTCCTCCTCCTCCTCCTCCTCCTCCTCCTCGTCCTCCTCGTCCTCCTCCTCCTCCTCCTCCTCCTCCTCCTCGTTCTCCTCGTCCTCCTCCTCCTCCTCCTCCTCCTCCTCTTCATCACTCAGTGAAACATGTTGACATCATTCAGATGAAACTCTGGTTTATTGGTTTTCATTGACTGAGTATTTCTACTGTGTATTTATTGTGTTTCTATTGTTGGTCTTCGTCTTTATTTATTATATTATAGTATATTATTATAGTATTTATTCGCTCTGTTTTGAGGGTGAAAGTACCAAAAGTTAATTGATGAAAGATGGATGTGAAATGAAAGATGGAGTGATAAATGATCAAGTGATTTGATTAATTTAAATTATAAATTAAGTCATTATTTATCGCTCCATTAGTTACTTCCACTCGTCATAGTGTTGACCCCACAGCTGCATCCACTGGGGGCAAATACAGTTATTGATTAATATTGATTATTGATTGATTAAACAGAGTTTGAACTCCTTTAGAAAGCGTTTGTCCACCAGAGGGTGCTGACAGACTCAGTGATGATATCAGATCTTTAGATGTCACAGATCCAGGATCAGCAGGCTCTGCCTTAAAGACTAAAGTCAGGGAATAAAGTCAACATGTAGATCACATGACATACTGGAACGTGATTGGCTGCAGTTTGAC
>CAKAOJ020000226.1:82500-120000 GCA_916701645.2 Sebastolobus alascanus | reverse complement strand
CATTAACACATTCATACATCAACCCATTCATCTATTAACCCATCCATCCATTAACCCATTCATCCATTAATCATCAATCTATTAACACATCCATCCATTAACCCATCCATCCATTAACCCATTCATCCATTTACAATCCATCTATTAACCCATTCATCCATTAACCCATTCATCCATTAACACATTCATCCATCAACCCATTCATCCATTAACCCATTAACCCATTCTACCATTAACCCATCCATCCATTAACCCATCCATCCATTAACCCATTCATCCATTAACAATCCATCTATTAACCCATTCATCCATTAACACATTCATCCATCAACCCATTCATCTATTAACCCATCCATCCATTAACCCATTCATCCATTAATCATCCATCTATTAACACATTCATCCATTAACTCATTCATCCATTAACCCATTCATCCATTAACCCATCCACCCATTAACCCATTCATCCATTAACCCATTCATCCATTAACCCATCCACCCATTAACCCATTCATCCATTAACACATTCATCCATTAACCCATCCACCCATTAACCCATTCATCCATTAACCCACCCATCCATTAACCCATTCATCGATTAACACATTCATTTATTAACCCATTCATCCATTAATCATCCATCTATTAACACATTCATCCATTAACCCATTCATCCATAAACCCAACCATCCATTAACCCATTCATCCATTAACACATTCATCTATTAACCCGTTCATCCATTTACACATTCATCCGTTAACCATCCATCCATTAACCCATTCATCCATTAACCATCCATCCATTAACCCATCCATCCATTAACCCATCCATCCATTAACCATCCATCCATTAACCCATCCATCCATTAACCATCCATCCATTAACCCATCCATCCATTAACCCATCCATCCATTAACCCATTCATCCATTAACCCATCCATCCATTAACCATCCATCCATTAACCCATCCATCCATTAACCATCCATCCGTTAACCATCCATCCATTAACCCATTCATCCATTAACCCATCCATCCATTAACCATCCATCCATTAACCCATCCATCCATTAACCCATCCATCCATTAACCATCCATCCATTAACCCATCCATCCATTAACCATCCATCCATTAACCCATTCATCCATTAACCCACCCATCCATTAACCCATTCATCGATTAACACATTCATTTATTAACCCATTCATCCATTAATCATCCATCTATTAACACATTCATCCATTAACCCATTCATCCATAAACCCAACCATCCATTAACCCATTCATCGATTAACACATTCATCTATTAACCCGTTCATCCATTTACACATTCATCCGTTAACCATCCATCCATTAACCCATCCATCCATTAACCATCCATCCATTAACCCATCCATCCATTAACCATCCATCCATTAACCATCCATCCATTAACCCATCCATCCATTAACCATCCATCCATTAACCCATCCATCCATTAACCCATTCATCCATTAACCCATCCATCCATTAACCATCCATCCATTAACCCATCCATCCATTAACCCATCCATCCATTAACCCATCCATCCATTAACCCATCCATCCATATTTCTGACTGACTGGTACCTGTCTGTCTGTTCAGCCCCTCAGCACCTCCCAGAGCCTCCGTCCTCCTGCTCCCCCTCCCCTCTGTCCCACAGGAGGTCTGTCTCTCCTGTCTCACCCCTCCTCCACAGGAGGTCTGTCTCTCCTGTCTCACCCCTCCTCCACAGGAGGTCTGTCTCTCCTGTCTCACCCCTCCTCCACAGGAGGTCTGTCTCTCCTGTCTCACCTTCGTCCTCCGGGCCTCCAGGAGGTGCAGGGCAGATGGAGCTGGACCTTTCCCCCAGCCGAGGCCTTTCTCCTCGGGTAGAGAGCTGTGGACACGGCTCTGATGGAGAAAGAGGTCCTGGTAGTCCCGCCCTCAGAAGACATCTAGTCAGCACTGATGACAGGTGAGATTGGAAGGTTCAGGTTTTTTTTAGTTTTGCTTTAAGATTATTTTTTTTGCGTTTTCAAGCCTTTATTTATAGGACAGTGGATAGTCTAGAAAGGGGGAGAGAGAGAGGGGGTGACATGCGGAAATGGCCGTATGGGCGCCCGCTCTACCAACTGAGCTATCGGGGCGCCCAGGAAGGTTCAGTTAGTGCACTGAAAACTGAAATGGCAAAAAGCACTGAAAGAAGCTGCAGTGTCAGATGAAAGCTGAACTGACCCCTCTGTACCCTACACTGACTCCTCTGTACCCTGCACTGACTCCTCTACCCTGCACTGACTCCTGTGTACCCTACACTGACTCCTCTGTACCCTGCACTGACTCCTGTGTACCCTGCACTGACTCCTCTACCCTGCACTGACTCCTGTGTACCCTGCACTGACTCCTGTGTACCCTGCACTGACTCCTCTACCCTGCACTGACTCCTGTGTACCCTGCACTGACTCCTCTACCCTGCACTGACTCCTGTGTACCCTACACTGACTCCTCTGTACCCTGCACTGACTCCTCTACCCTGCACTGACTCCTGTGTACCCTGCACTGACTCCTCTACCCTGCACTGACTCCTCTACCCTGCACTGACTCCTCTGTACCCTGCAATGACTCCTCTACCCTGCACTGACTCCTCTACCCTGCACTGACTCCTCTACCCTGCACTGACTCCTGTGTACCCTGCACTGACTCCTGTGTACCCTGCACTGACTCCTCTACCCTGCACTGACTCCTCTACCCTGCACTGACTCCTTTTACCCTGCACTGACTCCTGTGTACCCTGCACTGACTCCTTTTACCCTGCACTGACTCCTCTGTACCCTGCACTGACTCCTGTGTACCCTGCACTGACTCCTCTACCCTGCACTGACTCCTCTGTACCCTGCACTGACTCCTCTACCCTGCACTGACTCCTCTACCCTGCACTGACTCCTCTGTACCCTGCACTGACTCCTCCTCTGTACCCTGCACTGACTCCTCCTCTGTACCCTGCACTGACTCCTCTGTACCCTGCACTGACTCCTCTGTACCCTGCACTGACTCCTCTACCCAGCACTGACTCCTGTGTACCCTGCACTGACTCCTCTGTACTCTACACTGACTCCTCTGTACCCTGCACTGACTCCTCTACCCTGCACTGACTCCTCTACCCTGCACTGACTCCTACCCTGCACTGACTCCTCTACCCAGCACTGACTCCTCTGTACCCTGCACTGACTCCTCTGTACCCTGCACTGACTCCTCTGTACTCTACACTGACTCCTCTGTACCCTGCACTGACTCCTCTGTACCCTGCACTGACTCCTCCACTGCCCCCTCTCAGAACTGTTTACTGTCCTGCCTCCACAATGGTTGAACTTCCCATTGACATCTTCAGAGTAGAACTCACCTGTTCAGAGTTGAACTCACCTGTTCAGAGTTGAACTCACCTGTTCAGACTGCACCATGGCCCTATTACATCTCTTATTGTCTCTAAAGGCAGCACTTGAAGCAGTTCACTGTATATAATGAAGTCGATGGATCCAGATCTGTCCTGGTCTCAAGGACACCTTTTGAAAGACTCGGTCTCGTCTGGGAATCAACTGCATTCTTACTCAGTCTTGAGAGCTCAGGGATTTTATTCAAGACTGGTCAAGACCACAACTGGAGATATCACTAAATAGAGAGAGAGAGAGAAATAAATGACAAAGACGTGATGTATCAGAGATTATTAAACACTTATTAATAATAATAATAATAATAATAATAATAATAATAATAATAATAATCTAATTACATTGAGACCGTTGATCTGATGTGTTCAGAGCTTCTCTACAATGAGGAGGTTTATTAAGAAGTTTATTGCTTTTCATTAAACTTCTTCAACGTTCTTTACATTCTGTAATTCACACGTTTTTCTGCTTCTTTTGTCTCTTTTTGGTGCTTTTCAAATGAAATGTGTGGAGCAGTTTGAGTTGCATCACTGTATGAAATGTGACCTATTAGATTTAGATTTGATTTGATTAGTTGAAGCGTTAGAGAGAGGGGGACGGAAATAGAAAGATAGTAAAAGCAATCGAGGCGGGAAGAGGTGGAAGTTGATTAGAAGCAGCTGATATTAGACAGAGTGTGTCTTATTTACCCGCTTTATTACGCCGTCTGACCTTTAAGGTAATATGAGAGAATTACAGGCGAACAGCAGTCAGGGCTTATTAAAGCAACACCTTCATCTCTGCATCGCCTCACATCTTATAATGTGAGGTTAAAACACCTGACCTGACTACACACAGGTGAAACTCTAATGAAACACACACTGAGATGATGTCACAGGAGTCCTGACCAATCACAGCCTCACTGACCACCAGCTGACCTGCTGCAGATAAAACATTCACGTTTATATTCATTCACGTCATGTCTTCATGCAGACTCAGTTCATCTAGTATTAATGTTCTCTGTTTTATTTAGTATTAATGTACTCTGTATGTTTTATTTAGTATTAATGTACTCTATATGATTTATTTAGTATTAATGTACAGTATGGGTTAGTCTGAAACAAAGTGTTCACCCTTCCTTTATTTTTTATTTTTTATTAAATCCACACAATGACACGTTAGGAACGCGCTTCTACATCATGGGTTAGGGGTTAGGGTTTCCAAAAGGGTTTTAGACGGCTGTTTTATCCTTCTCTCCGTTATCCTCCCTGAGTTAGTGGATCCTTTTTAATCCTCTTAAATTTTTTAATTTTAACTGGGTAATTTTAACAACCTTTTAGTTGTTTTATTAAGGCAATTTTAAAGATTTTTATTCACCAGTCCCCGTGCGCCTGTGCACCTCGTAGCAATCACAAGATTGCTACGTTTTAACCCAAACCTAACCCCTAACCCCTAACCCTAACCCCTATTCCCTAACCCCTAACCCCTAACCCCTATTCCCTATCCCCTATCCCCTATCCCCTATCCCCTAACCCTAACCCTAACCCTATCCCCTATTCCCTATCCCCTAACCCTAACCCCTATCCCCTATTCCCTATCCCCTAACCCTAACCCCTATCCCCTAACCCCTAACCCCTAACCCCTATTCCCTATCCCCTATCCCCTATCCCCTATCCCCTATCCCCTAACCCTAACCCTAACCCTATCCCCTATCCCCTAACCCCTAACCCCTAACCCCTATCCCCTATCCCCTATCCCCTATCCCCTAACCCCTAACCCCTATTCCCTAACCCCTATCCCCTAACCCTAACCCTAACCCTATCCCCTAACCCCGAACCCCTATTCCCTAACCCCTAACCCCTATCCCCTATCCCCTATCCCCTATCCCCTAACCCTAACCCTAACCCTATCCCCTATCCCCTAACCCCTAACCCCTATTCCCTAACCCCTATCCCCTATCCCCTATCCCCTATCCCCTATCCCCTAACCCTAACCCTAACCCCTATCCCCTATCCCCTATTCCCTATCCCTAACCCCTAACCCTAACCCTAACCCCTATCCCCTAACCCTAACCCTAACCCCTATCCCCTATCCCCTATTCCCTATCCCCTAACCCCTAACCCTAACCCCTATCCCCTAACCTAACCCCTAACCCCTAACCCCTAACCCTAACCCCTATTTTCTATCCCCTAACCCTTAACCCCTAACCCCTATCCCCTAACCCTTAAACCCTAACCCCTAACCCCTAGCCCCTACCCCTAACCCTTAACCCTTAACCCCTAACCCCTATCCCCTAACCCTAACCCCTAACCCCTAACCTCTAACCCCTAACCCCTAACCCCTAACCCTAACCCCTATTCCCTATCCCCTAACCCCTATCCCCTAACCCCTAACCTCTAACCCCTAACCCCTAACCCCCTAACCCTAACCCCTATTCCCTATCCCCTAACCCCTATCCCCTAACCCCTAACCTCTAACCCCTAACCCCTAACCTCTAACCCCTAACCCCTAACCCCCTAACCCTAACCCCTATTCCCTATCCCCTAACCCCTATCCCCTAACCCCTAACCTCTAACCCCTAACCCCTAACCCCCTAACCCTAACCCCTATTCCCTATCCCCTAACCCCTATCCCCTAACCCCTAACCTCTAACCCCTATTCCCTATCCCCTAACCCCTATCCCCTAACCCCTAACCCCTAACCTCTAACACCTAACCCCTAACCCCTAACCCTATTCCCTATCCCCTAACCCCTGACCCCTGACCCCTGACCCTTAAATCTCAAACGTTTAGGTACGTAAAGCAGTTTAACATCAGTTTTTATAAATCTCTGTGCTCGCTGTGAAACAGGTTTTAATAAGTTAAAGTGACATGCTGAGCTCCACTGATGGTACTACTACGATAACTGTTCAGGATGTACTTTGTGTACTTTATGTACTTTGTTACTGTCGTTGTCTCCTCCAGCTCTCATCATGGAGTCCGGTTTGGTCCGAGCAAGGCGTCCGGTCGGCGGCACACGTTAGACCGAGACAAAAACATCTCGTTTTTATTGAAGGAGCTTGAAACTCTGAGAGAGATCAACAAGAAGGTACTTATACACACAAATACTACTATATATATACTATACATGTATACTGTTCATACTGTATGAGTACATGAGGGAGGTCCTCACAGCTATACTAACACCTGACTGTGTTGTAGCTGCAGGAGGAGCTGGTCCACAAGGAGAAGGAGCTGCAGAGGAGGGAGGTGGAGGAGGAGCTGAAGGAGGAGCTGAGGGAGGCCCAGGGCTGGGAGAGACCTGCAGGTGAGGAGGAGGAGGAGGAGGAGGAGGAGGAGGAGCAGAGAGGAGGAGGAGGAGGAGGAGGAGGAGGAGGAGGAGCAGAGAGGAGGAGGAGCAGAGAGGAAAGAGGAGAGATGAGGAGGAGGAGGAGGAGCTGAGGGAGGCCCAGGGCTGGGAGAGACCTGCAGGTGAGGAGGAAGAGGAGGTGGAGGAGGAGCAGAGAGGAAAGGAGAGATGAGGAGGAGGAGGAGGAGGAGGAGCTGAGGGAGGCCCAGGGCTGGGAGAGACCTGCAGGTGAGGAGGAAGAGGAGGAGGAGGAGGAGGAGGAGGAGGAGCAGAGAGGAAAGAGGAGAGATGAGGAGGAGGAGGAGGAGCTGAGGGAGGAGCTGAGGGAGGCCCAGGGCTGGGAGAGACCTGCAGGTGAGGAGGAGGAGGAGGAGGAGGAGGAGGAGGAGGAGGAGGAGGAGGAGCAGAGAGGAAAGAGGAGAGATGAGGAGGAGGAGGAGGACGAGGAGCTGAGGGAGGCCAGGGCTGGGAGAGACCTGCAGGTGAGGAGGAGGAGGTGGAGGAGGAGGAGGAGGAGGAGGTAGAGTGAGCAGGAGGAGGGGAGCAGAGAGGAAAGGAGGATGAGGAGGAGAGGGAGGAGAGGAGGAGGAGGAGAGGAGGAGGAGCTGAGGAGGCCAGGGCTGGGAGAGACCTGAGGGAGGAGGAGAGAGAGGAGGCAGAGAGAAAAGGAGAGACGGAAGCAGGAGGAGGAGGAGGTGAGGGGAGAGGAGGAGGAGGAGGAGCTGAGGAGGAGAGGAGTGGAGAGATGAGGAGAGGAGGAAGAGAGGAGGAGCAGGAGGACAAGAGGAAAGAGGAGTGAAGGAGGAGGAGGGAGGAGGAGGAGGAGCTGAGGAAGGCCCAGGGCTGGAGAGGACCTGCAGGTGAATAGACAGAGGAGGAGCAAAAGCGAGGACACAGAGGAAAAGAGAAGAGAGAGGAGGTAGGAGTAGAAGAGGAGGACGAGGTGAGGCTAGGAAGCTGTTTGGTTTAACAGACTGCGGTGTTTAAGAGGAAACAGCACACGACACACACACACACACACACAGTGATAGATTTAACGAGCGTAGTGGTGTGTGCTAAGGGAGTGTGTGGTGTAGAGGGCTGTGTGTGTGTGTGTGCGGTGGTGAGGAAGAGGTGGAGAGTGAGGGTAGGAGGACGAGAAGGAGGAGGCAGAGAGGAAAGTGTGAGATATGTTTGGTGGGTGGAGTGTGTGTGAGAGTGTGTGTGTGTGTGTGAGAGTGTGTTGTTGTGTTTAGAGTGTGTTTGTGTGTAGTGTGTGTGGGTGGGTGTGTGGTGAATGTGTTGTGTGTGTGTGTGTGAGAGTGTGTGTGAGAAGTGTGTGTGAGAGTGTGTGTGTGTAATCGAGAGTTGTTTAACAGACATTGTGTGTGTTTGCAGGTTACACGTTTTTGTTTTGTGTGGTGTGTTGTGTGGTGTGTGGGTGTGTGAGAATGTTGTTGTGTGTGTGTGTGTGAGAGTGTGTGTGAGAGTGTGTGTGTGAGAGTGTGTGTGAGAGTGTGTGTGAGAGTGTGTGTGTGAGAGTGTGTGTGAGAGTGTGTTTGTGTGTGTGTGTGAGAGTGTGTGTCAGTGTAATCCAGCAGGATTACCACAGAAACAGAAACAGGAAGTCTTCGTCCACATTTTAGTGTTTATATGAAAATAAAAGCCCTCTGGGGGGGGTGATGGAGAAAACTGGGGGGGGTGATGGGGGGGAACGGCCTGATCTGAACCAGAGTGGTGTTTTGTTGTTGGACTTCTATGCTAGTCATGGATTGACCATAACAACACCATGTTCCAGCATAGGGTGGTTCACAGGTGTACTTGGTACCAGAACACCCTAGGCAGTGTACTTGGTACCAAAACACCCTAGGCAGTGTACTTGGTACCAGAACACCCTAGGCAGTGTACTTGGTACCAAAACACCCTAGGCAGTGTACTTGGTACCAGAACACCCTAGGC
The DNA here is from genome assembly GCA_916701645.2 of Sebastolobus alascanus. Lineage (NCBI taxonomy): Eukaryota > Metazoa > Chordata > Actinopteri > Perciformes > Sebastidae > Sebastolobus > Sebastolobus alascanus. The sequence goes on along the minus strand of CAKAOJ020000226.1, from coordinate 111,294 downwards.
AGTGTACTTGGTACCAGAACACCCTAGGCCAACGATCGATGATGGACTTTGTGGTCGTATCATCAGATCTGAGGTCGTATGTTATAGACACTCGGGTGAAGAGAGGAGCAGAACTTTTAACTGATCACCACCTGGTGGTGAGTTGGATAAGGTGGTGGGGGGGGAGGCTGCCGGACAGGACCTGGTAAACCCAAACATGTAGTGAGGGTGAACTGGGAACGTCTGGCTGAGGCCCCGTCCACCAGGTCTTCAACTCCCACCTCCAGAAGAACTTCTGGTGCATCCCGGGGGAGGCTGGGGACATGGAATCAGAATGGGTCATGTTCAGAACCTCCATTGTGGAAGCGACTGCTAGGAGTTGTGGTCGGAAGGTCATCGGTGCTTGTCGTGGTGGCAACCTAAGAACCCGTTGGTGGACACCAGCGGTGAAGGAGGCCTTCTGGGCTTGGTTGGCCCGTCCTCAGAGACAGCTGACAGGTACCGGTTGGCCAGAAGGGCTGCAGCTGCGGCAGTCGCAGAAGCAAAAACCCGGATGTGGGAGGTGTTCGGGGAGACCATGGAGAAGGACTTTAGGGCCCAGTTCACACCTGGTATTAACATGCGTCCTCAGTGATCAGATCACTAGTGGACAGCTCTAAGTACAGGTGTGAACATACTCAAGACGCATTCAGGACGCATTGAGATCGGATCTTTCAGACCACACTCAGAGGTGGTCTGGGCCTCATATGACCACATTCTTAGAGCAGTGTGTAGTGAATGGGCCACATTAAGGACCGTCTGGGCCACATTAAGGACCGTCTGGGCCACATTAAGGACCGTCTGGGCCACATTAAGGACCGCCTACTCATCTGTTGTCCAGCTGGGATCCGCGGGATCACCGCGCCCCTCAGGTGAATACAGGCAGACACGGTGGTTGTCAGCATGGAAACGTCCTCTGTGCTCGACTGTATCCTGTCGGTGTTTTATTAAAATATATCTTGTTTATAGGCTACATATCTACAGACTGTCAGACTGGGAACAGGAAGGTCATTATTATCATACTGTCGGAGACGTGTTGGTGTTTTTGTTCTGCTGCTTTGCGCGGAGCTGATACCAGACTGCCCACCCGCCTGCTCTCTCTCCTCCCCGGCTCTCTGAAGCTCTGTACCCACTGTTGTGTGAACAGGGCCAAGGTTGGCCTCAAGGAAGTCTCCTCATCTCTTTGTCTCCTTGTCTCCTCGTCTTTTTATTTCCTCGTCTCCTCGTCTTCTTGTCTCTTTGTCTCTTTGTCTCTTTGTCTCTTTGTCTCTTTGTCTCCCCGTCTGCTTGTCTCCTCGTCTTCTTGTCTCTTTGTCTCCCTGTCTGCTTGTCTCCTTGTCTCCTCGTCTTCTTGTCTCTTTGTCTCTTTGTCTCCCTGTCTGCTTGTCTCTTTGTCTCCCTGTCTTCTTGTCTCCTTGTCTCTTTGTCTCCCTGTCTGCTTGTCTCCTTGTCTCCTCGTCTTCTTATCTCCTCGTCTCCTCGTCTCCTCAGCGGTGTTGGAGGAGGTGTTAGCTGCTCAGAAGGACAGAGATCAGGCTCTGATGTCACGACTCCTGCTGGCCAATGAGGAGAGAGACGAGGCTCTTCTTCGTGCACGTCAACTGCAGCAGGCCGCTGAGTACGAACACACACACACACATACACACACACACACACACACACACACACACACACACACACACACACACACACACACACACACACACACACACACACACACACACACACACACTCTCCTCTCCTCTTCCTCTTCCTCCTCTCTCCTCCTCTCCTCCTCTCTCCTCCTCTCCTCCTCTCTCCTCCTCCTCTCCTCTTCCTCCTCTCCTCTTCCTTTCTCCTCCTCTCCTCTACTCTCTCCTCCTCTTTCCCCCTCTCCTTTCTCCTCCTCTCCTCTCCTCTCTCCTCCTCTCCTCTCCTCTCCTCTCCTCTCCTCTCCTCTCCTCTCCTCTCCTCTCCTCTCCTCTCCTCTCCTCTCCTCTCCTCTCCTCTCCTCTCCTCTCCTCCTCCTCCTCTCTCTCCTCTCCTTCTCTCTCCTCTCCTCTCCTCTCCTCTCCTCTCCTCTCCTCTCCTCTCCTCTCCTCTCCTCTCTCTCCCTCTCCTCTCTCCTCTCCTCTCCTCTCTCTCCTCTCCTCTCCTCCTCTCCTCTCCTCTCCTCTCCTCTCCTCTCTCCTCTCCTCTCCTCTCCTCCTCTCCTCTCCTCTCCTCTCTCTCTCTCTCCTCCTCTCCTCTCCTCTCTCTCCTCTCCTCTCCTCTCCTCTCCTCTCCTCTCCTCTCCTCTCCTCTCCTCTCCTCTCTCCTCCTCTCCTCCTCTCCTCTCTCCTCCTCTCTCCTCTCTCCTCTCTCCTCTCTCCTCTCTCCTCTCTCCTCCTCTCCTCTCTCCTTTCTCCTCCTCTCCTCTCTCCTCTCTCCTCTCCTCTCCTCTCCTCTCCTCTCCTCTCTCCTCCTCTCCTCTCTCCTTTCTCCTCCTCTCCTCTCTCCTCTCTCCTCTCCTCTCCTCTCCTCTCCTCTCTCCTCTCTCCTCTCCTCTCCTCTCCTCTCCTCTCCTCTCCTCTCCTCTCCTCTCTCCTCTCTCCTCTCTCCTCCTCTCCTCTCCTCTCCTCCTCCTCTCCTCTCCTCTTGATTGATTTGTTTATCTCCGGTCCTGAATACAGTGCCAAGAGAAAGACTGTTCACACACTGGTGAACTTTTGGTCTGGTTCTGCCAAGTTGGCCATCTGGCTGATGCGCAGGAACCGGGCTCAGGGTGCTGGCAGCATTGACTTGGTACCGGTTCTGGAGGGACTGCTGAAGGCCCGACTGAGGGTGGAATACACATACTACCATATGATGGACAATGTGCAGGCCTTCAGCTGCATATGGACTGTTGGGGGGTTTCTGCTCTGTTGGGTGGAGTTGATCATTAATCTCTGATCAGAGAAAACGTTGCCGCTTTTGAATGAATGTCATTTTTTATTGTTGTGTTTTCAGTTTGTGATGAAAAACGAGACGGAGATCTGGTTCCTCTTTACCTGCTATTCTTAAATACAGGGATTTAGAAAACCAAAACCTCTCCTCCTCCTCTCTCCTCCTCTTCTCCTCTCTCCTCCTCTCCTCTCCTCTCTCCTCATCCTCTCCTCTCCCCCTCTCCTCTCCTCTCTTTCTCTCTTCCTCTCTCCTCCTCCTTCTCTTCCTCTCCTCTTCCTCTCCTCCTCCTCTCCTCTTCCTCTCTCCTCCTCCTCTCTCCTCCTCTTCTCCTCTCTCCTCCTCTCCTCTCCTCTCTCCTCATCCTCTCCTCTCCCCCTCTCCTCTCCTCTCTTTCTCTCTTCCTCTCTCCTCCTCCTTCTCTTCCTCTCCTCTTCCTCTCTCCTCCTCCTCTCCTCTTCCTCCTCTCCTCTTCCTCTCTCCTCATCCTCTCCTCTTCCTCCTCTCCTCTTCCTCTCTCCTCATCCTCTCCTCCTCCTCTCCTCCTCTCCCCCTCTCCTCTCCTCCTCTCCTCTTCTCCCCTCTCCTCCTCTCCTCTCCTCTTCCTCTCTCCTCATCTCTTCTTCCTCTCTTTCTCATCTCTTCTTCCTCCTCTCCTCTTCCTCTCTCCTCCTCCTCTCCTCCTCCTCCTCTCCTCTTCCTCTCTCCTCCTCCTCTCCTCTTCCTCACCTCCTCTTTCTCTCTCCTCATCCTCTCCTCCTCCTCTCCTCCTCTCCCCCTCTCCTCTCTCCTCCTCTCCTCTCCTCCCCTCTCCTCCTCTTCTCTTCCTCCTCTCCTCTCCTCTTCCTCTCTCCTTATCTCCTCTTCCTCTCTTTCTCATCTCTTCTTCCTCTCTTCCCCCCCTCCTTTCTCCTCCTCTTCATTATTCACTCCTCAGTCTGGTTAAGAGCTGTGAAAGGAGCTCTTCGACTTGGAGGATCCTCCAAATAGAGCAGAAAATCTAATTACAGGACCCCCCCCTCCCCCTCCTCCCCCCCCTCCTCCCCCCCTCCTCCTCCCCCCCCCTCCCCCTCCTCCTTCCCCCCCTCCCCCTCCTCCCCCTGCCCCCCCCCCCCCAGGAGGAGAGGGTAATTGATATTGGAGGCCACAGTCGTTGTTATGAGGACAGAATATGGAGGAGCATGTTCCATCTGTCACCACGACGATGATCTGATCACTGACTGACTGACTGTGTGTGTGTGTGTGTGTGTGTATGTGTGTGTGTGTGTGTGTGTGTTATCTGTGTGTGTGTGTGTGTGTGTGTGTGTGTGTGTGTTTCAGGCTGAAGTGTGTGTATGAATAATGTGAAGCTGCTGCTTCACTGTGTGTGTGTTTTCTCTCTTTATGGACGTTTTATTCATCAAACAAGAAACATCTGTCTTTATGATAAACATCTGTCTTTATGATAAACATCTGCATCGATCAATCAGTGACATTTAAGACTTATTTCATTAATTAATCCATTAAAGCAGCAGTATGTAGAAACGGAGAAAATATGATTAATAAAGTTATTTTATAAAACGGTCTCTATATCCTGACAGTAGAGCAGGAGACAGGTAATCTGAAAAACATCATGTTCCTCCGGTATCCTCCTGTGTCCTCCTGTGTCCTCTGTGTCCTCCTGTGTCCTCTGTGTCCTCCTGTGTCCTCCTGTGTCCTCTGTGTCCTCCTGTGTCCTCCGGTGTCCTCCTGTGTCCTCTGTGTCCTCCGGTGTCCTCCGGTGTCCTCTGTGTCCTCCGGTGTCCTCCGGTGTCCTCTGTGTCCTCCTGTGTCCTCCTGTGTCCTCTGTGTCCTTCTGTGTCCTCTGTGTCCTCCTGTGTCCTCCTGTGTCCTCCTGTGTCCTCCTGTGTCCTCCTGTGTCCTCTGTGTCCTCCTGTGTCCTCCGGTGTCCTCTGTGTCCTCCTGTGTCCTCCTGTGTCCTCCTGTGTCCTCTGTGTCCTCCTGTGTCCTCCGGTGTCCTCTGTGTCCTCCTGTGTCCTCCTGTGTCCTCCTGTGTCCTCTGTGTCCTCCTGTGTCCTCTGTGTCCTCCTGTGTCCTCCGGTGTCCTCTGTGTCCTCCTGTGTCCTCTGTGTCCTCCGGTGTCCTCCTGTGTCCTCCGGTGTCCTCTGTGTCCTCCGGTGTCCTCTGTGTCCTCCTGTGTCCTCCGGTGTCCTCTTTGTCCTCCGGTGTCCTCCGGTGTCCTCTGTGTCCTCCTGTGTCCTCCGGTGTCCTCCGGTGTCCTCCGGTGTCCTCTGTGTCCTCCGGTGTCCTCTGTGTCCTCCGGTGTCCTCTGTGTCCTCCTGTGTCCTCCGGTGTCCTCCGGTGTCCTCCGGTGTCCTCCGGTGTCCTCCGGTGTCCTCTGTGTCCTCCTGTGTCCTCCGGTGTCCTCTGTGTCCTCCGGTGTCCTCCGGTGTCCTCCGGTGTCCTCCGGTGTCCTCTGTGTCCTCCGGTGTCCTCCGGTGTCCTCTGTGTCCTTCGGTGTCCTCCGGTGTCCTCCGGTGTCCTCTGTGTCCTCCGGTGTCCTCCTGTGTCCTCCGGTGTCCTCCGGTGTCCTCCTGTGTCCTCCGGTCTCCTCCGGTGTCCTCCGGTGCTCCTAACGGCATCTCAGACTGGAGGAAAACAACCAATCAGAGCTGATCTGGAGTCTGCTGTGTCTGAGCAGCTGTCAATCACTCACCAACTCAGAAAGTTTGTGACCCGGCAGCCATGTTGAGATCAGTTGAGGAAATACCAAGCACCGCCCACCAGCCGGAGCACAGCCAATAGGAACGCTCTCGCTCTCTGAAATGACCTGTGATTGGTCAAAGTCTGAAAACGGACACATGAGGAGGAGCAGAAGTCCAGTTTTCTCTCAGAACTCTTGAATTACAATATGCTGAAAGGTTATTATGGGATGTCTGCCATATTTTGCCTACTGCAGCTTTAATATTTTGTCCATGAAATGTGGGTAAATGCTGAGAAAGTCATTAAAAGACGTTTTCATCCAAACATCTGGATGTTAGAGGCGCCGTATTTGTGACAGCTGTTGAAGTCTGTTACTATTGTGTTTATTTTATAATAATTAAGAATATTAATTATAGTAAATTTCATAATGTGCTGATTATATTCTCAGTCTGTAAAATGTCTGGTTACAGATGTTTGTTTATGGTGAAGACAGATTTTTATCATAAAGACAGATGTTTGTTCATGGTAAACAACAGATGTTTGTTTATAATAAAGACAGATGTTTGTTTATGGTAAACAACAGATGTTTGTTTATCATAAAGACAGATGTTTGTTTATCATAAAGACAGATGTTTGTTTATCGTAAAGACAGATGTTTGTTTATTATAAAGACAGATGTTTTTTCATAAAGACAGATGTTTGTTTATCATAAAGACAGATGTTTGTTTATCATAAAGACAGATGTTTGTTTATGGTGAAGACAGATGTTTACGTTAAAGACAGATGTTTGTCATAAACAGATATTTGTTTATGGTGGAGACAGATGTTTATCATAAAGACAGATGTTTGTTTATGGTGGAGACAGATGTTTATGGTGAAGACAGATGTTTGTCATAAAGACAGATGTTTATGGTGGAGACAGATGTTTATGGTGATGTTTGTTTATCGTGAAGACATCTTTATCATAAAGACAGATGTTTATCATGAAGACAGATGTTTGTCGTAAAGACAGATGTTTGTCATAAAGACAGATGTTTGTTTATGGTAAAGACAGATTTTTGTTTATGCTGGAGACAGATGTTTATGGTGAAGACAGATGTTTGTTTATGCTGGAGACAGATGTTTATGGTGAAGACAGATGTTTATCATAAATACAGATGTTTGTCATGAAGACAGATGTTTTTTATGGTGAAGACAGATGTTTATGGTGTTATGGTGAAGACAGATGTTTTTTATGGTGAAGACATGTTTATGGTGAAGACAGATGTTTATGGTGAAGACAGATGTTTGTCAGAGGAACTTGACTGCAAACATTCAGTGTGAAATTTTAAACTTTTTCGAATACAGATGTTCTTCTTTTTGGCGGGATCATGTGAAGCTAACGGCTGCTGGTGTTTCTGCTGAGTGGAGGCGTGCGAGCGTGCGTGGGAGCGTTAATGACGGCTGCGGAGCGAGCCGAGCCGAGCCGAGCTGAGCTGAGCCGGGCTGGATGGGCTGTAAGCAGGGTGTTAGAGGAGCTTTATTGGAGGCGGCTGGTCTTTCATTACCTGCTGTTCCCTGCAGAGTGGAACCGCCTCGGCCACCTTATTACAGTTTATTAGAGAAAAACAGCAGCAGCTCAATGAAAAGAGCTTCCCAGGAGGAGAGGCAGGAGATCAGCTGGTTACCAGCTCCGGTCCACCATCATGGCTGCAGGCAGACGGACAAACAGACTCCTGAACAGCACAATGACTTTAAAACAGAGAGTTTCAGGTGGACTTCAGGGAGCGCAGGACACAATGATTACACAGCTGCTGCAGCCGGCGCCGCGGCGCTCAGCTCATCTAACGGGCTGCTGCAGAGCTCCAGGTTTAATATGGTCAGTGGTGTCGGGGCAGGTCCGGATCAAACTATGGTCAGTGGTGTCGGGCAGGTCCGGATCAAACTATGGTCAGTGGTGTCGGGCAGGTCCGGATCAAACTATGGTCAGTGGTGTCGGGCAGGTCCGGATCAAACTATGGTCAGTGGTGTCGGGCAGGTCCGGATCAAACTATGGTCAGTGGTGTCGGGCAGGTCCGGATCAAACTATGGTCAGTGGTATCGGGGCAGGTCCGGACCAAACTATGGTCAGTGGTGTCGGGCAGGTCCGGATCAAACTATGGTCAGTGGTATCGGGGCAGGTCCGGACCAAACTATGGTCAGTGGTATCGGGGCAGGTCCGGACCAAACTATGGTCAGTGGTGTCGGGCAGGTCCGGATCAAACTATGGTCAGTGGTATCGGGGCAGGTCCGGACCAAACTATGGTCAGTGGTATCGGGGCAGGTCCGGATCAAACTATGGTCAGTGGTGTCGGGCAGGTCCGGATCAAACTATGGTCAGTGGTGTCGGGCAGGTCCGGACCAAACTATGGTCAGTGGTATCGGGGCAGGTCCGGATCAAACTATGGTCAGTGGTGTCGGGCAGGTCCGGACCAAACTATGGTCAGTGGTATCGGGGCAGGTCCGGACCAAACTATGGTCAGTGGTATCGGGGCAGGTCCGGACCAAACTATGGTCAGTGGTGTCGGGCAGGTCCGGATCAAACTATGGTCAGTGGTATCGGGGCAGGTCCGGACCAAACTATGGTCAGTGGTATCGGGGCAGGTCCGGACCAAACTATGGTCAGTGGTATCGGGGCAGGTCCGGACCAAACTATGGTCAGTGGTATCGGGGCAGGTCCGGACCAAACTATGGTCAGTGGTATCGGGGCAGGTCCGGATCAAACTATGGTCAGTGGTATCGGGGCAGGTCCGGATCAAACTATGGTCAGTGGTATCGGGGCAGGTCCGGATCAAACTATGGTCAGTGGTGTCGGGGCAGGTCCGGATCAAACTACTGAGGGGCCCCCTCACCTTTCACAATCAGAAATGCTGATGTATTTAAGAATATGAACCATAATAATAATAAACATCATTCAATTGAAGAAGTAAAAGCTTAGTTTTTTTTATACAAGTGCAGATGAAGCTGTAAAAATACATCACAAGTAACACCTTCTACAGTGGACTTATTAACGTCTGCTTCTCTTTATGGTGTTAATGGAGTTTATTACACGGCTGTGTTGAATACTCGATTCTGATTGGTCAATCACGGCGTTCTTCGGTCTGTAATTTGTTTATAACAGACCGTTGCTATGGGCGCTGTTCTGATGTCGGATTCTGGAGGAGTTGTCTTGTGTCAAAATATTGATTTCTTAAGTAAGTAGCCGTGTAATAAGCGGGATAATGTACAGCTGCACGTCGGGGTGCAGCAAACCTGTCGGGGATTCTTTCACAACAATGACCGGCTCACTTTACATATCCCTTACAAATCTGGACCTATTAACATCTGCTTCTCTTTATGCTGTTAATGTTGTAAAACTGTACTTATTAACGTCTCCTTCTCTTTATGGTGTTTATTGATCGTTTCATTACCTGTCATATAACAACAGAAACTGTGTGCTTCTCTTCAGGTTGGAGGACATTCCCGTCGAGGGTGCCGACCTGGTAAAAACACTCCCAGTGTGAATATACAAGCAGCTTTAAACTCCGATGATTGATCTGATCAGTTTGTCTCTGATTGGTCAGGACGTGGACGAACTCCTTCAGAGTGTTTGTGACGCCGACTCTGTCCTGGAAGTCCAACAGTTTGGTTCAGTTCTGGTTCAGCGTTTGCGGTTAGCGAGGCAGCGGAGAAATGACATCACCGCTCAGGAGATGAAGGCCGTGATGGAGGAGAGAGACGGCTCTGTCGCCAAGGTGAGTCCACTCACCTTTACCTGTCTGGGACACGCTGTGATGTCATTAATACTCGTTATTCATTTCTATGGGATCAACATTACTGTAATCTTAAACTAAACATAGACGAGAATTAAACAAGTTCATCTATAAAAACAGAATTAACAACATGAGACAGGTCTAGATAGTCTGATGGATCAATGAGACTGAGGTCCAGATAGTCTGATGGATCAATGAGACTGGGGTCCAGATAGTCTGATGGATCAATGAGACTGAGGTCCAGATAGTCTGATGGATCAATGAGACTGGGGTCCAGATAGTCTGATGGATCAATGAGACTGGGGTCCAGATAGTCTGATGGATCAATGAGACTGAGGTCCAGATAGTCTGATGGATCAATGAGACTGAGGTCCAGATAGTCTGATGGATCAATGAGACTGAGGTCCAGATAGTCTGATGGATCAATGAGACTGAGGTCCAGATAGTCTGATGGATCAATGAGACTGGGGTCCAGATAGTCTGATGGATCAATGAGACTGAGGTCCAGATAGTCTGATGGATCAATGAGACTGAGGTCCAGATAGTCTGATGGATCAATGAGACTGAGGTCCAGATAGTCTGATGGATCAATGAGACTGGGGTCCAGATATCCTGATGGATCAATGAGACTGAGGTCCAGATATCCTGATGGATCAATGAGACTGAGGTCCAGATATCCTAATGGATCAATGAGACTGAGGTCCAGATATCCTGATGGATCAATGAGACTGAGGTCCAGATAATCTGATGGATCAATGAGACCAATGAGATCAGTCTGTCTCTCCGTCTCTCCATCTCTCTGTCTCTCCGTCTCTCTGTCTCTCTGTCTCTCCATCTCTCTGTCTCTCCGTCTCTCCGTCTCTCCGTCTCTCTGTCTCTCCGTCTCTCTGTCTCTCCATCTCTCCATCTCTCTGTCTCTCTGTCTCTCCGTCTCTCCATCAGTCTGTCTCTCTGTCTCTCCGTCTCTCTGTCTCTCCGTCTCTCCGTCTCTCCGTCTCTCTGTCTCTCCGTCTCTCTGTCTCTCCATCTCTCCGTCTCTCCGTCTCTCCGTCTCTCCGTCTCTCCGTCTCTCTGTCTCTCCTCTCTGTCTCTCTGTCTCTCCTAGTCTCTCCATCTCTCTGTCTCTCCGTCTCTCTCGTCGTCTCTCCGTCTCTCTCGTCTCTCTGTCTCTCTCTCATCAGTCCGTCTCTCCGTCTCTCTGTCTCTCCGTCTCTCCGTCTCTCCGTCTCTCCGTCTCTCTGTCTCTCCATCAGTCCGTCTCTCCGTCTCTCTGTCTCTCCGTCTCTCTGTCTCTCCGTCTCTCTGTCTCTCCATCAGTCTGTCTCTCTGTCTCTCCATCAGTCTGTCTCTCTGTCTCTCCTCTCTCTGTCTCCCCGTCTCTCTGTCTCTCCGTCTCTCGTCTCTCCGTCTCTCTGTCCTCTCTCGTCTCTCCGTCTCTTCTCTCCGTCTCTCTGTCTCTCTCTCCGTCTCTCCGTCTCTCCGTCTCTCCTCTCTCCGTCTCTCTTCTCTCTCGTCTCTCCTCTCTCGTCTCTCGTCTCTCCGTCTCTGTCTTCCTCTCTCCGTCTCTCGTCTCTGCCCTCCGTCTCTCCGTCTCTCGTCTCTCCGTCTCTCTTTTTGTCTCTCCTCAGTCTCTCTCTCCGTCTCTCGTCTCTCTCTCTCCTCTCCGTCTCTCGTTTTCCCCGTCTCTCCTCTCTCTGTCTCTCCATCAGTCTCTCCGTCTCTCCGTCTCTCCGTCTCTCCGTCTCTCCGCCCCTTCTCTCGTCTTCTCTCCGTCTCTCGTCTCTCCTTCTCTGTCTCTCCGTCTCTCCGTCTTCTCTCTCCGTCTCTCGTCTCTCTGTCTCTCCGTCGTCTCTCCGTCTCTCTGTCTCTCTGTCTCTCGTCTCTCCGTCTCTCTCGTCTCTCGTCTCTCGTCTCTCTCGTCTGTCTCTCCGTCTCTCGTCTCTCGTCTCTCCGTCTCTCTGTCTCCGTCTCTCGTCTCTCTGTCTCTCTCGCCCGTCTCTCGTCTCTCGTCTCTCGTCTCTCCGTCTCTCTCTCTCCGTCTCTCCGTCTCTCCGTCTCTCGTCTCTCCGTCTCTCTTCTCTCTCGTCTCTCTCCGTCTCTCTGTCTCTCTCGTTCTCTCCGTCTCTCCGTCTCTCCGTCTCTCTGTCTCTCCATCAGTCGTCTCTCCTCTCTCGTCTCTCCGTCTCTCCGTCTCTCCGTCTCTCTGTCTCTCTGTCTCTCCATCAGTCCGTCTCTCCGTCTCTCCGTCTCTCGTCTCTCGTCTCTCCTGTCTCTCTGTCTCTCCGTCTCTCCGTCTCTCTCCGTCTCTCGTCTCTCTGTCTCTCCGTCTTCTCCGTCCTCCATCGTCGTCTCTCGTCTCTCTGTCTCTCCATCATCTGTCTCTCCGTCTCTCTGTCTCTCCGTCTCTCCGTTCTCTCCGTCTCTCCTCTCCGTCTCCGTCTCTCTGTCTCTCCATCAGTCTGTCTCTCCGTCTCTCTGTCTCCGTCTCTCTGTCTCTCCATCAGTCCCGTCTCTCGTCTCTCCGTCTCTCCGTCTCTCCGTCTCCTGTCTCTCCATCAGTCTGTCTCTCCGTCTCTCTGTCTCTCCTCACCGTCTCTCCGTCTCTCCGTCTCTCTCTCTGCCCTTCCTCGTCGTCTCTCCGTCTCTCTCCGTCTCTCTGTCTCTCTCTCCGTCTCTCCGTCTCTCCGTCTCTCCGTCTCTCTGTCTCTCCATCAGTCTGTCTCTCCGTCTCTCTGTCTCTCCATCAGTCTGTCTCTCCGTCTCTCTGTCTCTCCGTCTCTCCGTCTCTCCGTCTCTCTGTCTCTCTGTCTCTCCATCAGTCTGTCTCTCCGTCTCTCTGTCTCTCCGTCTCTCCGTCTCTCCGTCTCTCCGTCTCTCTGTCTCTCTGTCTCTCCGTCTCTCTGTCTCTCCATCAGTCTGTCTCTCCGTCTCTCCGTCTCTCCGTCTCTCTGTCTCTCCGTCTCTCCGTCTCTCCGTCTCTCTTCTCTCCTCTCTGTCTCTCCGTCTCTTCTCTCGTCTCTCCTCGTCTTCGTCTCTCGCTCTCTCTCGTCTTCTCTCTCTGTCTCTCCATCAGTCTGTTCTCCTCTCTCTGTCTCTCCTCTCTCTCGTCTCTCTCATCAGTCTGTCTCTCTCCTCTCTCTCGTCTCTCTCCGTCTCTCTGTCTCTCCATCAGTCTGTCTCTCCATCTCTCTGTCTCTCTCTCTCCTCTCTCTCTCCTCCTCGTCTCTCCGTCTCCGTCTCTCTTTCCTCTGTCTCTCTGCCCTCTCCGTCTCTCCATCAGTCTGTCTCTCTGTCTCTCCGTCTCTCCATCAGTCTGTCTCTCTGTCTCTCTGTCTCTCCATCAGTCTGTCTCTCCGTCTCTCTGTCTCTCCATCAGTCTGTCTCTCTGTCTCTCTGTCTCTCCATCAGTCTGTCTCTCCGTCTCTCTGTCTCTCCGTCTCTCTGTCTCTCTGTCTCTCTGTCTCTCCATCAGTCTGTCTCTCTGTCTCTCTGTCTCTCCATCTCTCCATCAGTCTGTCTCTCTGTCTCTCCGTCTCTCCGTCTCTCCATCAGTCTGTCTCTCTGTCTCTCCGTCTCTCTGTCTCTCCATCAGTCTGTCTCTCTGTCTCTCCGTCTCTCCGTCTCTCTGTCTCTCCATCAGTCTGTCTCTCCGTCTCTCTGTCTCTCCTCTCCGTCCCCGTCTCTCCGTCTCTCTGTCTCTCCATCAGTCTGTCTCTCCGTCTCCCTTCCTAGTCTCTCCGTCTCTCTGTCTCTCTGTCTCTCTGTCTCTCCAATCAGTCGTCTCTCTGTCTCTCTGTCTCTCCATCTCGTCCATCGTCTCTCTGTCTCTCCGTCTCTCTGTCTCTCCGTCTCTCCGTCTCTCTGTCTCTCCATCAGTCTGTCTCTCCGTCTCTCCGTCTCTCTGTCTCTCCATCAGTCCGTCTCTCCGTCTCTCTGTCTCTCCATCAGTCTGTCTCTCCGTCTCTCCGTCTCTCTGTCTCTCCATCAGTCCGTCTCTCTGTCTCTCCGTCTCTCTGTCTCTCCATCAGTCTGTCTCTCCGTCTCTCTCGTCTTCTCCGTCTCTGTCTCTCCTCTCTCCGTCTCTCTGTCTCTCCATCTCCGTCTCTCCGTCTCTCTCTCGTCTCTCCATCAGTCTTCTCTCGTTCTCCTCTCTCGTCTCCCTCTCCCTCTCTGTCTCTCTGTCTCTCGTCTCTCCATCAGTCGTCTCTCCGTCTCTCTGTCTCTCCTCAGTCTGTCTCGTCTCTCGTCTCTCCTCGTCTCTCTCTCTCTCCTGTCCTCTCTCGTCTCTCGTCTCTGTCTCTCGTCCTGTCTCTCTTTGTCTCTCCGTCTCTCTGTCTCTCCGTCTCTCTGTCTCTCTGTCTCTCCGTCTCTCTGTCTCTCCGTCTCTCTGTCTCTCCGTCTCTCCGTCTCTCTGTCTCTCCATCAGTCTGTCTCTCTGTCTCTCCGTCTCTCTGTCTCTCCGTCTCTCTGTCTCTCTGTCTCTCCGTCTCTCTGTCTCTCCGTCTCTCTGTCTCTCTGTCTCTCCGTCTCTCTGTCTCTCTGTCTCTCTGTCTCTCCGTCTCTCTGTCTCTCTGTCTCTCCGTCTCTCTGTCTCTCTGTCTCTCCGTCTCTCCGTCTCTCTGTCTCTCTGTCTCTCCGTCTCTCTGTCTCTCTGTCTCTCCGTCTCTCTGTCTCTCTGTCTCTCCATCAGTCCGTCTCTCTGTCTCTCCGTCTCTCTGTCTCTCTGTCTCTCCATCAGTCTGTCTCTCTGTCTCTCCGTCTCTCTGTCTCTCCGTCTCTCCGTCTCTCCGTCTCTCCGTCTCTCCATCAGTCTGTCTCTCTGTCTCTCCATCAGTCTGTCTCTCTGTCTCTCCGTCTCTCTGTCTCTCCGTCTCTCCGTCTCTCCGTCTCTCTGTCTCTCCATCAGTCCGTCTCTCCTCTGGAGGCTGATTATTATCAGAGTTCAGTTCACAGAGTTTATTACCAAAACCTGCAGAGTCCAGGATTTATTACCCACAATTCATCTGGATTCATATACGCTCTCTGTGGGAGGATCATGGGTGGGTGGGGGGGGGTAGAAATGAAAAGATGAAGTCTGACTGATGGAGGGATGACAGAGAGAGAGAGAGAGAGAGAGGGAGAGAGAGAGAGAGAGCAGGGCGGATCTCCCAGCATGCCCTGCAGCAGATGGCGGCTCAGAAGCTCCGCCTCCTCCAGATGTGTCCGACAGATGAGAAACATTCATCTGTTCCCTCACTGTTACCATGGTAACCGCCCTGCAACAGCACCATGGTAACAGTCGTCAGGGAGCAGAGGAGGGATGGAGCAGAGTGAAGAGATGAAGTACTTTTACTACTTTTGCTGTACTGATGCAGTACATGAAGTGGTACTTTTTGTGTTGATGCAGTAGTTGTATAGATGAAGTGGTACTTTTAGTGTGGATGCAGTACTTGTAGAGATGAAGTGGTACTTTTTGTGTTGATGCAGTTCTTGTAGAGATGAAGTGGTACTTTTAGTGTGGATGCAGTACTTGTAGAGATGAAGTGGTACTTTTAGTGTTGATGCAGTACTTGTATTGATGAAGTCATACTTTTAGTGTTGATGCAGTACTTGTAGAGATGAAGTCATACTTTTAGTGTGGATGCAGTACTTGTAGAGATGAAGTGGTACTTTTAGTGTTGATGCAGTACTTGTAGAGATGAAGTCATACTTTTAGTGTTGATGCAGTACTTGTATAAATGAAGTGGTACTTTTAGTGTTTATGCAGTAGTTGTATAGATGAAGTGGTACTTTAAGTGTCGATGCAGTACTTGTATAGATGAAGTGGTACTTTTAGTGTTTATGCAATAGCTGTATAGATGAAGTCATACTTTCAGTGTTGATGCAGTACTTGTATAGATGAAGTGGTACTTTTAGTGTTGATGTAGTAGTTTTATAGTAGTACTTTTAGTGTTGATGTAGTACTTGTATAGATGAAGTGGTACTTTTAGTGTTGATGTAGTAGTTGTAAAGATGAAGTCGTACTTTTAGTGTTGATGCAGTACTTGTATAGATGAAGTGGTACTTTTAGTGTTGATGCAGTACTTGTATAGATGAAGTGGTACTTTTAGTGTTGATGCAGTACTTGTATAGATGAAGTGGTACTTTTAGTGTTGATGCAGTAGTTGTAAAGATGAGGTAGTACTTTTAGTGTTGATGCAGTACTTGTATAGATGAAGTGACTTTTTGTGTTGATGCAGTACTTGTATAGATGAAGTGGTACTTTTAGTGTTGATGCAGTACTTGTATAGATGAAGTGGTACTTTTAGTGTTGATGCAGTACTTGTATAGATGAAGTGGTACTTTTAGTGTTGATGCAGTACTTGTATAGATGAAGTGGTACTTTTAGTGTTGATGCAGTACTTGTAGAGATGAAGTCATACTTTTAGTGTTGATGCAGTACTTGTATAGATGAAGTGGTACTTTTAGTGTTGATGCAGTACTTGTATAGATGAAGTGGTACTTTTAGTGTTGATGCAGTACTTGTAGAGATGAAGTGGTACTTTTAGTGTTGATGCAGTACTTGTATAGATGAAGTGGTACTTTTAGTGTTGATGCAGTACTTGTATAGATGAAGTGGTACTTTTAGTGTTGATGCAGTACTTGTATAGATGAAGTGGTACTTTAAGTGTTGATGCAGTACTTGTATAGATGAAGTGGTACTTTTAGTGTTGATGCAGTACTTGTATAGATGAAGTGGTACTTTTAGTGTTGATGCAGTACTTGTATAGATGAAGTGGTACTTTTAGTGTTGATGCAGTACTTGTATAGATGAAGTGGTACTTTTAGTGTTGATGCAGTACTTGTATAGATGAAGTGGTACTTTTAGTGTTGATGTAGTAGTTGTAAAGATGAGGTAGTACTTTTAGTGTTGATGCAGTACTTGTATAGATGAAGTGGTACTTTTTGTGTTGATGCAGTACTTGTATAGATGAAGTGGTACTTTTAGTGTTGATGCAGTACTTGTATAGATGAAGTGGTACTTTTAGTGTTGATGCAGTTCTTGTAGAGATGAAGTGGTACTTTTAGTGTTGATGCAGTACTTGTATAGATGAAGTGGTACTTTTAGTGTTGATGCAGTACTTGTATAGATGAAGTGGTACTTTTAGTGTTGATGTAGTAGTTTTATAGATGAGGTAGTACTTTTAGTGTTGATGCAGTACTTGTATAGATGAAGTGGTACTTTTAGTGTTGATGCAGTACTTGTATAGATGAAGTGGTACTTTTAGTGTTGATGCAGTACTTGTATAGATGAAGTGGTACCCTTAGTATTGATGCAGTACTTGTAGAGATGAAGTGATACTTTTAGTGTTGATGCAGTACTTGTATAGATGAAGTGGTACTTTTAGTGTTGATACAGTTCTTATATAGATGAAGTGGTACTTTTAGTGTTGATGCAGTACTTGTATAGATGAAGTGGTACTTTTAGTGTTGATGCAGTACTTGTATAGATGAAGTGGTACTTTTAGTGTTGATGCAGTACTTGTATAGATGAAGTGGTACTTTTAGTGTTGATGCAGTACTTGTATAGATGAAGTGGTACTTTTAGTGTTGATGCAGTACTTGTATAGATGAAGTGGTACTTTTAGTGTTGATGCAGTACTTGTATAGATGAAGTGGTACTTTTAGTGTTGATGCAGTACTTGTATAGATGAAGTGGTACTTTTAGTGTTGATGCAGTACTTGTATAGATGAAGTGGTACTTTTAGTGTTGATGCAGTACTTGTATAGATGAAGTGGTACTTTTAGTGTTGATGCAGTACTTGTATAGATGAAGTGGTACTTTTAGTGTTGATGCAGTACTTGTATAGATGAAGTGGTACTTTTAGTGTTGATGCAGTACTTGTATAGATGAAGTTGTACTTTTTGTGTTTATGCAGTAGTTGTATAGATGAAGTGACTTTTTGTGTTGATGCAGTACTTGTATAGATGAAGTGGTACTTTTAGTGTTGATGCAGTACTTGTATAGATGAAGTGGTACTTTTAGTGTTGATGCAGTATTTGTACAGATGAAGTGGTACTTTTAGTGTTGATGCAGTACTTGTATAGATGAAGTGGTACTTTTAGTGTTGATGCAGTACTTGTATAGATGAAGTGGTACTTTTAGTGTTGATGCAGTACTTGTATAGATGAAGTGGTACTTTTAGTGTTGATGCAGTACTTGTATAGATGAAGTGGTACTTTTAGTGTTGATGCAGTACTTGTATAGATGAAGTGGTACTTTTAGTGTTGATGCAGTACTTGTATAGATGAAGTGGTACTTTTAGTGTTGATGCAGTACTTGTATAGATGAAGTGGTACTTTTAGTGTTGATGCAGTACTTGTATAGATGAAGTGGTACTTTTAGTGTTGATGCAGTACTTGTATAGGATGAAGTGGTACTTTTAGTGTTGATGCAGTACTTGTATAGATGAAGTGGTACTTTTAGTGTTGATGCAGTACTTGTATAGATGAAGTGGTACTTTTAGTGTTGATGCAGTACTTGTATAGATGAAGTGGTACTTTTAGTGTTGATGCAGTACTTGTATAGATGAAGTGGTACTTTTAGTGTTGATGCAGTACTTGTATAGATGAAGTGGTACTTTTAGTGTTGATGCAGTACTTGTATAGATGAAGTGGTACTTTTAGTGTTGATGCAGTACTTGTATAGATGAAGTTGTACTTTTAGTGTTGATGCAGTACTTGTATAGATGAAGTGGTACTTTTAGTGTTGATGCAGTACTTGTATAGATGAAGTGGTACTTTTAGTGTTGATGCAGTAGTTGTATAGATGAGGTAGTACTTTTAGTGTTGATGCAGTACTTGTATAGATGAAGTGGTACTTTTAGTGTTGATGCAGTACTTGTATAGATGAAGTGATACTTTTAGTGTTGATGCAGTACTTGTATAGATGAAGTGGTACTTTTAGTGTTGATGCAGTACTTGTATAGCTGAAGTGGTACTTTTAGTGTTGATGCAGTACTTGTATAGATGAAGTGGTACTTTTAGTGTTGATGCAGTACTTGTATAGATGAAGTGGTACTTTTAGTGTTGATGCAGTACTTGTATAGATGAAGTGGTACTTTTAGTGTTGATGCAGTACTTGTATAGATGAAGTAGTACTTTTAGTGTTTATGCAGTAGTTGTATAGATGAAGTGGTACTTTAAGTGTCGATGCAGTACTTGTATAGATGAAGTGGTACTTTTAGTGTTTATGCAGTAGCTGTATAGATGAAGTCATACTTTCAGTGTTGATGCAGTACTTGTATAGATGAAGTGGTACTTTTAGTGTTGATGCAGTACTTGTATAGATGATGTTGTACTTTTTGTGTTTATGCAGTAGTTGTATAGATGAGGTAGTACTTTAAGTGTTGATGCAGTACTTGTATAGATGAAGTGGTACTTTTAGTGTTGATGCAGTACTTGTATAGATGAAGTGATACTTTTAGTGTTGATGCAGTACTTGTATAGATGAAGTGGTACTTTTAGTGTTGATGCAGTACTTGTATAGCTGAAGTGGTACTTTTAGTGTTGATGCAGTACTTGTATAGATGAAGTGGTACTTTTAGTGTTGATGCAGTACTTGTATAGATGAAGTGGTACTTTTAGTGTTGATGCAGTACTTGTATAGGTGAAGTGGTACTTTTAATGTTGATGCAGTACTTGTATAGGTGAAGTGGTACTTTTAATGTTGATGCAATACTTGTATAGGTGAAGTGGTACTTTTAGTGATGATGTAGTACTTGTAGAGATTAAGTGGTACTTTTAGTGTTGATGCAGTACTTGTATAGATGAAGTGGTACTTTTAGTGTTGATGCAGTACTTGTATAGATGAAGTGGTACTTTTAGTGTTGATGCAGTACTTGTATAGCTGAAGTGGTACTTTTAATGTTGATGCAGTACTTGTATAGATGAAGTGGTACTTTTAGTGTTGATGCAGTACTTGTATAGATGAAGTGGTACTTTTAGTGTTGATGCAGTACTTGTATAGATGAAGTGGTACTTTTAGTGTTGATGCAGTACTTGTATAGATGAAGTGGTACTTTTAGTGTTGATGCAGTACTTGTATAGATGAAGTGGTACTTTTAGTGTTGATGCAGTACTTGTATAGATGAAGTGGTACTTTTAGTGTTGATGCAGTACTTGTATAGATGAAGTGGTACTTTTAGTGTTGATGCAGTACTTGTATAGATGAAGTGGTACTTCATCAACACACCTCTATCTCTTCTTCTCTTAGCTCCGCCTCGTCCACTTCACACCTTAACACCCCCCCCCCCCCCCTCCCCCCGAAACCCCCTCTACGCCATCGCCGCCGTAACAGGCCGCTTGCCGCCATTAACCCCACCAAACTCACAGCTGTATCCGTATCACTTCAGTTTCACCCAGTCTACCGCCGCTAACCCCCGCCAATATCACAGCTCCGCCATCTTTTAACACCCCGCCCCTCTGCGTTAACACCACCCTTCCATGGTAACACCTTAATCCCGCCCTCGCTCCACTGCCGCGGCGTGCTGAAATATGTTTCAAATGCCGCCGTAATCCTCGGAGGAGAAGAAGAAGAGAGAGAACACTCCACGCTGGAGGATTCCTTTCTTCCCCCCCGCCGCTCGCCGATCCCTTGTTCCCTCTCCTCATCTCTCAGGGATTATCTCCCCGCTGCAGCCGGGACTTCTGGGAAATATTAGAAAAGTGGGGGAGGCGTCTCTCCCTCTGTCTCATATCACAGCTGCTGTCGCTTTTATTGAGTTAATATCAAGTCATTACAGGTTATTACAGGTTATTAAAGCTCACCTGGACTCCACACAGGAAGGAAGGTTGCCAGTTTGATTCCCTCAGGCAGACGGCTCTGTTTTTAACACCTGCTGTCGCCACGCTGATCACATTCTGACGTTCATGGATCCCTCAGTGTGACTTTTATTGATTTTTTTTTTATTTTAATCTTTACGTTCACATAAATTAAATAAAAACTGAAAACAGGAATGTAGTAATAAAGTAATAGTGTTCACACTACCACAAAGTAATGAATTAATAAGAGATGAAAGTGATGATGACTGCACAGACGAAGGCTGAAAACACAGATCATTATGTCTAAATAAGGCTGGGTTACACAGTTCCAGCAGCAGTCGTTGGGTTTCAGGTTCCTTCAACTATTCTCATTAACAATCTTTATAAATCACACAAGTAAAACCTAAATGAGTGCAAAGTGAAATACTTTTTTATTTTATTTCCCCTTTTTTTAAGCAGAAAGGTCCCATTGAGATACAATATCTCTTGTGCCAGGGAATCCTATTGTACTTTTACTGAAGTACAGTTTTGAATGCAGGTCTTTTACATAGTATTTCTACATTGTGTATTACTACTTTTACTGAAGTAAAATATCTAACGCTTCCACCTCTGGTATAAGATGCTACCAGCTCATATTGATCACGATTAACATGCGCCTTATATTTATTTATTTATCATCATGTTAAAGTTTGAATGTAATCTGGGCTGTACCGTAGAGCTGGAAGCTTCATTCATAACATTGACATTCAAATTCTAATTTACACCAAACGAATGGAGCGAAGGTTGCGACGTGAAGGATTTTGTGACGCTGTGTGGTAAAAGCCTCTCAGCGTTGAGATTGTCCTCCTGTGGTCACTGACGTCCTGACGTTGTTGAATCAGAGACGGAGGATAAATAAATGCAGTATGTGTCTGATAGTCCATCATCTCTGTACAGAGAGCAGAAACCACAGACTGTCTCTGGTAGAAACAACAACGTCTCTAGATGACGTCATGTTGAGTGTTGATGGAGCAGCTGCATAGCCTACTAATAATAATATTAGTAGTATTTTACAAGTAATATGAATATTATTACTATTCTACTAATAATATTGATATTATCAGTATTTTACTATTAGTAGAGCTAGATTCCAGTGGAGGCTGCGTAGGATTGTCTCAGACTCTGCGATCCAAACATTTCCAATAACTCCAATAACTAAAGTCTACATGTGTTTTAAAAAGATTATACGAAATATTTTGCTTCAGTCCATATTTGTTGGCGTTTGACCTTTCAAAAACAAAATTTTCACTGCGGTCAATAACTGTTTGTGTGCAGCAAGTGGGGAGCAAAGGGAGGAGCCTGTATGAATGGGCCGGTCCAGCAGCAACCTAACAGAACCATAAATAACATTTATAGAACCACAACAACCTAACAGAACCATAAATAACATTGATAGAACCACAACAACCTAACAGAACCATAAATAACATTTATAGAACCACAACAACCTAACAGCACCATAAATTACATTTATAGAACCACAACAACCTGACAGCACCATAAATTACATTTATAGAACCACAACAACCTAACAGAACCATAAATAACATTGATAGAACCACAACAACCTAACAGCACCATAAATTACATTTATAGAACCACAACAACCTAACAGATCCATAAATAACATTTATAGAACCACAACAACCTAACAGATCCATAAATAACATTTATAGAACCACAACAACCTAACAGAACCATAAATTATATTTATAGAACCACAACAACCTAACAGAACCATACATAACATTGATAGAACCACAACAACCTAACAGCACCATAAATTACATTTATAGAACCACAACAACCTAACAGATCCATAAATAACATTTATAGAACCACAACAACCTAACAGATCCATAAATAACATTTATAGAACCACAACAACCTAACAGAACCATAAATAACATTTATAGAACCACAACAACCTAACAGAACCATAAATAACATTGATAGAACCACAACAACCTAACAGCACCATAAATTACATTTATAGAACCACAACAACCTGACAGCACCATAAATTACATTTATAGAACCACAACAACCTAACAGAACCATAAATAACATTGATAGAACCACAACAACCTAACAGCACCATAAATTACATTTATAGAACCACAACAACCTAACAGATCCATAAATAACATTTATAGAACCACAACAACCTAACAGATCCATAAATAACATTTATAGAACCACAACAACCTAACAGAACCATAAATAACATTTATAGAACCACAACAACCTAACAGAACCATAAATAACATTTATAGAACCACAACAACCTAACAGTACCATAAATTACATTTATAGAACCACAACAACCTAACAGCATCATAAATTACATTAATAGAACCACAACAACCTAACAGAACCATAAATAACATTTATAGAACCACAACAACCTAACAGTACCATAAATTACATTTATAGAACCACGACAGCCTAACAGAACCATAAATAACATTTATAGAACCACGACAGCCTAACAGCACCATAAATTACATAAATAGAACCACAACAACCTAACAGCATAATAAATTACATTAATAGAACCACAACAACCTAACAGAACCATAAATTACATTAATAGAACCACAACAACCTAACAGCACCATAAATAACATTTATAGAACCACAACAACCTAACAGCACCATAAATTACATTTATAGAACCACAACAACCTAACAGAACCATAAATAACATTTATAGAACCACAACAACCTGACAGCAACATAAATAACATTTATAGAACCACAACAACCTAACAGAACCATAAATTACATTTGAAGAACCACAACAACCTAACAGCACCATAAATAACATTTATAGAACCACAACAACCTAACAGCACCATAAATAACATTTATAGAACCACAACAACCTAACAGCACCATAAATTACATTTATAGAACCACAACAACCTAACAGCACCATAAATAACATTTATAGAACCACAACCACCTAACAGAACCATAAATAACATTTATAGAACCACAACAACCTGACAGCACCATTAATAACATTTATAGAACCACAACAGCCTAACAGAACCATAGATTACATTTATAGAACCACAATTACTGATCAATAACTGATCAATAATAATAATAATAATATTAATAATAATAATCAATAACTCCAGATAATCAGCTGATCAGATCTGATCAATAACTCCAGATTGTGTCTCTCTGCAGTGTAAACGTTTGGAACAGGAAGTGATCCAGGAGAGAGAGCAGCAGGCGAGCGAGGTAAACACACACACACACACACACACACACACACACACACACACACACACACACACACACACACACACACACACACACACACACACACACACACACACACACACACACACTAACTGGTGTCTCTGTGTTGAATGGGGATTATGGGATGTCTGCTCCGTACAACACTGGACTGATTTCATGATGACGTCATAATATCGTGTGTTATGGATAAATGAGTAAATGAGTAAATACATAAATGAATGAATGAATGAATAAATAAAAACTATCCCTGAAGTGGAAAGAATGTAATAACTGCAGTTTACAGTCGGACTGTATCTCGTTATATGGAAACATACATATAATATTCAACATGAGTCAGTCCATTATTAATTGATTAGTTGATAGATTAATGTATTATTTTACCAGATACATGAATTTATTTTATCATTGATGTTGAGCTGATCACAGATCCTCAGTAGAATCAGTTGTTTTGTTCTCAGTCTTCCTCCTGCAGCTCTGACTGCGTCTGTTTTCTTCTGCTGAAATATATTAAATTTTGTTATTAATGTAGCACTCAGTCTTTTTTCTCTCTGTGAAGTCTGTTAATTAGGCTGGAGGGCTCCGGGGGGATTAGAGCCTGGAGAGGTTTTTAATTTCCACCAGAAACACCAACAGCTGCCGTGACAGACCGTCAGAGAGCCGCCAAAAAACACCAAGCTCAATCCAGAATCCAGAGCTTTGAACAAGAGCTTTAAACCAGACCTTTAAACCAGAGCTCCTTTAAACCAGAGCTCCTTGAAACCAGAGCTCCTTTAAACCAGAGCTCCTTGAAACCAGAGCTCCTTTAAACCAGACCTTTAAAACAGATCTTTAAACCAGACCTTTAAAACAGAGCTCCTTTAAACCAGAGCTCCTCTGGCCGCAATGTCAACGAAAGTCAGCGTGTGCTCGCGCTACATTGACATGAACGAGCACCGGTCTAAACAGTGAGGCGACACACGTCAGCTAACACACAATATCACTCTATATTTCACCTGCTTGGCAGTAATGTTAGCTGACCAGACGAAGGTCTCTCCATGAATCAATGCTGATCCTAGTGTTGGCTTTTCCTCCCGATCCGGAGGGAACGGGGGGGGGGGGGGGGGGGGAGACGGGGGAGAACGGGGGGGGGGGGGGGGGGGGGGGGGGGGCGGGAGACAACGTAACTCTCTGCGGAGCTCCGTCACTTCACAAGACACGGGAAACCTCTGTTGGTCTGGAGGAGCTGCAGCAGTTATTTCTGCAAAAACGTCCACTGCACATTCACCAGATATTCTCAGAGCTAAACTAACTCTTCTGCAGTGTGTAGTGTGCGCGCGTTCACGTGAGAGGTGGAGCGAGCCGAGCGGGGGAGAACGAGCGCGGTGTGCAAACAGGCAGGAGCAGAGCTGCTGCGCGCTCGCGTACCCACACGCGAGCGCGCATGGGATACCGACCCGTTAAGATTTATGCGCGTGATAAGTTACAAATAGTCCCTTTAAACCAGAGCTCCTTTAAACCAGAGCTCCTTTAAACCAGAGCTACTTTAAACCAGACCTTTAAAACAGATCTTTAAACCAGACCTTTAAAACAGATCTTTAAACCAGACCTTTAATCCAGAGCTCCTTTAAACCAGACCTTTAAACCAGACCTTAAAACAGATCTTTAAACCAGACCTTTAATCCAGAGCTCCTTTAAACCAGACCTTTAAACCAGACCTTTAAAACAGACCTTTAAACCAGACCTTTAAACCAGACCTTTAAACCAGAGCTCCTTTAAACCAGCACTTTAAACCAGCACTCTCCACTCCTGCATCTGTCCTCAGTACGTCCATGTATGTTGGTGTGGGACGTCCCCGTGATCGATGCCCGTTCGTTGGCTCCCACAGCACCAGCATGCTTGCTGGGAGTTTCTTGATGTCTTTGGCAGTGACCGGCAAGTCTCATCTCCTGGCTGCCACTTTCTCACTTAGCCTTGGTAGTCCCTCGTACAGATGCTTGTTGGTAACATGCTCGTTCTGGTTGATATTTAGTACCACATGCAGCATTCTGGTGTAGCACCCATCCAGAGACTTCTGTAGGGGGGGCTTCAGGGTCCAGCTTTCGCAGCCATATACAGTAGCAGAACAGACTCCACAGTCGTGTAGAAGAAGCTTAGCTTGATGTGTCGGGGGAGGTTGGAGTTCCATACACAGGCCGTGCCATTCAGCGTCCTCCATGCCAGAGCCTCACCTTAAGGTCCTGCTCTGATGAGTTGACCCATGAGCCTAAGTATTTGAAGTCATTGACTTCCTCCAGAGCAATGCCCCCTGCTGTCTTTAGGGGTGGATGGCCTGGGAGGATGTTGTAGGTGATTACCTCGGCTTTCTTTGCGTTTAGCCGAAGACCAACCTTGGCACACTCTGTCTCCAATCTGGTTTAAAGCTGCTGTGCCTGCTCCACTCAGTCAGATATCAGGCAGATATCATCCCCATAGTCCAGATCTGTTAGGACTACAGCTGGGTATCTTCTAGACTTCCTAGGAGTAATCATGAAGCCTAGCTCCTGCTCCCGCCCGCTGATAGCTTTCTGAAGTGCGTAGTCCAAGACCATAATGAAGAGGAATGGGCAAGGGTGTCACCCTGCAGCCCCCCCGCCAAGATGTCAAACTCCTCGCTGTTGCCATCTGGGCTTACCCTAAATTTCCTTTGGGATCAATAAAGTATCTATCTATCTATCTATCTATCTATCTATCTATCTATCTATCTATCTATCTATCTATCTATCTATCTATCTATCTATCTATCTATCTATCTATCTATCTATCTATCCATCTATCTATCTATCCATCTATCTATCCATCCACCCACCCACCCACCCACCTACCTATCTATCTATCTACCTACCTACCTACCTATCTACCTATCTATCTATCTTTCTACCACCTTGGCTCTTGTGCCCGTATACATGGCCCCTATGGCCCAGAAGAAGATTGGGAGGAACCTCGTAAGCCTCAAGTATTTTCATAATTACGTCTCTGTATATTGAGTCAAAAGCTTTTTTGAAGTCAATAAAACACAGAACCGCTGTTAGGTAGTTCTTTTTCACCTCCTCGATGATCCTCCTTAAGGCCAGGATCTGGGAAACAGTGGTTCTCCCCTCTCTAAAGCCATTTTGGTTCCCCCTCAGGTGGGGGTCGATGGCACCCCGTAACCGGTTCAGTATCATGCGGTTGTACATTTTTGTAATGACACGTCCTCCATTTCCTCCTTACCAGTATGTAGTCCAGCTTACGTAACATACCGGTAGCTCGGTCCTGGAAGGTCCTACTCTTACCCAATCTCTTACAGAACAAGGTGTTGGCAGCCAATAGTGCGTGTTCCGTAAGTAGGGCGGCAATATGTTCACCGTTGTGATTGGTACTGCTTTGGTACGTGAAGGGTGCGTCCTCTGGTCCGAGCCTTGCGTTGAAGTCCCCAAGGATTGTCAGGACGTTGTGAGCCGGGACATCGCGGATCGCTGTTCTTAGGTCTGCATAGAACTTCTCCACTTCCTCGACTGGCGCTGTGTTGGTTGGAGAGTACACACTCATGACAGTTGTTATTGGGTTCCCCTCGAAGTCAGCGATAAAGATCCTGTCGGTATGCTGATGCACCCTACGGAGAGCCTTTCAAGCTCGAGGAGTCACCATTAGTCCCACACCACATGTAGCAGCGGCATCATTCCGCCATGCAGATGATGTGATGAACGTGCATCCCCCCACTCTGCGATAGACAATTGGCTCTTCCGTGTGCACTCTCCTATGCACCTGGACTCCCAAGATCTCCACTCCCCTTTCCTTGGCACGGTGTGCCAGTTCCTCGAGCCTGGCCTCCTCCCTTACTGTGTTTGCATTGTAGGTTGCCATGATGGGTGGCCTCCTACAACGCATGAGTGCGTTGGACCGTGGGCTGTGATCAGACTGAACCCTTCCCCTCCAGTGTGTTGTCGTGAGGGGGTTCGGGGTCCAGTCGTCATACCGTCCTCCCGGGAGAGGACCATCACCACCGTCCGCTGCCTGATTCCTGTGGACTCTCTGCTATGTTAAGGGCTGTGGGTGGCAGGTCCTCGCAGTCCTGCTCAGGCCGTTTTAGGCAGTACGCCCTTATCCGCCCTTTACTCCGGTACCTTGAGATGGAGAGCGACACGGAGCCAGGCACGAGCAGCACCTGTGGTTTTTGCTCGGAGTGTCCTTCTCCTAGATGGGCTGCCTTTCATGGCTCGGCCCCATCTGCCGGTGCTATTTGCCCATAGCTGGGGCAGTGGTTGGCGTCAGGGCGTGTCCACACACCGGCGGCATGTCCACACACCGGCGGGCCTGCACGCCTTGTCTCTGGGGCCCACTGCTGCTCCGAGATCCCCCACAGTTCAGCCTGGGACTGCAAGGTACTCAGTTACCGTGCGTGGCCACGAGGAGGCACTGTAGGAGTGTTGGCGGTAGAGAGACTGTGTACCGGCAGAAGGAGACTTACGCACTCGGCTCCTCTTTTCACCCCCTATGAAGAGGGCTAGCCGGCGGCAGTAGCTGAAAGCAGAGTAGCAAGCAGAAGCAACATGCACTAAATACAAGGCAACTGCACCATCGCATCACACAAGCCCTGTGCGCTAGCACACACGGGATTAGTCAAGTATTTAATCCTTTTATCAACATGGGAGTGGACAAATATGCTGCTTTATGCAAATATATGTATATAATTATTATTGTAAATCCATTAACAACACAAAACAATGACAGATATTGTCCAGAAACCCTCACAGGTTCTGCATTTAGCATAAAACAATATGCTCAGATCATAACATGGCAAACTGCAGCCCAACAGGCAACAACAGCTGTCAGTGTGTCAGTGTGCTGACTTCACTATG
The DNA here is from genome assembly GCA_916701645.2 of Sebastolobus alascanus. Lineage (NCBI taxonomy): Eukaryota > Metazoa > Chordata > Actinopteri > Perciformes > Sebastidae > Sebastolobus > Sebastolobus alascanus. The sequence continues at coordinate 82,970 of CAKAOJ020000226.1, read as the reverse complement.
ACTTGCCCCAAACTGCATGTGATTATCATAAAGTGGGCATGTCTGTAAAGGGGAGACTCGTGGGTACCCATAGAACCCATTTACATTCACATATCTGGAGGTCAGAGGTCAAGGGACCCCTCACCCTGTTCCTCCTCCCCCATCACCCTGTTCCTCCTTACCCCTCTATCTCTCTCACCTCCACATCCTGAACGAGCCCTTCTCCTCCCCCTCCTCCCCCTCTTTCATTGACCTTAACTCCTCATGTTAAAGGTCAGCTCGCCGTCATTGCTGCTCACTGATCATCTCATTTGGAAATTATTCTGATTAATAAGTCGGGCGGCTCTTTTGAAGCGTCTCGTCCGGCCCGGCTGGAGAAGACACATATTGACTCTCAGGGTTTGGTTTCTCTTTTGATGTCTCACTTTAAAGTGGCAGACCTTGAGGGCTTTAATTAGCATAGAGGAGGAGGAGGAGGAGGAGGAGGAGGA
>CAKAOJ020000226.1:62500-67500 GCA_916701645.2 Sebastolobus alascanus | reverse complement strand
TGAGGATGAGGAGGAGGAGCCTGATCACAGTCTATAAGTGGGATTGAGTTCAGGTGTGAACTCTTTGTTCCTACCTGCAGCAGAAGCCTCACTCTCTCCTGACAGCAGCTGTTTGTCTCACTGAAATGTGAGTTTTCTTGCTCTGGATACATTTGTTAAGTTAGAGTTGTTTAAGTGATAATACATGGTGCATACAGTATGTTTGTTTAGATAAGTCCAGCCTCACCTGTTGCATGTCATTAGATCTCAGCTGAAGTGGACTTTCCTGGTGTTTCAGGTATCAGCGTAGCCCCGTCCAGTCCTGACTGATACTCTACCGTTAGTTTAGAGCAGATCAATGTTAGAAAGTAGAACGCCCAGAAGGATAACACGGAAATACTAAAGTAAAGAACAAGATAAGATAAGATAAGATATTCCTTTATAAGTGTCACACACACACACACACACACACACACACACACACACACACACACACACACACACACACACACACACACACACACACACACACACACACACACACACACCACAGTGTCCATATAAAGATATAGAGGAGTAATGTCTACCTGAGTCTATGATATCAGTATTAAAATATCATCATCAACTATTGTCTATATAAAGATATAGAGGAGTTGCTTTTAGTGCATGTGAGCGTGCATGTGCGGTTAAAGTGATGTATTTGCAGTATGCTAGATGAGGCTTTAGCCTTTAAACCAGCTCTTAAAACACTGGACAACGAGCACGAACTCGTACCACTATTACAATATTATCGAAAAATACAACTTTGATTTAGTTGTTTATGTTCTGTTAGTTTACTTTATAAGATACTGCACGTTTAAACTATTTATTCTAACAGCTCATAGTGAAGTCAGACAAACAGGATCATCAACGAGGGGAGACGGCGGATATAAAACATTGATCCACAACATTTACTCAAACTGCTTTTTCAGTTACAGAAACTAAACAGAGGACTGATCTCCCTCCAGATATTAGAGTAACGTTAAAAAGAGTCTTGTTGTCTCAGCAGGAATCTCGCTTTCCCTCAGAGGAGGCTCTTTACCTCTCCTCTTCTCTCTCCTCTCCTCTTCTCTCTCCTCTTCTCTCTCCTCTCCTCTCCTCTCCTCTTCTCTCTCCTCTTCTCTCTCCTCTCCTCTTCTCTCTCCTCTCCTCTTCTCTCTCCTCTTCTCTCTCCTCTCCTCTCCTCTCCTCTTCTCTCTCCTCTTCTCTCTCCTCTTCTCTCTCCTCTCCTCTCCTCTCCTCTTCTCTCTCCTCTTCTCTCTCCTCTCCTCTTCTCTCTCCTCTCCTCTTCTCTCTCCTCTTCTCTCTCCTCTCCTCTTCTCTCTCCTCTCCTCTTCTCTCTCCTCTTCTCTCTCCTCTTCTTTCTCCTCTCCTCTTCTCTCTCCTCTTCTCTCTCCTCTCCTCTCCTCTCCTCTCCTCTCCTCTTCTCTCTCCTCTTCTCTCTCCTCTTCTCTCTCCTCTTCTCTCTCCTCTCCTCTTCTCCTCCTCTTCTCTCTCCTCTTCCTCTCCTCTCTCTCTCCTCTTCTCTCTTCCTCTCTCTTCTCTCTCCTCTTCTCTCTCCTCTTCTCTCTCCTCTTCTCTCTCCTCTTCTCTCTCCTCTCCTCTTCTCTCTCCTCTTCTCTCTCCTCTTCTCTCTCCTCTTCCCTCTCCTCTTCTCTCTCCTCTCCTCTCCTCTTCCTCTCTCTCTCCTCTCCTCTTCTCTTCCTCTCTCTCTTCTCTCTCCTCTCTCTTCTCTCTCCTCTCCTCTTCTCTCTCCTCTTCCTCCTCTCTCTCTCTCTCCTCTCCTCTTCCTCGTCCTCTTCTCTCTCCTCTTCTCTCTCCTCTTCTCTCTCCTCTTCTCTCTCCTCTTCTCTCTCCTCTCCTCTTCCTCTCCTCTTCTCTCTCCTCTTCTCTCTCCTCTTCTCTCTCCTCTTCTCTCTCCTCTTCTCTCTCCTCTTCTCTCTCCTCTTCTCTCTCCTCTTCCCTCTCTCTCTCTCCTCTCCTCTTCTCTCTCCTCTTCCTCTCCTCTTCTCTCTCCTCTTCTCTCTCCTCTTCTCTCTCCTCTTCCCTCTCCTCTTCTCTCTCCTCTTCTCTCTCATCTCCTCTTCTCTCTCCTCTTGTCTTCTCTCTCCTCTTCTCTCTCCTCTTCTCTCTCCTCTTCTCTCTCCTCTTCCCTCTCCTCTTCTCTCTCCTCTCCTCTTCTCTCTCCTCTCCTCTTCCCTCTCCTCTCCTCTTCCCTCTCCTCTTCTCTCTCCTCTTCTCTCTCCTATTCTCTCTCCTCTTCTCTCTCCTCTTCCCTCTCCTCTTCTCTCTCCTCTTCCCTCTCCTCTTCCCTCTCCTCTCCTCTTCCCTCTCCTCTCCTCTTCCCTCTCCTCTTCTCTCTCCTATTCTCTCTCCTCTTCTCTCTCCTCTTCCCTCTCCTCTCCTCTTCTCTCTCCTCTCCTCTTTCCTCTCCTCTTCCCTCTCCTCTTCTCTCTCCTCTTCTCTCTCCTCTTCTCTCTCCTCTTCTCTCTCCTCTTCCCTCTCCTCTTCGTTAGCTGTCAGCACTGTTAGCACAGTTAGCTGTTAGCACCGTTAGCACCGTTAGCTGTTAGCACCGTTAGCTGCAAGCCACCGGCTCAGTTGTTGCCATGTTGAGAGCCGTTAAGAGGCAATAAAAATGCTTTTAATTTTGCATTTAGCACCTTTAAAGAGTCTTACAGTGTAGTAACAGACTGAACTTTATTTTGAAAAGTTCAATAATATTGAAACCAGATTAAATCAAGAACAAGAAAACACGTATCTGAAATATATTGTTTAGATAATTCCGCTTTATGTGCACTGACGTAGTATAAACTCATAGTAGAACCAAGTACTATACTATAGTACTCGAATACTGTAGTATTTCTAGGATGTAAGATATTAGAATCGTATACAAACTAAAATTACAATATAAGTTCCAGTGAATCTAATCAGAGAGATGATGAAATATATAAGTTTATGATGAAATAAAAGGCTTTAATGGATTGGTTACCAACCAGTGGGTCGTTACCATCTGAGAGGTCGCAAGATAAACCTGAGAGGTCATGAGAAAAATTTAGTTGTAATATTAATATTATTTATTAATACATTGTACTTACTAGTCTGTAATTTATGAACAATTTCCAAGAAAGAAATATGTAATTTAATAATTCATAAAAAAAGAAATTAAAACTGTATTAACCCCATACAAAGAAATTTTAGGAAGATAAAAACTTTCCAACAACAAATGAATCATAAATATTTACAATTTTTATTTCATTGGAGTTTAGGTTCCCTGTTATTAGTAGAAAATGAGACAGTTCCAACATGTGTAAAGTAAATTATCAATCACATTTATTTATTTTAGAAGTTTTTCCTTTTCAAGTCTAAAACACAGAAATTAAACTGAAGAAAAGTAGAACTGCAAAGTGGTAAATTCTGGTTTAAAAGTTCAAACTTTAAATGTGAAATAAACTGAAAGTTTTAAAAAGTTATTTAAAGAATAAAACTATTTTATTTCACATGTTTTTCCTCACTTCTGGAAAAGTTTATATCAGCTTTCATTTTTGTTGATTTTATTTATCTTAAACACTTTTTCACAGATATTACAGATACAAGGTTTCCACTTGACAACATCATTATGGAGGTTATAATGTGTGTGTGAGTGTGTTCACATCCCCCCCCCGCTGACTGGTTACCATGGTAACGGAGGACCACTCGTGGTCGACTTGGGTGTCCTGGTTTTAATCCTGCAGCCGTTAATCTGCTTGTTCTGAAGAAAGACTCAGTTTGTTGGAGCTCCAACTTCTGACGCCACCTGGGAGTGTGTGTGTGTGTGTGTGTGTGTGTGTGTGTGTGTGTGTGTGTGTGTGTGTGTGTGTGTGTGGTTTATATCAGAGTCTCTGCTCTCTGATTGGCTGTCAGGTGTATTTTCTGCTTATAAATTCAAACTTGTTATAACAAAACACACATATACACATATATATGTGTGTATACAGTATATGTATATTTATGTATGTATATATGTATAAATTTGTGTATAAATGTATATATATTTGTATAAATGTGTGTATAAAAGTATATATATGTATAAATGTGTGTATAAATATATATATATATATGTATAAATGTGTGTATAAATGTATAGACATATTCTGATATTCTCATTATTCACAATCTCTTTTTAGGGCCAGATAAAAGTTTCTTCTTTCTAATGTTCTACGTTGAGGGTTCTTCAGTGTGTTTACTGTATTTACTGCTTTTTCTTTCAGTGCCGTCACTGCTGTGTTGAAACGTCCTGATGCTGTCATGGTTCTCCAGAGGTAGGTTTAAGAACTGTTATATGTTCATGGTTCTCCAGAGGTAGGTTTAAGAACTCCTATATGTTCATGGTTCTCCAGAGGTAGGTTTAAGAACTCCTATATGTTCATGGTTCTCCAGAGGTAGGTTTAAGAACTGTTATATGTTCATGGTTCTCCAGAGGTACGTTTTAGAACTGTTATATGTTCATGGTTCTCCAGAGGTACGTTTTAGAACTCCTATGTGTTCATGGTTCTCCAGAGGTAGGTTTAAGAACTGTTATATGTTCATGGTTCTCCAGAGGTACGTTTTAGAACTCCTATATGTTCATGGTTCTCCAGAGGTACGTTTTAGAACTCCTATATGTTCATGGTTCTCCAGAGGTACTCCTATGTGTTCATGGTTCTCCAGAGGTAGGTTTAAGAACTGTTATATGTTCATGGTTCTCCAGAGGTAGGTTAAAGAACTCCTATATGTTCATGGTTCTCCAGAGGTAGGTTTAAGAACTCCTGTGTTCATGGTTCTCCAGAGGTAGGTTTAAGAACTCCTATATTTTCATGGTTCTCCAGAGGTAGGTTTAAGAACTCCTATATTTTCATGGTTCTCCAGAGGTAGGTTTTAGAACTTCTATGTGTTCATGGTTCTTCAGAGGTATAGGTTTAAGAACTCCTATATGTTCATGGTTCTCCAGAGGTAGGTTTAAG
>CAKAOJ020000226.1:5000-55000 GCA_916701645.2 Sebastolobus alascanus | reverse complement strand
ACGACAAACAACATAATAATAATAATAATAATAAATCTAATTATAAATCATATAACAACAAAACAACAACATAATAATAATAATGATAATAATGATAATAATAATAATAATAATCATCAATAAGTTGATCAATATTTTTCTTTCAACGTGAAAAAGACAAAATCTTTAAAAACATTTTTTAGTTTTTCTTTAAATGATGTAAATCATAAACATTATTTTAGTAGTTTAATCTGAATGTTAACGTGGAAACCTTGTATCTCCTCACTTTGAAAAGAAGAATTTGTTGTTTATAGACGTGAATATTTTCACACGGAGCCGTGACAAACATATAAAAATAAGTAATAAAGACAGTAATAATAATAATAATAATAATAAATCTGAGAAGTCATTTAATCCCGACACAAAGAAGAATTAGTTTTCAGCAGTTTGATGATAATTAATCTGATCTCAGATCAGAAAAAGGGTTTTATAAAACAGAGTCCAGCAGCAGAGCTGATCTCAGGATTCAGTGTTTCTCCACCAGACTTCTATTCTAAATATTATATTAATATAATATCATTATAATTAGTAAGTATTGTCCACCTCTTTCTTAGAGGATTATTAATGGTTAATACATAATTTATTAATTAATCAGTCATAGCCGTTAATAAGGAGACCGTCGGGTTGCCAGGTTAGATAATAATGTTGATCCTGAGGAGATACGTGTTTTCTTCTTGTGTCGTAGATAAAGAACCTGTTTTGGAGATACAGGATTTTCAAACAACTTGATGGATTTTTAGAAAGTATTTATTAATTATTTCCAACTTTATTAAAGATAACTGATCTGAAGATCAAATATTTATTGATCACTAATAGAGCTCATAAAACCTTAGTAAACTTAAAATGATGAAATGAAAAGTTCAGTCGTGACCCGATCAGGATCAATAATCAAAATTAATCAATACATCAACAAATCAATAAATCAATAAATCTTTCATTGTTTTATTTGAAAATGACAGAATAAGTTAAGAAGAAGAAGAAGAAGAAGAAGAAGAAGAAGAAGAAGAAGAACATGCAGCAGAGTCGAAAACCGACAAACACACAATGGACGAGCCGGGGGTCTTTATTAATCCTCTTCTTTCCTTCCTTCCCTCCTTCCCTCCTTCCTTCCTTCCTTCCTTCCTTTCTTCCTTCCTTTCTTCCTTCCAGCAGACCTGATGAAGGATGATGAAGAGGAAGAGGAAGAGGAAGAGGAGGAGGTCTTGTTTCAGCCGCTTTTTTCCGGAGAAGAAGAAGAAGAAGAAGAAGAAGAAGAAGAAGACATCCCACTTCATGCACATGGTAAGAATAATTAATAATCAATAATCAGTGATGGACAGAAGAGTTGAGCTGCAGTTTAAATACACACATCAGGAAGTTGTTTCTCCTTTTACACACAGTCACCAAACAAAAATCTGATTATTATTATTATTGTTATTAATAATAATAATAACAATAACAATACTAATAATAATAATAATTGATAATAAACATAATAATTGTTTGCAGCTTTGGATCTTTTACATCAGTGATTCCCAGCAGGAGTATTTGTACTTCATGATTACTTGTGCTTCATGAGTACTTGTATTTCATGGGTACTTGTACTTCATGAGTACTTGTACTTCATGAGTACTTTTGCTTCATGAGTACTTGTACTTCATGAGTACTTGTGCTTCATGAGAACTTGAGATTATTTCCATTCAGATATTTGTGTTTTGGAGGAAAACCACCTGAAATGAGTAGAGATAATTACAGAATGGAGTAAGGCGGACCTTTAGTGGGACTCACTTCAGGATCTGTGTATATTTATATATATATGTATATTTATATATAAATATATAAATATATATATATATATATATATATATATATGTGTATATATATAAATAAATCGTAACAATATGAACGTTTAACGTATAAACCCTGTTTAAAATCAGACCGTAAACCTTCATGACGTTAAAACTCCCAGCATGCTCTGCTTCCTGAATACTGCGGTTACTGAATACTTCGTATTGATAAGTGATGTTTTTATTCAAAGCACTGATTTACTTTCTGATGAATATAATCACGATCAAAATGTTATTTATTGTTTATTATACTGAGAAATTCAAACTGAAGACGACTTTATTAATCAATATGATCTGTTATTGATCATCAATATTTTTACTTGTTTTGTTTTTTTCATTCACCAAAATATGAAAACATGGAAAAAAAATCACCTAAAAAATCATAAAAGTTTAGTTCAGGTTATTTTTCTTAAGTTTGGATTTTATTTGTCTGAATGTCTTCTCTTTAACACACACACACACACACACACACACACACACACACACACGTATATAGTATATGTTTGTGTGTATATATATATATATATATGTGTGTGTGTATGTGTGTGTGTTTACAAACGACAGTTTCCTGTGAATCAATAATCAGATCGGATCAATAGATAAAGAAGATCAAACGGTGGGAAACTGATCAGAAATCTGCATGGATACAGACGACAAACAGAGAGGCGGGAGCGTCTTTTGGGGTGAACTGACCCTTCAAATAAGAAGCCTTTTATCTTTGTGGGGGTTTCTCACTCTGAGGGTCACGACCTCTCAGGAGGTCAGCGGAGAGGCAGACGAGGTCGTGGGAGGAATAAATCCTCGTCATATTTCTTATCAAAATACAGGAAATATTGTAATCAATTTGACCTTTAACTCAACTGAAGCAGTGAAGTTATTCTTTAAATCCGTGGTTCCCAACCTGTGGCTCATGGCCCTCTGAGGGGCCTCAGTATATCAATAAGACTGTAAATATGACAATCAACAAACTTTTCTCCCATGTCGGCTTCTTTTTTATAAAACATTTAAAAACATAAAAAATAAAACATTAACGACCTGTAACGAAGACGACGGGTTGTGAGTTGCTTCGTTTTAATTCAGTTATTCTGTCTTTCATTAACTTAATATTTTAAAATCTTTAAAGTGAACTCAGACTGATCACAACCTGAACAAACAGGAAGCCTCCGCAAAGCCCCGCCAAAGTAAAACCATGCAGTGTAAAAATGAACAGGAGAGCGCTGAGATAAAACTGCTGCTTTCATTAATTTTCTGTGATAGAGGACCGTTTAATGTACATCAGTGTGCAGTGCATGATGGGAGAGGCCTGAGACTATCCAGTAGCCCACTTCAAAAGAAAACACAAAGACCCCTGTATAGGGGGGTCCGGACCCACCCGTTTGGACCTGCTGGGATGTTGGGTCCCTACTGGATTTGAAATCAAATTACCCAAAAACTACATTGAAGCTGCGGCTTGTAGAGCTCCTGAGGGTCTGTTGAGTTCTGGTCTCACATTGAGACTGGGAGGGCGAAAGACATCCAGTTAACCAGTGTACCAAGAAACCAGTGCCAAGAAACCAGTACCAAGAAACCAGTGCCAGGAAACCAGTACCAATAAACCAGTACCAAGAAACCAGTACCAATAAACCAGTACCAAGAAACCAGTACCAAGAAACCAATGCCAAGAAACCAGTACCAATAAACCAGTACCAATAAACCAGTACCAAGAAACCAGTACCAAGAAACCAGTACCAATAAACCAGTACCAAGAAACCAGTACCAAGAAACCAGTGCCAAGAAACCAGTACCAAGAAACCAGTGCCAGGAAACCAGTACCAAGAAACCAGTGCCAGGAAACCAGTACCAATAAACCAGTACCAAGAAACCAGTACCAAGAAACCAATGCCAAGAAACCAGTACCAATAAACCAGTACCAAGAAACCAGTACCAATAAACCAGGGCCAAGAAACCAGTGCCAAGAAACCAGCACCCAGAAACCAGTGCCAAGAAACCAGTGCCAAGAAACCAGTGCGGTGGTTTTTCTGTCCTGATTATTGTCCTTGTTGGATATATTGACGTCCTGATGTTTTTAACTTGAACAGTTTTTAGTGAAACTATCCTGCACTGGATCATCTTGTTAATTATCTTACAAGTTCTTACGAGCTGTAGGGGGTGCTGACCACTGTAGGGGGTCCTGACCACTGTAGGGGGTGCTGACCACTGTAGGGGGTCCTGACCACTGTAGGGGGTGCTGACCACTGTAGGGGGTCCTGACCACTGTAGGGGGTCCTGACCACTGTAGGGGGTGCTGACTACTGTACGGGGTGCTGACCACTGTAGGGGGTGCTGACCACTGTAGGGGGTGCTGACTACTGTAGGGGGTGCTGACCACTGTAGGGGGTGCTGACCACTGTAGGGGGTCCTGACCACTGTAGGGGGTGCTGACCACTGTAGGGGGTCCTGACCACTGTAGGGGGTGCTGACCACTGTAGGGGGTCCTGACCACTGTAGGGGGTCCTGACCACTGTAGGGGGTGCTGACTACTGTAGGGGGTGCTGACCACTGTAGGGGGTGCTGACCACTGTAGGGGGTCCTGACCACTGTAGGGGGTGCTGACCACTGTTTGGGGTCCTGACCACTGTACGGGGGTGCTGACCACTGTAGGGGGTCCTGACCACTGTAGGGGGTCCTGACTACTGTAGGGGGTCCTGACTACTGTTCTGACTACTGTCGGATGTCCTGACCACTGTAGGGGTTCCTGACTATTGTAGGGGGTCCTGACTACTGTTGGGGGTCCTGACTACTGTCGGTGGTCCTGACCACGGTAGGGGGTCCTGACTACTGTCAGGGGTCCTGACTACTGTAGGGGGTCCTGACCACGGTAGGGGGTCCTGACTACTGTCGGGGGTCCTGACCACTGTAGGGGGTCCTGACCACTGTAGGGGGTCCTGACCACGGTAGGGGGTCCTGACCACGGTAGGGGGTCCTGACCACTGTCGGGGGTCCTGACCACTGTCGGTGGTCCTGACCACTGTCGGTGGTCCTGACCACTGTAGGGGGTCCTGACTACTGTCGGATGTCCTGACCACTGTAGGGGGTCCTGACCACAGTAGGGGGTCCTGACCACTGTAGGGGGTCCTGACCACTGTACGGGGTGCTGACCACTGTTTGGGGTCCTGACCACTGTAGGGGGTCCTAACCACTGTACGGGGTGCTGACCACTGTTTGGGGTCCTGACCACTGTACGGGGGTGCTGACCACTGTAGGGGGTCCTGACCACTGTAGGGGGTCCTGACTACTGTAGGGGGTCCTGACTACTGTTCTGACTACTGTCGGATGTCCTGACCACTGTAGGGGTTCCTGACTATTGTAGGGGGTCCTGACTACTGTTGGGGGTCCTGACTACTGTCGGTGGTCCTGACCACGGTAGGGGGTCCTGACTACTGTCAGGGGTCCTGACTACTGTAGGGGGTCCTGACCACGGTAGGGGGTCCTGACTACTGTCGGGGGTCCTGACCACTGTAGGGGGTCCTGACCACTGTAGGGGGTCCTGACCACGGTAGGGGGTCCTGACCACGGTAGGGGGTCCTGACTACTGTCGGGGGTCCTGACCACTGTCGGTGGTCCTGACCACTGTCGGTGGTCCTGACCACTGTAGGGGGTCCTGACTACTGTCGGATGTCCTGACCACTGTAGGGGGTCCTGACCACAGTAGGGGGTCCTGACCACTGTAGGGGGTCCTGACCACAGTAGGGGGTCCTGACCACTGTAGGGGGTCCTGACCACTGTCGGTGGTCCTGACCACAGTAGGGGGTCCTGACTACTGTCGGATGTCCTGACCACTGTATGGTGGGAACCACTGACGTAACCTTTGTACCTTAAAAACATGAGTTGTTAGTTGTTGGTGACTCGGTGTGTAAAAGGAGAACACAGACCTGAGAGTTAACAGGTCTCTTTGTGTCCTGGTTCGGTCACAGTCCGAGTTCATTTCCGTTGCTGCAGAAACCAGCAGAGTTGATCCGGTTCAGCATCATCACAGTCAGACAGGATGTCCAGGACGGTTGCATGCAGAGAGTAAGAGTCCAAACAGGAAGTACGACGGGTACTACGAGGTGTTGAGGAGCGGTCTGGGATACACCCCCTGGTAGTAGGAGGCCTCCAGCGGCTCCATGGTCCTCCCTCCGAGGCCGGCGCCCCCCCCAGCGCTGTAGGAGGAGTACTGCAGCGCCTCGTAGGCCTTCAGGTCCAGTTTGTGCTGCTGCTCTGAGGACGACATTAAATTATTGATGGAGAACGGGTGGTTGAAGGAATAGTGGGGGTCTCCTTTGAGGTGCAGCTGGGACTCATGCGCCATGGAGTGGGGGGGTAACGACAGGGAGGACAGCAGCTGGGAGCCAGACACCTTCAGGTCCGACGGCCCGCCGACACCTCCCCGCAGGTCCAGACCAGGAGGTGAGGATGCCTGGCTGGAGGAGGGCAGGGAGGAGGAGTCAAGGAGTCCTGGCGGTTTGATGGAGTCCCCCGAGGGAGATGCTCCTCCCCCCTGCTCCTTCCTGCCTTCTGATTTTGTCGGCATCTTTTTCTCGCACTTGAACCTCTTCTGGCGGCGCAGGTAGCAGCCGTTCTCAAACATGTTCCCGGAGTCCGGGTGCAGGGTCCAGTACGAGCCCTTCCCCGGTTTGTCCGGCGAGCGCGACACCTTGACGAAGCAGTCGTTGAAGGACAGCGAGTGCCGGATGGAGTTCTGCCAGCGCTGCTGGTTCTGCCGGTAGTAAGGAAACAGGTCCATGATCCACTGGTAGATCTCGCTCAGCGTCAGCATTTTGCTGGGCGCCTGCTGGATCGCCATGGTGATGAGTGAGATGTAGGAGTAGGGAGGTTTGGCGTGTGGGTAGCTCCGTCTGAAAGCCTTGTTGTCTCGGCCGCGGTTCAGCCCGCCGCCGCCGTACGCCATGCTGGGGCTCATGGTGGGACTCATGCCCCCGTACGGGTTAAGACCCATCGAGGCCTGCTGGGCCGACACCGAGTTCATACTGGACGGGCTCAAAGTCCCGCCCATTGAGGCCACGCCTCCGCCCAGACCCGACATGGCCGCCGGGGCCGGGCCACCCATCCCCCCCACCGGGGCCGGGCTCAGACCCGTCCCGCTGTATGACATGTTGAAGGAGCCCGTCGTGGTCCCGCTGCTGGACATGTAGCCCGACATAGAGCCCATCCCGAGACCAGAACCCATCCCGCCGCCCGCCATCGGAGAGTACACCTGCAGAGAGACCAGAGATAGACCAATTATACGAGAACCAGAACCACTTACACCAGACCAGAACTATTTAGACCAGAACCAGAACAAGGTAGACCAGAACCCATTCCACCACTCGCATTGGAGAGTACACCTGCAAAGAGATCAGAACCAGTTAGACAACCAGTAAGACTAGAACCAGTTAGACCAGGACCAGAACTATTTAGACCAGAACCAGGTGCTGCTGCTGTGACCTTCAGATCAATATTTCGTTCATGATTATGGATCAATATTCAATAACATATTATTATTATCATTATTATTATTATTATTATTATTATTATTATTATTATTATTTAATAATAATAATAACAATAATAGTAATTAATACTATTATTATTATCATTAATATTATATTATATCCAGACTTTTATCTGAAGGAAACAAAGCAGAGAAATCATTAATTAATGAATTAATTAGAAAAGGTCTTCATTAACCAATGAAGTATATTTAAGGTGTAAATACCTTTTCCCTTAATTATCAATTTAAGATGTTATTAAGGGATCACAAGGGTCCTCCTTAATTAATCCTTTATTTTATAAAACAAACAAAAATCTACCGAAGACGATTTTAAGATTCAAATTAATTCTTTTAATGCTGTTTGAATCATTTCAGTTGTTTTTCACTTAATAAATAACATTAATTAATCTGTAATAAATTCCATTACCATTAAATAATTACATCACCATTAATGGGCAAATTAATAAAGGATGAAAAACAAATAAGACTTTCAGTTTCATCACATCAACACATTCACATTTTAAACTCAAAACAGGAACCTGAAATAAATCAATAATAACATCCATTATTAATAATAATAATAATAATAATTATTATTATTATTATTATTATTATTATTATTTTAAAGAAGTCAGATGAGATATCACATCTGGACTCTGATGACTGACGAATGACTGAAGACACACAGACAAGTGTTGGTTATGTTCTATAATAACCTAACCCTAACTAGGTTTTATATGTGTGCATATATATGTGCATATATATATATATATATATATATATATATGCATATATATATATATATATATATATATATAAATATATATATACAAATATAGGATTTTAATACATATCTTAAATACTATTTTGAGTTTGCGAATTTGATCCGTGCGATCTGCTCGCTGCTGTTTCTCTGCACTGACGGACTTATATTAATATTTCAAAAATAAAACATTAAAACTAGAATATAAACCGTGACATGATATATGAATATAATAATATTAAGTCATATTAATAATATATAATAAAGATAATTCTTTAATATCAACAACCTGCGGATTCACAAACTGATTTTTACATCAAATTGAATTTATCTATCTATCTATCTATCTATCTATCTATCTATCTATCTATCTATCTATCTATCTATCTATCTATCTATCTATCCATCCATCCATCCATCCATCCATCCATTCACCCACCCAACATTATTATCCGGTCATAACGCTGTGATTATATATAATTATTGTTTCATTACTTTCTGTTAACACGTGATTAATAACCAGTCTGTCATACAAGACTCCTATTATATTATATTATATGATATATGTATATATATATATATATATATATATATATATATATATATATATATATATATGTACTATATTACTATTAAAAAAATACTTAATCTTAGAGTTAAAGCGGAACGCAGGTAAGAGTTAAGGTGTTAGGGTTATAGGTGTTATATTGGTGTTCTGCAGGCCTCAGTTTTCACCTCATTTATTAATTTATGAATATATGTTATTGAAGTCTGGACAAAATGTTTAATATGTGTTCAAATGTTTGTAATTTGTCAGATTAATTTACATCTTTATCCTTGTTCTAACTCTTCGCTCATATGTAACTTCAGCCAACATTATAACAACAGAACATAATAAATAAATATAAATAAATATAAAGATTTGATAGACTCATCTCGCTCATAACTTCTGAAGTCAAATTACACTGAAATAATTAATAATTAATATTAAATAATAACAGCAAAATAAATAGTTTATCTTTTTTATGTTCAGCTGATAATAACATTTCCATTCTGACACTCCGACTTTGTTTTAATCAAATTAACCGTTTATTATTATTATTATTATTATTATTAATAACTGGAGGTCCGAACATCTCAACACAGTTTAAACATTATGAATGTTTCATCTGATTTTTTCACATTTTCTTCTAAATATTTATATTAATTTTATTATATTTTATTTTTTATAAATAAATAAACTTGCCTTATTGTCAATTTTTAAAACAAAATAAAGTTTGAGTTCAGTTCAATAAAAGAAGTTGAGTCTGTAATAAAGAAGCCGCGCTTTCCTTCCAGCGGGACAGAAACTGATCCGAAGTTTAAATGTGGATTTGTCAGGACCTGATCCGGAGCGTTGTGACCCGGGTCTTAGAGGCTCTTAGACCCGGGTCTTAGAGGGTCTTAGACCCTCACAGTGCCGGGGAAAGCAGCGGTAAAGCGGGCTGAGTGTGACCGACCTCCTCGCTGTAGTATCCGCTCCAGTCTGGAGCCTCGTGCCCTTCCATCTTCACCGTGCCCAGCATGACGGGAGTCCGCAGCCGGAACACGGATCCTGCAGGTCCCGGTCCTGCTGTCCTGGTCCTGGTCCCGGTCCTTGTGTCTGTGTACGTCCTGGTCCAGGTGAAAGTGTGCCGAGCCGAGCCGAGCCGAGCCGAGCCAGGAGGAGCAGAGAGAGGCAGCAGAGTGCTGGCGAGGCGGAGGAGGAGGTGATGGTGACCCTGCGGACTGATGTGATCCTCCTCCTCCTCCTGCAGGTCCAACCCTCCAGGTCTGTACTCCACACACACACACACACACACACAGACACACACACACACACACACACACACACACACACACACACTGGTTTTATTGGAAATAACCAGATGAAGAAGTTCTGGATTCAAGACTTCAGAGTCCCCCTTTAACGTGAGGCAGTGACGGTATTTTAAAGAGACCATTAACACTTCAATACCTTTAATTAATCTTTATTAATTAATTAATTATCTATAAAATATTAACGTTCATCTTCATGTTATTTCTTCATTTTAAGGATTTTTTAAATGTAACTGAATCTGCAGTTTATCGATGTTTTAAGATTTTTATTTAACAGCATCACACAGATTTGGGACAAATTAATAGAAACATTAATGAATTAATAACAACACTATTAATTAATAATGTTGCTTCATTTGTACCATAATATGATCTCAATTAGTCCAATAGGTGCACGTTTTGAGTTAACTAATAGATAATGGGTTAATTAATGGATAATAATACATCATCATACAGATCTAAATTAAAGACTTCACTCAAAGTCACCTTACCAGCTTTTGGATCAGATGTAGTTGAAAGCTCTGGAAAAAGCTGGACCAGCTGAACCTGAATTAAGAGCTGTTGCAGAACCTTTTGGACCTGGACTTAGAGCCTTAAAGCCATTTCCAACCAGTGCGATGTGAAAATGCAGTGCGGGTATGACAACTATTCACACCGGGTCCAGTGAGAATGATCTGCGTTGCTGTGTTGGTCAAATGTAAAAACGGTGTGATATTCCTTGGTACAGAGCTAGGCTATCTCTCCCCGGTCTCCAGTATCTGGACTGAGCTAACTAACCAGACTAGCTGTCCCCGGTCTCCAGTATCTGGACTGAGCTAACTAACCAGACTAGCTGTCCCCGGTCTCCAGTATCTGGGCTGAGCTAACTAACCAGACTTGCTCTCCCCGGTCTCCAGTATCTGGACTGAGCTAACTAACCAGACTAGCTCTCCCCGGTCTCCAGTATCTGGACTGAGCTAACTAACCAGACTAGCTGTCCCCGGTCTCCAGTATCTGGACTGAGCTAACTAACCAGACTAGCTGTCCCCGGTCTCCAGTATCTGGACTGAGCTAACTAACCAGTCTAGCTGTCCCCGGTCTCCAGTATCTGGACTGAGCTAACTAACCAGACTAGCTCTCCCCGGTCTCCAGTATCTGGACTGAGCTAACTAACCAGACTAGCTGTCCCCGGTCTCCAGTATCTGGACTGAGCTAACTAACCAGACTAGCTGTCCCCGGTCTCCAGTATCTGGACTGAGCTAACTAACCAGGCTAGCTGTCCCCGGTCTCCAGTATCTGGACTGAGCTAACTAACCAGACTAGCTGTCCCCGGTCTCCAGTATCTGGACTGAGCTAACTAACCAGACTAGCTCTCCCCGGTCTCCAGTATCTGGACTGAGCTAACTAACCAGTCTATTTGTCCCCGGTCTCCAGTATCTGGACTGAGCTAACTAACGAGACTAGCTCTCCCCGGTCTCCAGTATCTGGACTGAGCTCTCCCCGGTCTCCAGTATCTGGGCTGAGCTAACTAACCAGACTAGCTCTCCCCGGTCTCCAGTATCTGGACTGAGCTAACTAACCAGACTAGCTCTCCCCGGTCTCCAGTATCTGGACTGAGCTAACTAACCAGACTAGCTCTCCCCGGTCTCCAGTATCTGGACTGAGCTAACTAACCAGACTAGCTCTCCCCGGTCTCCAGTATCTGGACTGAGCTAACTAACCAGGCTAGCTCTCCCCGGTCTCCAGTATCTGGACTGAGCTAACTAACCAGTCTATTTGTCCCCGGTCTCCAGTATCTGGACTGAGCTAACTAACCAGTCTAGCTCTCCCCGGTCTCCAGTATCTGGACTGAGCTAACTAACCAGGCTAGCTCTCCCCGGTCTCCAGTATCTGGACTGAGCTAACTAACCAGGCTAGCTCTCCCCGGTCTCCAGTATCTGGACTGAGCTAACTAACCAGTCTATTTGTCCCCGGTCTCCAGTATCTGGACTGAGCTAACTAACCAGACTAGCTGTCCCCGGTCTCCAGTATCTGGACTGAGCTAACTAACCAGACTAGCTCTCCCCGGTCTCCAGTATCTGGGCTGAGCTAACTAACCAGTCTAGCTGTCCCCGGTCTCCAGTATCTGGACTGAGCTAACTAACCAGACTAGCTGTCCCCTGGTCTCCAGTATCTGGGCTGAGCTAACTAACCAGACTAGCTGTCCCCGGTCTCCAGTATCTGGACTGAGCTAACTAACCAGGCTAGCTGTCCCCGGTCTCCAGTATCTGGACTGAGCTAACTAACCAGTCTAGCTGTCCCCGGTCTCCAGTATCTGGACTGAGCTAACTAACCAGGCTGTCCGGTCTCCAGTCTGGGACTGAGCTACTACCAGTAGCTGTCCCCGGTCTCCAGTATCTGGACTGAGCTAACTAACCAGTCTAGCTGTCCCCGGTCTCCAGTATCTGGGCTGAGCTAACTAACCAGTCTAGCTGTCCCCGGTCTCCAGTATCTGGGCTGAGCTAACTAACCAGGCTAGCTGTCCCCGGTCTCCAGTATCTGGGCTGAGCTAACTAACAAGGCTAGCTGTCCCCGGTCTCCAGTATCTGGGCTGAGCTAACTAACCAGACTAGCTGTCCCCGGTCTCCAGTATCTGGACTGAGCTAACAAACCAGACTAGCTCTCGGCTGGTCTCCAGTATCTGGGCTGAGCTAACTAACCAGACTAGCTCTCCCCGGTCTCCAGTATCTGGACTGAGCTAACTAACCAGACTAGCTCTCGGCTGGTCTCCAGTATCTGGGCTGAGCTAACTAACCAGACTAGCTCTCCCCGGTCTCCAGTATCTGGGCTGAGCTAACAAACCAGACTAGCTCTCGGCTGGTCTCCAGTATCTGGGCTGAGCTAACTAACCAGCTGTTGGCTGTAAACGTACACATGTTTTGTGAATGAGGCCCAGTGAGTTCCTCCTAGTCCACTAGTCCATGTCCACTAACCTTGCACGGCAACTGGATTCTCGAGATTTCAAGAGATCACGCGCGATCAAATGTTACATGAAATCCATCTTGGCAGGCTCCAAGTGATGCGTTTGTGTCTGGCAAGCCAGTGACCGATGATGTGATTGACAGATGGTTCGTCCAATCACCTCAAGTATTTTTTTAAAGTGCCCACCCTTTTCCAAACAGTTTCCAATGACGACTTCTCAGAGGGTTCCATGAAACAAACCGTCTGACAGGGTCAGGTTACATGTCCACACAACAAAACCTCCCCAAACAGAGAACGTCTAAGAGGCTAACGGTCCCAGTCCTTGGCCCAGTCCTTGGCCCAGTCCTTGGCCCAGTCCTTGGCCCAGTCCCTGGCCCAGTCCTTGGCCCAGTCCTTGGCCCAGTCCTTGGCCCAGTCCTTGGCCCAGTCCCTGGCCCAGTCCCTGGCCCAGTCCTTGGCCCAGTCCTTGGCCCAGTCCTTGGCCCAGTCCCTGGCCCAGTCCTTGGCCCAGTCCTTGGCCCAGTCCAGGGCCCAGTCCTTGGCCCAGTCCTTGGCCCAGTCCTTGGCCCAGTCCTTGGCCCAGTCCTTGGCCCAGTCCTTGGCCCAGTCCCTGGCCCAGTCCCTGGCCCAGAGGACTCACCTGGTTTCTCTCCGTTGGGACAGACGGACACTTGGTGAGTCTGAACCAACCAGATCTGAGCTGAACTGTCTTACAGTAGTTGTATGATGTAATTTATGTTCCTGTTTGACTGTCTCAGGTTAATGAGACTGAAAACATGGAGGTCAGCCTGGAAGTCATCAGAGGATGGGAGGACATAATTGTACAGTGTGTAAGGACTCAGATCCTGAAGAGGAGGAGGTTCAGGGTTTGAGTGTGACTCACAGGACTGTAAATCCTGCAGCCGTCACACTAAAAGCTCCTCAGTAATAATTATCCTGTTACTGTAGAAACTGACTCACCTGTCACCTGTCCATGACCCCCTCACGTAGACTGACAGACTCCAGCAGACAGGATGTGAGGTCACCAGGACCACGGACAGGCAGGGCCCATCACTTTCTGTGAGGTCCTCTTTCTTTAGGGACACTTTGCGTCCTTTGAGTCCTCAGAAGAGAGGTGTGTCACAGTGTTTGACATTAAGTGTTTTCACCACGAGAGGCTGAGATGTTTTACTTGCCGATAGTCAAACTTGCTTGTCTCAAATAGAAAATGTAGGTCTATTATTAATTAACTATTAATAAATAAATTAAATCAACAGGGATTTGGACAGCCAAGACTCCAGCAGACTCCATTGACAGAAACAACCATTTTACTGATCATTGTAAAAAACACACTTCATTAAAACTTCTTGGTCAGTCTTTCCACTGTTCCAACAATCAGCTCTGGTTGCTTTCTACAGAAGCTTGGCATTAGTAGTTTTAATTATATTGGTATATATATACCACATATGTATATATATATATAGATATAGTTTTATATGATAGTATTAAATTATAAATATATATATATTATAAACTGCTTAAAGCTGCTGTCAGGAAGTGTAACAGGTCATACTTCCCTCTCTAATGTGTATTCTATATGTGAAAACATCTTCAAATAACTGGATTTATTCACGTTTCTCGCCAAAAACTAAATTTCACAAGATTACATTTGAACACATCATGATAATGTTGTAGTTTACCTTCAACCAATTGAAATTTTTACTGAACAGAGCCTGAACGCATCGTAACTGTATTGAACCTCCGTTAATGTTAGCTGTTAGCTCTGTTATTTAGCCAAGCGGGACTCTGCTGCCTACTGACAGCTAACAGCTGACAGCTAACAGCTAACAGCTAACAGCTAACAGCTGACAGCTAACAGCTAACAGCTAATAGCTAACAGCTGACAGCTGACAGCTGACAGCTGTCAGCTGTCAGCTGTTAGCTATTAGCTCTGTTATTTAGCCAAGCGGGACTCTGCTGCCTACTGACAGCTAACAGCTGACAGCTGACAGCTGACAGCTAACAGCTGACAGCTGTTAGCTGTTAGCTGACAGCTAACAGCTAACAGCTGACAGCTGACAGCTAACAGCTAATAGCTAACTAACTCTCCTTCCAATTTCAACACGGATTTGTTGTTCAGTGTAGCATTATCAGGGATCAGACGACTAGAAAGCATTAATGCCGATCTCCCGATTGTATATTTTTACTAAATATCGGCCCGATCAATCACGTCATCCCTAATAAAGATCACATTTATTTTTCACTTGCCTGATTGGACAACTGCATGAGGCGTTCCACTTGCCCGAACACAGAGTTTACTTGCCCCGGGCAAGCGGGCGGGTGTTAATGTGGAGCCCTGAGGACCTCAGGTGATTAAGGACCCGGGGCTTGTTTCCCATTTCCCATCCTCGACTCCTTTCCTCGACTCCTCTCCTCATGTCTTAGTCCCGTCCCCGGATGATGCGAGCGGAGGAGTCGAGGCAACAGGCATTTACCATGATTGATAATGATTGATTACCATACAAGTTTAAAGAAATTTAAACAACAATAAACATGCAACACGCTCTTTAACCACGGTAACGTCAACCTAAAATATGTCAACAAGGCAGGTAACGCTATTATTAACTTTTATTATAACGGCTTTATTAACCACATATTGACTCATGTAGCCTCCTTACACAGAAATAGACTTAACCGCTAACAAGGTCAACGAAGCTGGACACAAATAAAGGTAAAGAATAGATACAACTATTATCAACACAAGTATGTGAAAAAATAGGTGTTATATAAATATTGTGTGTGTACATATATATATATATAAATATATATATATATATATACTGTATATGTATAGTGAAGTGTCCTGTAAGTTTTAAACTATACAGATAGTACAAAGAAATGCTGAATGGACATGGACTGGATGATTATATAGGTACATGTATGTCTATCTACTGTATAACAGCGTATATGATGTATATTATATATATTATATATATAATAACAGATGATATGTAGGCTACATATTAAAAACAGTAGGATTTGGATCTCTAATGGGAGCTGTGGATGTTTTGGTATTAGAGAGTTACTGATTTATCAGTCATTAGAGAATTTAACTTGATTTTTTAAACATAGCCTATTGATGTAACTACATACACATGTCAGTGTGTGTTATATAAATATTTTAAATCAATGCATTTATTGACTCCTAATAGCCAGAAATCACAGTTCTGTCCCTCTTTGACTGCCACAGACTTACTGTCTGGAGTCTACGTGAACCACGTGACGGTCAAATATTCTTAACTTCGGTTGTTGCAACTCTCTCTGTCTACGGCTCTGAAATCCTACGAACCGTTGTAGACCATACTGTGTGTGTGTGTGCGCGTGTGTGTGTGTGTGCGCGTGTGTGTGTGCGTGTGTGTGTTTTTGTTACAGCCTATTATTAAAGTCATGTTGATGGCTTTGTTTCTCCCCTGAACTATTCAACTCTTTTTTTTATCAGTCAAACTAACTACGCGCACACACACACACACACACACACACACACACACACACACACACACATAAATACATACATATATATATATATATATATATATATATATATATAAATATCTGTATATAGTAAAGCGTTGTGTCAGGCTCACTCAGAGAGCAGCTGATCAGACACCATCTCTTAGTTTCTAGCTCCATCTGCTGCGGCTCTCCAACACTGCAGGTCACGTCACGTGTTTCTCACCTCGTAGCTCCCATCAGGTCAGAGACTGCCTTCATTTTTAGGGTTTTTCCATACACGTGTGCTTAGCTCAACTCGGTTTGACTCGGCAGACAAATACGAAGAAGTTAAACACACACTCTAGACTAAAAGTAACACAGCTGAAGCTGCCAAATGCAGGACCCAATGTGTGAAAGTGTAAATGAACAGACCGATAATATCACTGATCCATTTAGAACACCACAGATCTGACTAGAATTACTGCGTTTATTCTGTTAAATTAATATGATGCTCATAGAATAGGAGATACTTGACAATTTAAACTTCTTTCAGCTGCGTCCCTGAAAAAGACTGGGATAAAATAAAAATAAATATAAAAATCGAATTCAAAGCGATAAGCAGGCTGACTTTCATAACTTATAATCACCCACATTAAAGTTCTGTAGCAAAGTAACGCAAGGCAGAGCATCTGCTGGACTGTAAACGCACCACTCTGATGAAATTATTCATTGATTTTTTACGTTTCACACTGTCAGTCCTTCAACGGTGTTACTTTAATTCTGATTATGACGGTAACGTCTTCGTCTTTGTGTAATATTATCATACGATCTGCTCATTGAGCTCTGATTGGTCAGTAGGCGGTGCTTTTATACGAGTTGATCTCTTATCTAGAACATAACCTGCTCCGGAGCGGGTTAGCTGTTCAGCATCAGTTACCATGGCGATCTACCCCGGTAAGAAGTGATCCACCTTCGTAGGACGGAAAATCCTGAAGGGTTAAAACCTGAAGTTACCTCGATAATGCCAAATCCTGCTTCGTAGTCCAGGCCTCGGGCCTCAGGAGTCACCAACAACAACAACAACAACACCAACAACAACAACAACAACAACAACAACAACAACAACAGCAACAGCAACAGCAACAACACCACCACCACCAACAACAACAACAACAACAACAGCAACAGCAACACCACCACCACCACCACCACCAACAACTACAACACCACCACCACCACCACCAACAACAACAACAACAACAACAGCAACAGCAACACCACCACCACCACCACCAACAACAACAACAGCAACACCACCACCACCACCAACAACAACAACAACAACAACAGCAACAGCAACAGCAACAACACCACCACCACCAACAACAACAACAACAACAACAACAACAGCAACAGCAACACCACCACCGACGACAACGACGACAACGACGACAACGACGACAGTAACAGCAACAACGACAACAACAACAACAACAACAACAACAACAACAGCAGCAGCAGCAACAACAACAGGATCCAGCTGTTTATTAGAACAACAGTATCAGTAGGTGCCCAATGACCCTGATCAATGACTCTGATCAGGTTTCGTTGTTTTTATTACAGGTATGATGAGGTCACCTGATGACAGCTGATGAAGAAGGCTGTGGGATGTGGTTGAAAGGTCCAGGAGCAGCTCAGTAAGTTGTCTGATAATACATTTTATTTACCCAGTAAACGCATAAAGACTAGACTCCCCCTCCAACTCCTCTCCCTCCGACTCCTCCCACTCCTCCCCCTCCGACTCCTCCCACTCCTCCAACTCCTCTCCCTCCGACTCCTCCTCCCTCCCACTCCTCCCACTTCCACTCCTGCCCCTCCCCCTCCCCCTCCCCCCCCCCTCCCACTCCTCCAACTCCAACTCCTCCCCCTCCCTCTCCTCCCACTTCCACCTCCACTCCTCCCCCTCCAAACTCCTCCTCCTCCTCCTCTTCCACCTCCCACTCCTCCTCCTCCTCCTCCTCTTCCACCTCCCACTCCTCCCACTCCGACTCCAACTCCCCCTCCCCTCCCACTCCCCCTTTTCTCCCCTCCCCTCCCACTCCTCCCACTGCCCCTCCCCTCTCCTCCCACTCCCTCCCCTCCCCTCCCCTCCCCTCCCACTCCTCCCACTCCCTCCCCTCCCCTCCCCTCCCACTCCCACTCCCTCCCCTCCCACTCCTCCCACTGCCCCTCCCCTCTCCTCCCACTCCCTCCCCTCCCCTCCCCTCCCCTCCCCTCCCCTCCCCTCCCCTCCCACTCCTCCCACTCCCTCCCCTCCCCTCCCCTCCCACTCCCCCTCCCCCTCCCTCCCCTCCCCTCCCCTCCCACTCCCACTCCCTCCCCTCCCCTCCCCTCCCACTCCCACTCTCTCCCCTCCCCTCCCCTCCCACTCCTCCCACTCCCTCCCCTCCCACTGCCACTGTTTTCAGAATACAATCTGTGAAACTATTAATTTAAAACAACAAGAATCTTTATTGATCAAAATGTAAAAACAAGTTTTCTTGTCGTACAGCTTCAGTCATCAGCCTTTAATTTTCACGGTTTCTCTTCTCGTCACTGAATTTAAACTTTACATTTCATGTCCAGAACTGTAAAAATACATTTACACTGATTATTTGGAAAAGATACGTAGTTTATATTGGTTAATTGTCCTAATTAATAATTCTATTTAATTCTTTAATTAATAAATAATTATGAGTTATTAAAAGAAAATGAATGCAGAGGTTTCTAAATGTTCTTTTCTGATATTTCCAGGAAGTCCGAGTCAACATTGAAGCTGAGTATTCAGCTCAGTAGGAATTAATTTTCTTTAAATCAGAAAAGAATTAGCCAATGAGGTTGAAGACTTCCACCTGTCTCCAGGTAAGTTCCTGTCACCTTTAGAGAAACTCACGTGGAGACAAGAATCTCTGCAACAGAAAACACATATTCTAATTTCAGAAAATCTGATGAGAGAAAACATTTAAACTGAAAAATAAACTTTCTCTAACTTCTTGGAAAGTTTGAGTCATTTTGGAGACACATTGATGATGTCACTGCAAGACACGACCAATCACAGCTCTGCTCCCTCATGTTGCTGCCTTCTCATTGGCTGTTTCGAAGGAATCCTTGCCATCTTTGTTCTTCATCGCCATCTTCTCCGCCCTCTTCATGGCGCGTTTCTTCGACTGCCTCATCAGGCAGCACTTCACCGTCACTGCGATGACCACCACCAGCACCACCAGCACCACCACGGCGACCAGCAGCGGGATCAGCAAACCATTTCTTGCCGTGTCCGCGCACGCTGGTGAGTCCTCCTCATGTTGTTTCCCGTTCTCGTCAGAGCAGAAACACCTGTAGGAGCCCTCGGTGTTCAGGCAGGTGTGCCTGCAGGTTTTGGCGCCGCCGCTGCACTCGTCGATGTCCACACAGTTTCCAGAAGCGTCTTTCTGGAAGCCATTCTCACACGGCAGGCAGACGGTGGTGAAGTTGGCGGGGGAGTCGTCCAGCATCCGCCACATGGCAGGACTGCCTGAGCAGTGCAGTTCCAGCCGGTCGTTGGGCCAGCACTCCACCTGGATCCTGCTAATGTTGTCGCGGTCCAGACTGATGGAGCGGGCATCAAGGATGCGGGGCTGCTGACACGAGTCTGACCCCGGCGCTGGTTCAGGATCAGGTACTGTTTTAGGCTTCAGGTCAGTTTCTGGTTTTGGTTCTTGGATAGGAAGGTTAGGTTCAGGTTTAGCTGGTTCTGGTTTTTGTGTTGCAGGTCTAGGTTCAGGATTAGCTGGTGTAGCAGATTTAGGTGGTTCTGGTGTAGAAGATTTAGGTGGTTCTCTTATAGCAGGTTTTGGTGGTTCTGTTGTAGCAGGTTTAGGTGTTTTTTTTGTAGCAGATTTAGGTGGTTCTGTTGTAGAAGGTTTTGGTTCAGGTTTAGCTGGTTCTTGTTCACGTGTAGCTAGTTCTGGTGTAGCAGGTTTAACACCGGTCTCTCTGTCTCTCAGTTTACATATGAACTGGTAACTGTTCTTACAGGTGACAGGGATCAGACCCCACCTGGTCACCGCCGACCCGTTGAACTCCCCCTTTAGTACCGCACAGCGAACCGTCGTGCAGGTGTGCTTTGGTTCCTCTGTCCATCGGCTCACCTGCGTGTCCTCGCTGCCATCCTCTGTCCACTTGAATCCTCTGAGTGGCAGCGTGGGAACGACACACTCATTCTTGACTTTCCTCAGTCCGACCCAGAAGGTGAACTCGTTCTGATGTCGAGATGACGCCGACTCAGAAACGAGTTTGAGGATGTCTGCAACCTCCTGCTCGGTGGTGAGAGTGGTGAGGACGCCGGGGGAACAGTCCTTGGCAGCCTGGTCGAAGCTGACATTGGTGTGGTGGACGGTGTAGCGTGGTGGTGAAGCCGGGTCAGCCGATATGTTCCTTAACAGGATCAAAAAGTAAATCCAGCAGAACCAAAACTCCATCTTCTCTGATGATGACTTCAGTCTGTCAGAACAGAAACAATCACACAAAAAGTTTGTTTGTGTGTTTGAAACTGCAAAACGTGTGAACGTTAACAGTTTGATCCCCTGTTGTCATTATCAAGTGTTATCAATAAAGAAACATGCAATAAATGGTTTATAACACAATGTAATGTAGCTGTAAGCAGATATAAAGACGTGTTTGTGTTCAGTATTTGTTATAACTTCTCCTATGAATATAGTTATATCATTATAACAGTGTTTTATTATATAGTTATATAGTTGTTAATTAATATATTAATAAACGCTTATATCATCTTACAGGTACATTTTAGTCTGTTATAAACCAGTTATTACATCTTTATATGCATATATGTATATATTGTATATTGTACCTGATGAATAAGGTGTC
Source organism: Sebastolobus alascanus (assembly GCA_916701645.2). Classification (NCBI taxonomy): domain Eukaryota; kingdom Metazoa; phylum Chordata; class Actinopteri; order Perciformes; family Sebastidae; genus Sebastolobus; species Sebastolobus alascanus. The sequence continues at coordinate 33,687 of CAKAOJ020000226.1, read as the reverse complement.
CAATGGTTCAACCAGACTGACAACTGAAAGAGACGTCGATCCCTCTGAGCACCAGCTGAATCAGAACAGAAGAAATCAACAGTCACTGATAAAAGAAACTGGAAGCTGAGCATCAAAATGTGAACAGATTTAAACAGGAACAGCTTCCTGTTTCAGTGTCAAGGTCACAATAATGCAGCAACCAGCTTGAATTAACAGATGCAACGTGAAGGTTAGTCTATTGTTAGCACTGGACTATCAACTGAACATAATCCCAGTTTAAACCTCTAGTCTAGAATTAGCACTGCTTGAATATCAGATGAACATAATTCCAGTTTATGGAGCCATGTGTGACGCCCAGAGGAGGAAGCTTCCTGTTTGATGGATCTTTATCACTTTAATTGTGTTTATGTCATAAATGACAGAAATGTGACTCTTCCTACCGTCTGATTCATGCAGCTCCTGTCCTGCTTTATTCTCCTTCTTCTCCTTCAGTTTCTCCTTTTCGTATAGTTTTTACTCTGCTGTTTCTCCCACTTCTTCCACATATTTTCTCCTCTTTTCTTCTCTACTTTCCCTTCCACACCTTCTACTCTTCCTTTAGGTTCCACAGTGATTCCCAGTTTGTCTTGTCGTCTCTCTCAGTTTCTCCTGGTTTCTCTTCCACAGTAGCTCTGCTGACAGACTGACTGCCGGCCTCACCCCTCGACTCCCCCCCCCCCCCCTCCTCCAGGACAGGAAGTGTGTTGTGTCTTGATATGGCGAGCTGGTTTCCTCCAGAGAAACACCAGCGCTGTCGCTCACTCACACACCAAATGTGAGTCTGTATTTCATCATCTTTCAAAATAGGTAAACTTTATTGATCCTGCAGAGAGAACAGAGCAGGCTACTAACATTTAACCTGAGCAGATATAATACAGAGTCATGCCAGTATCTGCTCTGTGATTGGCTGAGGGGAGGAGTTAATATAATATAATGAACAAAAATCACATTAGAAAAAAACATCATTCAGAAAAGAAGAGTTTCAAAGTTCAATTTTCTGAATGGAGTTTGGCTCAGACGAGACATAATTGATATTTACAAATATGAGGTAAAATGAATTAAGTAATTCTGGTCCTTGAGGAGGTTACGGTGGTCATTGAGGAGGTTACGGTGGTCATTGAGTAGGATACAGTGGTCTTGAAGAGGTTACGGTGTCATTGAGCAGGTTATGGTGGTCATTGAGGAGGTTACGGTGGTCATTGAGGAGGATATGGTGGTCTTTGAGCAGTTTACGGTGGTCATTGAGGAGGATATGGTGGTCTTTGAGCAGTTTACGGTGGTCATTGAGGAGGGTATGATGGTCATTGAGGAGGTTACGGTGGTCATTGAGCAGGTTATGGTGGTCCTTGAGGAGGTTACGGTGGTCATTGAGGAGGGTTACGGTGGTCTTTGAGGAGGATATGGTGGTCTTTGAGCAGGTTACGGTGGTCATTGAGGAGGATATGGTGGTCTTTGAGCAGTTTACGGTGGTCATTGAGGAGGATATGGTGGTCTTTGAGCAGTTTACGGTGGTCATTGAGGAGGGTATGATGGTCATTGAGGAGGTTACGGTGGTCATTGAGAAGAATATGGTGGTCATTGAGGAGGATACGGTGGTCATTGGGCAGGTTACGGTGGTCATTGAGCAGGTTACGGTGGTCATTGAGGAGGGTTAGGGTGGTCATTGAGGAGGATATGGTGGTCATTGAGGAGGATATGATGGTCATTGAGGAGGTTACGGTGGTCATTGAGAAGGATATGGTGGTCATATAGGAGGAATGGGTGGTCTCTGAGCAGGTTACAGTGGTCATTGAGGAGGCTACGTTGGTCTTTGAGGAGGTTATGGTGGTCATTGAGGAAGATAGGGTGGTCATTGAGGAGGATATGATGGTCATTGAGGAGGTTAAGGTGGTCATTGAGGAGGTTACGGTGGTCATTGAGGAGGTTACGGTGGTCTTTGAGGAGGTTACGGTGGTCATTGAGGAGGTTACGGTGGTCTTTGAGGAGGTTATGGTGGTCATTGAGGAAGATAGGGTGGTCATTGAGGAGGATATGATGGTCATTGAGGAGGTTAAGGTGGTCATTGAGGAGGTTACGGTGGTCATTGAGGAGGTTACGGTGGTCTTTGAGGAGGTTAAGGTGGTCATTGAGGAGGTTACGGTGGTCTTTGAGGAGGTTACGGTGGTCTTTGAGGAGGTTAAGGTGGTCATTGAGGAGGTTACGGTGGTCATTGAGGAGGTTACGGTGGTCATTGAGGAGGTTACGGTGGTCTTTGAGCAGGTTAAGGTGGTCATTGAGGAGGTTACGGTGGTCTTTGAGGAGGTTATGGTGGTCATTGAGGAAGATAGGGTGGTCATTGAGGAGGATATGATGGTCATTGAGGAGGTTAAGGTGGTCATTGAGGAGGTTACGGTGGTCATTGAGGAGGTTACGGTGGTCTTTGAGGAGGTTACGGTGGTCATTTCGGAGGATAGGGTGGTCATTGAGGAGGATATGATGGTCATTGAGGAGGTTAAGGTGGTCATTGAGGAGGTTACGGTGGTCATTGAGGAGGTTACGGTGGTCATTGAGGAGGATACGGTGGTCTTCGAGGAGGCTATGATGGTCATTGAGGAGGTTACGGTGGTCTTTGAGGAGGATAGGGTGGTCATTGAGGAGGATACTGTGGTCATTGAGGAGTGGTGCTCCTTGAGGAGGTGGTCATTGAGCAGGTTACGGTGGTCATTGAGGAGGATACGGTGGTCATTGAGGAGGATACGGTGGTCTTTGAGGAGGTTACGGTGGTCATTGAGGAGGATATGGTGGTCTTTGAGCAGGTTACGGTGGTCATTGAGCAGGTTATGGTGGTCATTGAGGAGGATATGGTGGTCATTGAGGAGGATACGGTGGTCATTGAGGAGGATACGGTGGTCATTGAGGAGGATAGGTTCCTGGGTACTTGAGATCATCAGGGGGCTCAAATGTTCCTTGAAGGGGTTCCAGGAGTCCTTGTAAAGGCACCAGAGGTACTTGAGGATCTTTGGGTGGTTGTGATTAGAGTGATTTCAGACTGATCAAACTGATTTCTTCATCCTTACTTTCAGAAAAGTTCAGTTTGTTGTGTGAAACATTTTGATCTAACAGGAAGTGTGTGATTAATGAAGTTACTAACACACACACACACACACACACACACACACACACACACACACACACACACACACACACACACACACACACACACACCATTGTATTTGAACAAACAGTGGAAATGGAGGCTAAAACTCACACACACAGTGGAGGATGATTGTTTTCTTGGTGACCCAGATGCTTCCTGCTTCCTGGAGGAAGTGTGTGAAGAATGGCCGGAAGTCAAAGGTCTTTTAGGGCGGAGCTATGACTAATGGACCACTGTAGTCATGGTAACACTGTAACCTGACTGTGTGTGTGTGTTAGGGAATCAAGGGATTTGAATTAAATGCACTGTCCATCAGTGTTCCACACTGTGACGCTCCTATCTCTTATTAAGGCCTTTAGGATGCATAGTGTCTAACTGTGAGATCCAGTTTCTCCTCCATAGCGCTCCTATGAACTTGTGTCTTGAAAACATTTATGTTGTGTTGATTGCACAACCAGTTTTGGTGCTGAAAATATTCCCCATGGCCTTAATGTTTAGAGCTAGATAGAGGTTTGATCTCAACTTTAACCAGGTAATGTTGTAGATTCATATTCTTTGGGAAAGCTGCAATGATACTTGGTCCTGCAAGAGTTTAATTCCTTTAGTGAGGTTGTTAAAGTCGTCTCTAATCACCCTGACGAGTTGAACTGTTGATGGAGAATATGTGGTAACAAATGGAAGCTTAAAGGACACCAGTATGGGTCGGGTCTGTTAGAGGACACCAGTATGGGTCGGGTCTGTTAGAGGACACCAGTATGGGTCCGGTCTGTTAGAGGACACCAGTGTGGGTCGGGTCTGTTAGAGGACACCAGTATGGGTCGGGTCTGTTAGAGGACACCAGTATGGGTCCGGTCTGTTAGAGGACACCAGTATGGGTCCGGTCTGTTAGAGGACACCAGTATGGGTCCGGTCTGTTAGAGGACACCAGTATGGGTCGGGTCTGTTAGAGGACACCAGTATGGGTCGGGTCTGTTAGAGGACACCAGTGTGGGTCCGGTCTGTTAGAGGACACCAGTGTGGGTCCGGTCTGTTAGAGGACACCAGTGTGGGTCCGGTCTGTTAGAGGACACCAGTATGGGTCCGGTCTGTTAGAGGACACCAGTATGGGTCCGGTCTGTTAGAGGACACCAGTGTGGGTCGGGTCTGTTAGAGGACACCAGTGTGGGTCCGGTCTGTTAGAGGACACCAGTGTGGGTCGGGTCTGTTAGAGGACACCAGTGTGGGTCGGGTCTGTTAGAGGACACCAGTATGGGTCGGGTCTGTTAGAGGACACCAGTGTGGGTCCGGTCTGTTAGAGGACACCAGTGTGGGTCGGGTCTGTTAGAGGACACCAGTATGGGTCCGGTCTGTTAGAGGACACCAGTATGGGTCGGGTCTGTTAGAGGACACCAGTATGGGTCGGGTCTGTTAGAGGACACCAGTATGGGTCGGGTCTGTTAGAGGACACCAGTGTGGGTCGGGTCTGTTAGAGGACACCAGTATGGGTCCGGTCTGTTAGAGGACACCAGTGTGGGTCGGGTCTGTTAGAGGACACCAGTATGGGTCGGGTCTGTTAGAGGACACCAGTGTGGGTCCGGTCTGTTAGAGGACACCAGTGTGGGTCCGGTCTGTTAGAGGACACCAGTGTGGGTCCGGTCTGTTAGAGGACACCAGTGTGGGTCCGGTCTGTTAGAGGACACCAGTGTGGGTCCGGTCTGTTAGAGGACACCAGTGTGGGTCCGGTCTGTTAGAGGACACCAGTATGGGTCCGGTCTGTTAGAGGACACCAGTGTGGGTCCGGTCTGTTAGAGGACACCAGTGTGGGTCCGGTCTGTTAGAGGACACCAGTGTGGGTCGGGTCTGTTAGAGGACACCAGTGTGGGTCCGGTCTGTTAGAGGACACCAGTGTGGGTCCGGTCTGTTAGAGGACACCAGTATGGGTCCGGTCTGTTAGAGGACACCAGTGTGGGTCCGGTCTGTTAGAGGACACCAGTGTGGGTCCGGTTTGTTGGAATATTCTGAAGGGTTTTCTAAGTAAAGACCTAGAGTTCCCCCTAGTGGCCAAAGTCCAGAACGACACTTCAGTGGCTTGTCAAATGTCTTCTTGTTGAGTACATATTGTTTAAAATGTCAGTAGTTGTGATTTAACCTTTAACCTTTAACACTTACCCTAATCTGCATAAGTATGCTTAGGATGGAAACTTAGAGCAAAGCATGAGTTTCTGTTTCTGTAGAAAAACACTTTAATGTGTGACGTTTGGGTTTCATGGAAATTTTCACATTTGAATGTTGAAGAAGTCCACAGAGGTCAGGCTCATAGGAGAGTTAAGTTTGATGGAGGCATTATGGTTGTTCAGAGTGATCAGAAATGCATAAAAATCCTCTCTACCCCGAAAAAAGTAAAACAACACTGTTGTTTGTGTCAGGTTTAGAGGTTTTAAGGTGGTGGCGCAAATGCAGAGAGAGGAGGAGGAGATGACAACAGGTATGATCCAAGGATTTAATTTAAACTAGTAGGGAAACAAAAAAGGCAGCTGGTCCGGCATGCCATCCACAAAAACTCGAAAAGAACAACACATGAAAAATGCAAAAAACACACACTAGAATATCTACTTACAGGGGACACGCAACACAGGGAAGCAGCGACGACGAACCGACAAAGACAGAGGGGAACACACAGGCTTAAATACACTAGGAGATTACACACAGGTGGAACGAATCAGGGCGGGGCAAACAATCACAAAAAGGCGGGAAAACAAACAAAGGCAGGAAGCAAAACTAGACAAGACACAGGAGGACCGAATTACAAAATAAAACAGGAAACACTCTATGCAGACCATGACAGTTTGTACAATATGTTTTTCACACTGCAATAGCTAAAAATTATTTGTTTGCTGATATTGAACTAAACTTTCAAATTTATGGTCATGGTTGAACCTAGTTTTTGTATTTTGATACAATATAAACTGGCAGCGGGACATCAAACTGCCATTCTTGAAAATGTGACGTAACAGAATAATGTGGTGATACCGGGCGGTACACTCTAACCGACTTCATGTGCAGAGCCTATCCGTGTAACCATCAGATTTCGGCTCGAGTGAGCCTGCAACACTTGTAAGAATGGGAAGAACGAGCAAATTTGATACTGATGAGGACAAAAGAATAAACTTTGCATGCCAGTAATGTAAACGTTAGTCTAAGACCCAATTCCAAACCACCCCCCTACACCCTCTCCCTACTCACTTCCACTCCGTTTGTATGGAGGGTCCGCCATATTAAGTGCCATTCCAAACCAATTCGCGGGGAGGGGAAGTGGGTTTTGAAACCTTCCAACAGCGAGCCTGCGTCAATGCCGAATTAACCAGCTGCCCTTACTCACGACGTGCAACGTCGTTTTTTGTTCATCATAGAACACGATCCAATGTAAGTTCCGTGCAACTACCGGTACAAACATTTACTTGTAAACTGGTCAAACTGATAGACATTTAATTTATTCTATTTCATTGTCATACAGACGTCAACAACATAAAGTAAATAAATTGTATTTAGTATGCCTTGGACTGCCCTGGACTCTGGCTGTAATTTCATCACCTGGGCTTGATAGCCCGTATTAGCTAACGTTAGCGCTAACATTAGCATTCATCATTCATGTTATATGATAGGTTAAGGGGATAAAAATCAATCCAGAACTCTAATGAACTGTATATCTCCGGAAGGAAGGCTGTAGAGACTCTGGACTAATTCTACCTGGAGGTTTTCGGGGGCGCTGAAGACGCCAGACTCTACGACCTTCCGTTCCGAAGATACAGCACTTTTGGGTTATGTTAATAAGAAAAAATACAAAATGGTAGAGGTACCAATATGCCTTTTTGGGCTAGAAGTGTGTTTGAATTCTGTCGCTGTGAAGCAACGGCAGAATCAAATGCACTGTCAGTCACTGTTGTACACTGTGAAGATCCTATCTCTCATTAAGGCCTTTAGGATGCATTGTATCTAACTTCGACTAACTTTGTCCAGCTTTTTTTCAGCTCTCTTCCTTAGAAGCCCATCCCATCGTTGTATTACTGTGGCGTGAGTTCCATCTATGGTTAAGGAAGTGCTGTACCAATGGGGTATGTATGTTTCTCTTTTTCAATGTGTTAAATCTGTGATAGGGTTGCGGCTTAGGGTTAAGGGGATAAAAACTCCTTTCAGTACCCCTACTGAATTAGGGTTAGGGTTAGGTTTGGGTTAGGGTTGGGTTAGGGATGGGTTAGGGTTGGGGGATCCTGGTTTTGGTTTGTTTGCACTAGCCTACTGATCTGTTTATGAATGTATGACGGTGAGGGTTGTTACTTTGTGTTGTGTTTGTGTTGCTGTGTGGAATGATGGGTGAGAGGGTAAGGACAGCTCTCTGCCCTGGGAGGTCCGGGTTTGAATCCTGGGGCGGTGACAAGGGACCAGGATGTGGTCCCCAAGCAAGGAGGATCTGGACAGGAGTCATTTGGTTTGTTGCACAGGTCCTGATAAAAACAAGTCTCGGTAAAAACAAGGGGGGGCTGTGTTCCGGCACACCCAGGAGGGAGCACCACCATGACATCAAAGGACATCTATGAAATGTAAAATCAATTTAGGAGATAATAGTATACATTAAGAGGAAGATATATGGTATGAATAAAATATACATAAAAAAGACATATTTAAAAGCTCTATGAATAAAATAGTATTGATAAGAAGGGATAGATATAAGGATGATTGTAATGGAAAGCGTGCAATATAAAGAAAACATATAATTATTCAACTTCCTGCATGTATATGGAACAGCCGCAAACCCTAAGTATAACATGGGAGAAAATATTTAAAAGGGGTAAGGTAGGAACATGTTATATAAATAAGTGCTTAAAAGGATTGCATGCAGAAGACATATAAATATGAATAAATATACACGCACAATAAATAGTAAGGTAGTATATTAGAACAATTATAGGGAAGAAAAGGAATAAAATAAATATAATATACATGTAAAAGATTACAGGATAAACAAGAACATGAAAATATATAAATATATAAGTAGGTTGATAAGAAGGTTAAAATTAAAAGAATACAAAAATAAGAGGCAGGACCTGTGCAGCATGTTGCAATATTGTTTTTATTGTAAAAACCCATTCTGAGATTTAGCTGGAATTGGATATGAAGGAGTAGTGGATGGGGAGTAAAAATGCACGTTAAAATGTTTGTTGATAAAACCTTTTTATTGTGGTGTTGTTGGGGGGGGGGTTTAGGTTAAGGGAATAAAAACTTCATGGGGAAATTTCCCCGAGTAGGTTTTAGGTTATTTCTCGGGAACGGAAGGTCGTAGAGACTCGGGACAAGTTTGGCTTCGGTATTTTCGGGGTCGCTGAGTACGCCAGTCTTTATCCCGAGTCTCTACGTCCTTCCGTTCCCGAGATATGGCACTTTTTGCCATTTCCCCGAGTAGGTTTAGTGTTATATCTCGGGTTAGGGTTAGGGGTTAGGGGTTAGGGAAAGAGAGAGTTTGAATTAGTGCACTGTCCATCAACTGTTCCACACTGTGAGGCCCCTACTTCTCATTAAGACGCCTAGGATGTAAAGTGTCTAGTTTTCTAATCAAACTTTTCTCTATTTGCTTTCTTTGTGAGACAGACCACCTGGGGTTACTGTGAATCACCGTGACTTGGACTGAAGCCAATCCATGTGACAAGAAATGCTGGACCAGAGGGGTATGTGTATTTTTCTTTTTCAGGATTATTATACCTGTGTTGAGTAACTCTGGTCAAAATAGAGTTGCTGGTTTCCCCCAAATACTTTAATCCACATTTGTTGCATGTGATAAGATAAATACAGTTCCTGGAATTAGGATGACCTTGTGTTCTAGGTTTGTAAATATTTTTATTATGCCGGTTATATATCCAATCTCTATGTTTAAAAGCTTCAATATGACTTCTGGGTTTGGAATCATTAAGTGGCTTGATTTTATCCTTCACTAAAAGATCTTGTAAGTTTTTGTTTTTTTCTGAAGGCTGCAATGATGTTGTAATCCTGCAGTACTTCAGGTTCTGTGATAAAGTTTTGGAAATGATTCCTAACCACTCTGACAAGTTTAAAGCTGAAGTAGGCGAGATTGGAGCAAATATGATTAAAAAAGGTTATTTTTATAAAACGGTCACTATAGCGTGACAGTAGTACATGAAACAGGTAACCTGAAAAAAATCATGTTCCTCTGTGTCCTACTGTGTCCTCCAGGGTTTTCTAATGGTATCTGAAAGATTTCACTTACTGGAGGAAAACAAGCAGTCAGAGCTGATCTGAGGTCTGCTGTCCAGCTGCCGTCTATGAGAGCCGGCTGTCAATCACTCGCAAACTCCGACCAAACGGTGAAACTAGGCAGTGCTGATCAAATATGAATCAATATTCTGTTACTGTAATGATCATTTCTCTCCTCAGATGTTCACAGAATCATCTTGTAGTTACTGTTTAGCTGTAAAATGAGAAAGTTTGTGACGCCGCCGCCATTGTGAAATCTGGTGAAGGAATGCCAAGTTCTGGTCACATGACCGGAGCACAGCCAATAGGAACGCTCTCTCTCTCTGAAATGACCTGTGATTGGTCAAAATCTGCCATCACAGTCTAGATTTTTCTAAAGCCTGAAAACAGAGACATGAGGAGGAGCAGAAGTCTAGTTTTCTCTCAGAACACTTGAATTACAATATGCTGAAAGATTATTATGGAATTTTTGCCCAATGATGCCAAAAATATACTGCCTACTGCCACTTTAACAGGAAGTGATGGTGTTTTTTCAACATAAGAGTGCTGATAAAAGAGATTCTGTTTGCTGCTGAGGATGAGTGAAGTTTAAACAGGAAGTGATGTCGTGTGTGTGCAGGTATCGACCTGGACATCGATGTGGAGCACGAGGGCCAGAGGTCGAAGGTGATCCTCCTCCTCAGAGTGGGGGGGTGGAGGCAGATGTGGTCTTGGCCAGTAGCGAGGGCGGGGCTAGCAGTGATGGGTCAAAGGTCAGTTCATCATCATCATCATCATCATCATCATCATCATCATCATCATAAGAAGAAACAGTGTTCACCTGTGTGATGTAACTCCTGTAGTGTGTTCACTAATAATGTGACGAATAAAGTCGACTCAAAGCAGAACAGAAGTTTAAAAGTACTTGAAATAAATGTAGGTGAAATAAGAGTGAACATTCTGGCAGCACATGTATGACATCACTTCCTGTCTACTGACCCACATGAGTGTGGTCTAAGTCTCAGACTGTAACCAGTAAACCTGACCCAGTCTGTGCTCTTCAGGTGCGCAGAGACTCTGATGAGGAGTGGACTCACCTGAGCCCCAAAGAGGTGGACCCCTCCACCGGAGAGCTGCAGTCCCTCCAGGACCAGGACCAGGACCAGGACCAGGACCAGGACCAGGACCAGGACCAGGACCAGGACCAGGAGCAGGGTCCCCCGCTGGGACAGCAGGGTCCAACAGGTCTGAGGGAGACGGCTCTGTACCCTCACCTGCCTCAAGGTAAGACCACATCCCCCCTTGTTCTGTGAATTCTTGTCCTATGTCCCTGCTGACCTCTGACCTCTGACCTCTGACCTCTCCTTCTTGCCCCCCCCACAGAGGCGGACCCTCGCCTGGTGGAGTCTCTGTCCCTCATGCTGTCCATGGGTTTCACTGATGAAGGCGGCTGGTTGACTCGTCTCCTTCAGGCCAAAAACTTCGTCATCGGCGCCGCGCTCGACGCCATCCAGTACGCCAAACAGCCGCGCCCACACCAGCCCTGATGATGTCATCATGATGTCACCACTGACATCATCAGCTATACTAACCAATGTCATCTAACAGAAGATGATTTCTACCACAGTCAGATGTTCCTGTTGTTTCTTGTAATCTGACTTTATGAGTACTGTTCTTATGATTAATCAATACTTATCTCATCGATCAATACGTTGTCTCGTTGATTACTCTTTCTACTGTTTTATTATCTTAATGTTGCTGTTTTGTGTTAATCTGAGCAATAAAAAACATGAAGAACTTAGTCTGTGGTCAAGAGTCAAAAATATATCAATATACATTTACAGTACAAATATATGCAAAATGTATTGTGTGGTATAAAGAATAAAAACAACTTTAATAACACAGTGGACGGATTAATATACTGATATAGGGTTAAGGGTCAGGTTGATAATTAATATACTGATATAGGGTTAGAGGTCAGGTTGATAATTAATATACTGATATAGGGTTAAGGGTCAGGTTGATAATTAATATACTGATATAGGGTTAGGGGACAACAAACACCACCTGTTGTAGAAAGCAACTTTCTGTGTATTTGTAATATTTAACACTAGATTGTAGGATATTAGTCTCATGTTGTGCAGTGAAGGTTTCATCTGTTAACAAACACATCTTGTGTGGTTGATAATAACAATTATTATAATAATGAAGGTTATTTATATATAGCACTTATTAAAACGAGTGCTCATTAAGTGCTTTACAAGGAGGACATAAAGATAATAAAGGATAGAATTCAACGCCAGATACACGCACATTTCCACATATATTTACAAACAAATATAAATAAATCCCAACGTGGTCTGAAAACTACAAGTAGCCTACAGATTGGATCTAAGAGGAAGTCACTGTATCTGTGACTTCCTGTAAATTCAGTGAAGGCTGCTCGAAACGGCTGGAAACTGTCCGACTGGACCGCAGCTTTTAGTCTCCGCCTCCTGCTGCTGCCGCCTGATCTCGTCTACTTTCCAGGCGAGATGTAGTTCATCTCCAACGAGCCTATTTACTCTGAAAGCAGCTGCAGATGAATAAATTGAATTGAAATTGAAATTGAACGTCTGTTAGCGTCAGCAGGGTATGATTGGTTCAGTGAGACACACCTGTCTGTACCTGGAGATGATTGGTTCAGTGAGACACACCTGTCTGTACCAGGAGATGATTGGTTCAGTGAGACACACCTGTCTGTACCAGGAGATGATTGGTTCAGTGAGACACACCTGTCTGTACCTGGAGATGATTGGGTTTGGTTGTAATGAGATGATCCTGTCCACCAGAGGCGGCCATTTTGACAGCATGACAGAATTCACAACAGTAAATGTTGTTGAGAACCCCCCTCTGTGCTCTAGTCCACATGGTACAGTCCCAGTCTCCCTCTGTGCTCTAGTCCACATGGTACAGTCCCAGTCTCCACCTCTGTGCTCTAGTCCACATGGTACAGTCCCAGTCTCCACCTCTGTGCTCTAGTCCACATGGTACAGTCCAAGTGTCCCCCTCTGTGCTCTAGTCCACATGGTACAGTCCCAGTCTCCACCTCTACAAATCCAGGTGGATTCTCCCACTTCCTGTTTGAAGGTATGAACTTTCCACATGGGTGGCATCACCTGCTGCAGACTCTCAGGTAAGAGAAGAACTTTGTTTCACTGTGTTGACTGAAGAACACTGAAGTGATTGTGTTGCACTCTTATTGATTATTGATCAGTTGTATCAGTTGAGCAGCATTAATGTGACTGTCTGTTAGCCTGTTCTGTTAGCCTGGTCTGTAAGCCTGTTCTGTTAGCCTGGTCTGTTAGTCTGGTCTGTTAGCCTGGTCTGTTAGCCTGGCCTGTTAGCCTGGTCTGTTAGTCTGGTCTGTTAGCCTGGTCTGTTTGACCGGCCTGTTAGCATGGCCTGTTAACCTGGTCTGTAAGCCTGTTCTGTTAGCCTGGTCTGTTAGTCTGGTCTGTTAGCCTGTTCTGTTAGCCTGGTCTGTTAGTCTGGTCTGTTAGCCTGGTCTGTTAGCCTGGCCTGTTAGCCTGGTCTGTTAGTCTGGTCTGTTAGCCTGGTCTGTTCGCCCGGCCTGTTAGCATGGCCTGTTAACCTGGTCTGTAAGCCTGTTCTGTTAGCCTGGTCTGTTAGTCTGGTCTGTTAGCCTGGTCTGTTAGCCTGGCCTGTTAGCCTGGTCTGTTAGCCTGGCCTGTTAGCCTGGTCAGTTAGCCTGGTCTGTTAGCCTGGCCTGTTAGCCTGGCCTGTTAGCCTGGTCAGTTAGCCCGGCCTGTTAGCCTGGCCTGTTAGCCTGGCCTGTTAGCTTCGCCTGTTAGCCTGGCCTGTTAGCACTGTGGCAATAGATTCATTCATAATCTCATTGTTGCTGGTGTCATTTTGAAATGTTGAGGACCCCAAAGTTTGATGTTAGAAATGTCCAGTATGGGTCCTCAGCATTTAGAAACTACTGGATCATAACTTCCATATGTTGGTCAATTTGCATAATTAGCATTAATTAGCATAATCTCATATATGGAGAATATTTCAGCAACTGTTTGGCTGATTTAGACAACATTGGAGTGGTTTTGGGGGTTATTGACGATGATGAAACCATTTCTAACATTTTCAAAATTATTAATGGCCGTTAAACCAGAAGAGGCCATATTTCAACTCTGATTTAGCTCTAACTTCAACTCCAATAACTTTAACTCAGTTATACATTGTAGGATATTTATGTTTGTAGCAGCAGTAGCTGGTAGCTGCCAGACCTTAGCTGAGCAGCTGACCTTTGCTGTTGTACATGGTACGATGACTTCCTGTCCTTCCTCCTCCCCTTCCTTCTGGTCCCATCCAAACATGGTGATGTCCACAGCTGGTGGATCAGGTCGCTCTGCTGCTTTCCAAAGCACCAGCTGTAGATGGGCACGCCGTTCATGGAGGGGAGCGTTGACCTCTGTAGGAGGTAGTGTCTTCACTGGTTGGGGCTTTTCGGTTGATGTCATATCTGGAGACATTCAGAGATGGTGACTTCCTGTGGTTGTACAGAGCCAGGAAGAAACCCATCAGTGCCTCTATGATGTGCAAACCAGTAGCTCCGCCCTCTCTGAGGAGCGCCGACACCTTCCCTTTACGGCGGGATAGGAGGTGATGTCACACCTGCAGAGAGCATGGACATCCAGGATGGAGCGCGCCACTGCTCACCAGATTCTCTACTGTTGAGTTGATGTTGAGAACAGTGCCATCCCATCTGTCCATCTGCAGGTGACATGTGATCACCACCTTCCAGCACCAACAGACCACGAGCACAAACACATCAGTGTGTCTCTGAGGACGTGGACGGTTGTAACTCGCCGCCTGGCTGTATCCAACATGAGTGAGATGAGGGAGACGTCAGTAGAGCAGACAGTATGGTCACTGATGACGAGGCTGACCGTCTCCATGTCATCTCCTCTCTTGTGTGTGCTCAGGAGCTCGTCCAGCCGCCGCTTGTTGCTCTTGTTCTTCATCACTTTGTGGTGGCGAGGTAGAGGGGTTGTCAGTGAGAGTCTCTGCTCTGTTGAGCTCTCCCGCCTCTTCTCTGCCTCTCCTGGTCTTTGGCAGAGACTATCTCATACCGGTCAAACATGACCAAACATGAGGAAGGACAGGAAGTCATCGTGCCATGTACAACCGCAAAGGTCAGCTGCTCAGCTAAGGCCTGGCCGCTACCAGCTACTGCTGCTACAGACATAAATATCCTACAATGTATAACTGAGTTGAAGTTATTGGAGTTGAAGTTAGAGCTAAATTAGAGTTGAACTATGGCCTCTTCTGGTTTAAACGGCATTTATAATTTTGAAAATGGCAGAAATGGATTCATCATCCTCAATAACCCCCAAAACCACTCCAATGTTGTCTAAATCAGCCAAACAGTTGCTGAAATATTCTCCATATATGAGATTATGCTAATTAATGGTAATTATGCAAATTTACCAACATATGGATTATGTAATTTTTAAATGCTGGCAACCCATACTGGACATTTCTGACATCAAACTTTGAGGTCCTCAACATTTCTGTGTTTTCAGTAGAACATGATACCAGAGACTAGAATGAGTCCTGTCTGTTAACACTGATTGTTTACCTGCCATGTGCCTGCTCATTGTTTACCTGCCTTGTGCCCGCTCATTGTTTACCTGCCTTGTGCCCGCTCATTGTTTACCTGCCATGTGCCCGCTCATTGTTTACCTGCCTTGTGCCCGCTCATTGTTTACCTGCCATGTGCCCGATCATTGTTTACCTGCCATGTGCCCGCTCATTGTTTACCTGCCATGTGCCCGCTCATTGTTTACCTGCCATGTGCCCGGTCATTGTTTACCTGCTATGTGCGCCTTGTGCTCGCTCATTGTTTACCTGCCATGTGCCCGCTCATTGTTTACCTGCTGTGTGCCCGCTCATTGTGTACCTGCCATGTGCCCGCTCATTGTTTACCTGCTATGTGCCCGCTCATTGTTTACCTGCTATGTGCCCGCTCATTGTTTACCTGCTATGTGCCCGCTCATTGTTTGCCTGCTATGTGCCCGCTCATTGTTTGCCTGCTATGTGCCCGCTCATTGTGTGCCTGCTATGTGCCCGCTCATTGTTTACCTGCTATGTGCCCGCTCATTGTTTACCTGCTATGTGCCCGCTCATTGTTTACCTGCTATGTGCCCGCTCATTGTTTGCCTGCTATGTGCCCGCTCATTGTGTGCCTGCTATGTGCCCGCTGATTGTTTGCCTGCTATGTGCCCGCTCATTGTTTGCCTGCTATGTGCCCGCTGATTGTTTGCCTGCTATGTGCCCGCTCATTGTTTACCTGCTATGTGCCCGCTCATTGTTTACCTGCTATGTGCCCGCTCATTGTTTGCCTGCTATGTGCCCGCTCATTGTTTACCTGCTATGTGCCCGCTCATTGTTTACCTGCTATGTGCCCGCTCATTGTTTGCCTGCTATGTGCCCGCTCATTGTGTGCCTGCTATGTGCCCGCTCATTGTGTGCCTGCTATGTGCCCGCTGATTGTTTGCCTGCTATGTGACCGCTCATTGTTTGCCTGCTATGTGCCCGCTCATTGTGTGCCTGCTATGTGCCCGCTCATTGTTTGCCTGCTATGTGCCCGCTCATTGTTTACCTGCTATGTGCCCGCTCATTGTGTGCCTGCTATGTGCCCGCTCATTGTGTGCCTGCTATGTGCCCGCTCATTGTGTGCCTGCTATGTGCCCGCTCATTGTTTGCCTGCTATGTGCCCGCTCATTGTGTGCCTGCTATGTGCCCGCTCATTGTTTGCCTGCTATGTGCCCGCTCATTGTTTGCCTGCTATGTGCCCGGTCATTGTTTACCTGCTATGTGCCCGCTCATTGTTTGCCTGCTATGTGCCCGCTCATTGTTTGCCTGCTATGTGCCCGCTCATTGTTTGCCTGCTATGTGCCCGCTCATTGTTTGCCTGCTATGTGCCCGCTCATTGTTTGCCTGCTATGTGCCCGCTCATTGTTTACCTGCTATGTGCCCGCTCATTGTGTGCCTGCTATGTGCCCGCTCATTGTGTGCCTGCTATGTGCCCGCTCATTGTGTGCCTGCTATGTGCCCGCTCATTGTTTGCCTGCTATGTGCCCGGTCATTGTTTACCTGCTATGTGCCCGCTCATTGTGTGCCTGCTATGTGCCCGCTCATTGTGTGCCTGCTATGTGCCCGCTCATTGTTTACCTGCTATGTGCCCGCTCATTGTGTGCCTGCTATGTGCCCGCTCATTGTTTGCCTGCTATGTGCCCGGTCATTGTTTACCTGCTATGTGCCCGCTCATTGTTTGCCTGCTATGTGCCCGGTCATTGTTTACCTGCTATGTGCCCGCTCATTGTTTACCTGCTATGTGCCCGCTCATTGTGTGCCTGCTATGTGCCCGCTCATTGTGTACCTACTATGTGCCCGCTCATTGTTTGCCTGCTATGTGCCCGCTCATTGTTTGCCTGCTATGTGCCCGGTCATTGTTTACCTGCTATGTGCCCGCTCATTGTGTGCCTGCTATGTGCCCGCTCATTGTGTGCCTGCTATGTGCCCGCTCATTGTGTGCCTGCTATGAGCCCGCTGATTGTGTACCTGCCCGTCGGTTACCTGCTGATTGTGTACATGCTGGTCGGCATTATTCGCATTTATCTTTTTTTTTTTTTAATTGAACACAACACAAACAATAGAGGAAATTGATCATGTCCTAAAAGTAAAACATGATTACATCAGAGGTCTATTGCAATAATAATTAAAACATAACGTTCTGTTTTCAAATACTCTGGATATATTACAGTTTTAAAACCAGGTGTATAAGGTGTATAACAGTTAATAGAGCAGATGTGTGGTTGTATTTTAGTAAAAAATAATTAATCCTATGTGTAATCTAAATGTGTTTATGAAAACATTGATGTTTGTGTATAGTATCGGAGCATCAGCAGTCTGTGTTGGTAGAATAATTTAACTTACTATTTTTATACTTAATGAATGAATAATTTATTTTTGTGTCCAGTTATTAACCCATCCCTCGTGGGATTATTCAGACACATTAACCAACAACAAAACAAAAAAACATTCCGGTATGTTAGCCCACCGTCATCTAACAGCACAATTCACCAACATCATCTAAACGTAAAATTAAACATCATCCAGACACAATCGCACATGTGAACCTCCCACAAATAATGCTCCAGGGATATATCCCA
Source organism: Sebastolobus alascanus (assembly GCA_916701645.2). NCBI lineage: Eukaryota > Metazoa > Chordata > Actinopteri > Perciformes > Sebastidae > Sebastolobus > Sebastolobus alascanus. The sequence goes on along the minus strand of CAKAOJ020000226.1, from coordinate 16,071 downwards.
CAATGAAAATACAACAAATAAACAGTCACAGATATACAATCACAGCTCCCAAAGCACAAGACACACAAATACAAACATGACAAAAAAAAAAGGCATAAGAGTCTGAAGAATCTATCTATCGTGTGGTACTTTTCTCCTCCTGTCCCATGCTTTAGAAAGAAATTCAGCAAATACAAAAACATTATGAAAAAGATATTCAATTAAGGCTCCGGTCTCCATTCCTATCAAATCTAAACCAGGAACATTTTAAAAATAATATTTGTGGTAAATCATGATATACAGGATAAAATGAATTTCATTCTCAATCTCATTTAGCATAGTATTGAACCAGTCTTTGGTCTTCAGTTAAACCTCTGTTTCAATATGTAGTGGTAATATACCACATCTTCACAGTGCACAAAGTGACCTCTGACTTTTAGGCAAATCATATTTGACATATTTTTCACATTTGTAATCTTTCTTAAATAAACAAGAAGTTCTCAGTTTTGGCTTTTGCCAGATTTCTTCTGCCCATGATTGTATACATTTAGTCCGGTCTTGGTATTTAAACTCCTCCACCTCCACAGTTGCTTTTAGAAAGTAAAGGTCTTGAAGTCCACATTCTTCTAGTAAATCAAATATTTCCCATGCCCATTCACCTCCAACAGACAAGTCCCAGTTAATTATGTCACTAGCCACCGTGTTGGATGATAAACTATCAACCTGTTCCACCATACTTGCCTTCCAACCTCACAGGAGTCCGTCCGTCCGTCCGTCCCCCCCCAACATCACCATTCGCTGCCAAGACAGGCGCATTTTTATAAAGTCCCAAATAGAATCGAACTGCCCGATTATGGACCCATTTATTTTTCTGGCTGAGTCTCCTAGAACTGATGCACCATGTAAAAAAAAACAAAAAAACTTTCATCTAAGAAAAAGCCAAGATACTTTAATTTTGACTGTAAACGCAGGTTGTTTCTCACCAACACAAAACTAATATATCTTTTGATTGATGCAAAGTCTCCACTTTTACACCACTCTTCAACACACGTCAGCATTGCTTGTAAATCTTCCTCATTCTCTGAGAGTAAAATAATGTCATAAGCATAAAGAGGAACGCTTCCAAGTACACAGCCACAGAAAAACCTCTTTCCCCAGCTGCTTTATCTCTCTTAAGGGATCATTAATAAAAAAAGAAAAAAAAACGGCAAATAATGTATCCTTGTTTGTTAAAGCGGTTTGTTTTCCTGTTTAAGGATTCATGTTGGGTCCAATCTTTTATTATTCTCTTCATGTTGTTGTTCTTGCTTAGTGGACAGTATGTTTGGAAGTTTGTGTGTTTGGTGTGAAATCAAATCAAATATTGGATTTGAGGTGAACTAACAGCACATTGAGCAAAAGACTTGTAGCTTGTAAATTAAGTAATATGATATATTTTAATAATTTTTATAGTAACATCATAGCAAGTTGAGAAAACTAAGAAACCATCACTTAATAAAATGTCTTTTACAAAACTACATTACAAAAACAGTTTGTAATATAAAAAATAAAAATATTAAACCGTAAAAGTGCGTTTTTTTAAAAGAGAAAAATGTTTTGAATAATGAAGCAGTGATTTCAGATCTGAGATCAGATTTAGTCTTCAGTCTCTGTTTAGTTGCAACTCTTTCTCTCAGACTGATGCTCTCCATTACTGTTGATCGATACACAACCTATTGATCGTGTGCACATTGACACACTCTGCCTCTGTGTGTGACCTGTCTCACCTTGTCTAATCAGCCTGTTTACATCAGCTGCTAACACACTGTGTGTGTGTGTGTGTGTGTCCAGGTATCCGTCCAGTTGTTAACCCACCTGTTTCCTCATAAGTAATATGATTGGATCGTTAAGACTCACCTGACCAGCCTTAACGAGCACAGAAAACATTTAAATGTTCTTCAGTTTGAGAAGTTTTCATCCAACTAGTTTTACTTAGTGTTTTTATTTCTGTCATTAAAAACCAAACGATTTGATCAGCTGATCGGTTCACTGAGGTGATGAATTGATATTAACTGATAATTAACCCTGAGTTTTCTCCACTGTGAGGTTTGTAAAAGTAACTTCACACTAAATCCACTTCTGAGGTGCCTCTCAACTGACCAGACGAGAGTAATCTTTACCTGAATACTATGTTGAGAACCAGAGAGAAGGGAATAGAATAGCAGTAAAACTGTTCAACAGGTAGAGCATATGAGTCCTGGAACAGGTTTTAAAACACAAGTCGACCCAAAATGCTCAGAGCAGAAAACTGCATGTGCACTAGGTACACAACACGTTACAACTGAAAAATGTTTCATCAAGATGGTGACTTCCTGTGGTTGTACAGAGCCAGGAAGAAACCCCTCAGTGCCTCTGTGATGTGCACACCAGTAGCTCCGCCCTCTCTGAGGAGCGTCGACACCTTCCCTTTACGGCGGGATAGGAGGTGATGTCACACCTGCAGAGAGCGTGGACATCCAGGATGGAGCGCGCCACTGCTCACCAGATTCTCTACTGTTGAGTTGATGTTGAGAACAGTGCCATCCCATCTGTCCATCTGCAGGTGACATGTGATCACCACCTTCCAGCACCAACAGACCACGAGCACAAACACATCAGTGTGTCTCTGAGGTCGTGGACGGTTGTAGCTCGCCGTCTGGCTGTATCCAACATGTGTGACATGAGGGAGACGTCAGCCTCGTCATCAGTGACCATACTGTCTGCTCTGCTGACCGTCTCCATGTCATCTCCTCTGCTGTGTGCTCAGGAGCTCGTCCAGCCTCTTCTCTGCCTCTCCTGGTCTTTGGCAGAGACTATCTCATACCGCTCAAACATGACTAATGATGTTGAGAACGGTGATGTAGCGATGAAGCTGGCGCCCCATGCCGGCTGCCAGGTCAGCCACGGTGCCTGACGATGGCCATGCACACTTGGTAGATGAGCTGCGATGCATCAACGCGCTGAAGGCCATGAGAGTAGTACCTGGGGACCTGCTGAACCTCCTCAGAGAGGGCGGAGCTGCTGGTGTGCACATCAGAGGCACTGAGGGGTTTCGTCCTGGCTCTGGACAACCACAGGAAGTCAGCATCTTGATGAAAGTTTTCCAGTTGTAACTCGTTGTGTAACTAGTGCACATGCAGGTTTCTGCTCTGATCACTTTGTGTTGACTCGTGTTTTAAAACCTGTTCCAGGACTCATGTGTTCTAACTGTTGATCAGTTTTACTGCTATTATCCTCCCTTCTCTCTGGTTCTGACCATGTTATTCAGCCATAGTCACATTATTCTAGTCTGGTATGCTACTTGCTTTTGTTACCTCCAACACCTGATTGTGAGTCACCTCAGAGTTTAGTAGTCTGTAAATTAAAACGTACATGTTCTGCATCATTTGTATAATTGTGTTCATCAATATCCTACAATGTATAACCGAATTTAAGTTATTTGAGTTGAAGTTAGAGATAAATTAGAGTTGAAATATGGCCTCTTCTAGTTTAAACGACCATTTATGATTTTGAAAATGTCAGAAATGGATTCGTTATCCTCAATAACCCCCAAAACCAGTCCAACGTTGTCCTAATCGACCAAGCAGTTGCTGAAATATTATCCATATGTTAATAGTTATCATGCAAATTGACCAACATATGGAAGTTACGATCCAGAAGTAACCCGGCCAAGCAGTTGCAGAAAAATTGTCCATATAAATTAAATAAATAATAAATGAAATAAATAAAAATGAGCAAATTGTTGGTAATTATGCAAATTGTTCAACATATGCGAGGTAGCGTCCAACATTTTCTAAATGCTGGCGACCCATTCTGTACATTTCAAACATGAAACTTTGGGGTAGTCAACATCTCCAGGTTCACATCAGGGCTCTATACAGACCCTCGTAGGCCACCTCTACTATCCTGAAGAGCACTTATTTTATTGACCGATTTTGTGAGAAAGTGATTTCTTCACTAAGTACCTGTGACAGCCTGGTCAATATGGTTTTCTGTCTTGGCCTGTTTCTGTCCCCTGATTGGCTGTCCCCCCCATCTCATTAAGAGATTGGCTTCACCTGCTGGGAGCAGATATAAACTGGTAATTCCAAGATGGCGTCTCTCTCTCTCTCTCTCTGGTGACTTTCAGGCTCCCTATGTGGTTTAGTTGGTTTAGTTATATTTACCTATCCTTCATGTTACGGCTACTTTAGGTTAACACTACAGTTTCACCCCACACCTCACTACTGAAGACAGACTTTACACACGTACTGACTTTATTTAGCTTCAGTTGAATTATCTTTAATACATTTACTTGTTTATTTAAAGTGTTACTGTGTGGACTTCCCTTCATTCTTATGCTCCTGAGTAAGCTGGGCGTAACTAGTGGAGGCTCGATCAGTTGTGACCCTGAAATGTCAAAGTTTTGTTTGAGTAGTAGAAGTGTGTTTGGAGGCCAGCAGTGACAGTTTAGTTCTCTATTGGGTTAAGGTGCAGATAAATGGTGTCTCCAGTAAGAACGGTGAGTGTGGGTTATGCAGTACATGCTGTGGGGATGATTGTAGTGGGTTAGCTGCACTATTTGTGCTTTCTGGTTGGAGCTTTCATTTGGTCCCTCAGATAGGTTGTAGCAGCAGTTATCTCACAAGGAGGAATCGCTGGTTTGTTGTTTTCAGGGCTGTTTGTTATTTTTGTGTGTTGTCCGTGTGGTTAGAGCCGCGGTCTACGTGGCTCGGGAGCACCCCGAAGTGTTGGTTGGGACAGTTTGTCTTCCCCAATACAGACGGTTTGTAGGTGCATAAATACCCACCGCCAGTACGCACATGAAGACTAGGGTGCAGTTAGTCAGGTTTGGCTAGGCAGTTCGGAGGGGGCGCTCCATAATAACTCACTCAATATCCCTCTAGTTGTGTATGCTTTAACTCAGACTGCCTTACTTTGTTCTTTGTGGCTGTACTCAAAGTATTTATCTCCAGTCTCGTAGTCAGTTTGACAGTGTTAAACATGGATACTGAGCACAGTAATGCTTTAGTCTCCGAGTTTCTAAAAAGCCACTGTCGTAGTACTTTAATTCAGTTAACAGAAGCAGACTTAGTTGATTGAGAGCACATTTGGGTTGGTCACAAACTGAGAAGTTACCAAAAAAGGCTGAGCTAAAAGGCATTGTTGAAGTACTAGCAGTATCTGCCAAGCTTCTGGAGGTAGTTCAGGCTCCAGTGACTCCAAAAGTTTCAGAGGTTTTTGGTGGGACGTTGTCATTTGAGCAGTATATGCAACTAGAGAAGGAAAAAGCAAAAATAGAAAAGAGAGACTCCAGTTTGAGTTGGTGCATGAGAGAATGAGGGTTGAGTTATCATTAGAGAGGGAGAGATTAAAAGGGTTGGGGAGAGAGAGAGAGAGTTAGAATTGATGCACTGCCCATCAACTGCTCAACAATGTGGAGCTCCTATTTGTCATTTTATCCAATGTTTTTTCAACTTGTTTTCTCTGAGATACAGACCATCTTGTATTACGATGGATAACAGTAGTTTGGACTGATTTCCATCCATGTAACAGGAAGTGCTCGACCAGTGGGATATGTGTTTTTCTCTTATTAATGATATTGTACCTGTGTTCATTACATCTAACCAGAATAGAGTTGCGGGTTTCCCCCACATACTGTAAGCCACATTATTTACATGTGATAAAGTAGACACAATTCCTGTAATTAGGATTGCCTCGTGTTTTAGTTTTAGATATCGTGTTATTATGTTGGTTGTGTATCCAGTTTTGGTGTCTAAAAAAAATTCCCCATAACCTCTGGGTTTAGAGTCGTTTAGTGTTTCGACTTTAGCTTTGACTAGAAGATCCTGTAGGTTTTTGTTTTTCCTAAAGGCTGCAATAATATTATGGTCCTGTAATTCATCAGATCCTGTGATAAAGTTGTGAAAATGATTCCTAATCACTCCGACAAGCTTGACCGTTGTTGTAAAGAATGTTACAACTGTGATTTGAGAGGTAACTGAAATGGGTTTTGTTTATTTGAAAGTCTTAAAGACCTTTCTAAGGAAAGACCTGGAGTACTCTCTAGTGGTCAAAGCTGAGAACAACACTCTAGTGGCAAGCTTGGTAGTTTTTTATTTGTACCGGTAGTCACATGGAACTTACATTTTCTGTAAGGAGCGTGTTTCATGAGGAACACTAAATGGTTTTGCACGTCGTCAGTAAGATCAGCCGGTTAAGTCGACTTCGATGTTTATAACCCACTTCACTCCCCGCTAACTGGTTTGGGATAGTACTTAATATGGCGGACCCTCCACGGGCAAACGGAGTGGAAGTGGGTGGGGAGAGGGTGGAGGGGCCGGATTACATTAGCTGCTAGAAAGAGGAAGAGTTGCATTGTGGGTAGTGTAGGCGCTACAATATCTCTGGTTCTGCTGATCCTTTTCATGAGTATGATAATAAATCTGTGGAGGACTCTTTAATTACTGTGTTTTAATCTCTCTCTAGTGTATTATGATATTTCAGTGCTTGTTAGTCCTCTCACCTGGATCCTGCTGGTCACTCTCATCGTCTCCATAGTAACACAGGTGAGCTGTTAGTTTCATCCTGTCCTGTTTCTTAATAACATCTCACTAACTTAGAGATCACAGAGACCATAACAGAGAAACGTCCTGTATGTATGTGTGTCTGCCTGCAGGTGAACTACCTGAACAAGTCTCTGGACACCTTCAACACCCTGCTGGTCTACCTCATCTACTACGTCCTCTTCACCACCGTGGTCCTGTCCACCTCCATCATCCTCTTCCAGGAGTGGAGGAGCATGGCGGCCGTGGACGTGGTCACGACGCTGGGAGCCTTCCTGGTCATCGTGGTGGGTGTGGCCATGCTCCACGTCTTCAAAGAGCTGCAGGTTGGTGTCCCCCCCCCCCCTCCTCAGACATTCATGGTCTCCACAAGATGAAGCCTAATTTTCATCTAGTGGCATTAAAAGGTCCAAATTCACACTTCAGTTCAGGACAAGATAATATAAAAATGAGTTTCTCCTCGCCAAAATGTAGCGTAAGTTTGGAGCGTCATTTAACCTTCTTCACTACAAGCTAGTATGACATGGTTGGTTCCAATGGATTCATTAGGTTTTATAGTTTCATATGATACCAGTATGGGACTTTTCTTCCGCCTTTTTTTTCAAACGTTTTCGGATATTTTCAGACATTTTTCAGACTTTTCTTTCTGACAAAAATGGACATGGTTGGTACCAATGGATTCGTTAGGTTTTCTAGTGTCATATGATACCTGTATCTTCACTCTAGCTTTAAAACTGAGCAGATAAAACCTAAAAATCACAAGTTGCGGAAATGCGTTAAAGAAATTATTAGAGTTAAAACAGATTTGCATAAACACGTTGTTATCATATTAACTTTTACAGCCCTCTTTTTAACATTTTGAAACTTGCATCATGTACACCCGTGTTTACTACCTAAACGGCGACCTCCGGTGCTGAGCAGTGAAGCCAATGCTGAAGTGCCAAAAACTGCAGTTCCTTTAATGTCCACTTGAGTCTCCAAAAGTGAGTCAATACCCGTAGACCTCCATGTGAAAACGCCCAAATTTACAGCAGAAATAAACATGATTACGGCCTGGAACATAAAACAGTTTGGTCTCTAGAGCTAATTTCCCCTTTCATGAGACTGTACAGCGGGTGAATGTTTATATAACTCACGTGTTTAAATTATATTAAGGCTTAAAGTTATGCATAATTAAGGGCGTGGCCACTTTGAGTGATATGTGGGTGCCACCATAGCTAGATATCGCTGAACTTAGCCTCTCGGCCGTGTTTTTGATGTTGTGCTTGTGGAGATATTTTCACGCACATATCGGACAGATAATATGGCTGCTGTGCAGTTAATTGTATGACGGGCATCCTGATGGGCTGCTGATTGAGGACCTCTGTTTCCAACGGGATATCGGGAACTGTAATGTCCATGAAACTTGGCTAAATCCTGGAATACTGGACAGTACGGCCGCACGATTTAGAAAAAATATCTAATTGCAATTATTTTGACTAATACTACATTTGCGATATTATTTGCAATATTGGAGGGTATGCTAATTTTTACATCAATATTCTAATTTTCACTGAAAAATATTTTAAAAGTATTATGGTGTGATTTTAGCTGGGATCTGTACCAAACATAGATGTTTTCTTAAGCCTGTAGAATATTATGTGTAGGCCAGGAACATCTCTGCAGCACCACAATATTTAATTTTAAAATGTTATTTTAATACACAATCACAGTTGGATGGATCACCTGGTGTTTCTGTGCTGGTTGCAGGTTGTAGGGCTACAAAGTGCATCACGTAGATGATATACGAGAATGAAACATGCTCCGATGTCTTTCAGGTGATGATGAAGCAGCTGACCAATCAGCTGTCTCAGCCGGTGGAGAGGGAGGGGCTTGCAGACGAGGTTTCAGCCAATGGGCGAGCAGCAGCAGGAGGAGGAGGAGGAATAAAAAAGAGGATAAATACGGACTGATGGACAACATGGTGATAGAGAGTCTTCCTCTGATGAGAGAGGAAGGGCCGAGAGTCTTCATCATCAGCTGAAAGACAGAAGAAGAATGTAGACACAGGTTTGTGTTTCCTGTCTGGACCGGTCAGAGCTGTAGTCCTCACCCTGACTGATACTGGAAGTCTATTTGCACTTTTTTAAAATTCCTCTAGTTTGACGGTGTTCCAGTTCATCACTGAGGTCCATCAGCTTTCACACAAAACAAATGACATTTATCTGAACAAACTAAACCAGAGGGGAACGCTGAGTCCATTTACACTGAGTCACTTCATGGTCTAACTATCGGACATTAAAACAAGACTAAATTCTGAAAGCATCCAAGAGCTATTGGAGAATTAATACTACTACAAATGCACATAAAATTACTATAAAGATGCAGTATGACTACAAAGAGATGCAAAACTACTACAGAGAGAATTAATACCAATACAAATATCTACAAAGACACATGGAATGACTACAAAGAGGGAAAACAACTACAAAGACACATGGAATGACTACAAAGAAACAAAAACATGTAGAAAAACTAGAAAGAGACCCAAATGTTTGTCCTAAATGAAAGTGTATTCGGTAAAGGTGAAAGTGGATGTTATCCAGATGTGAGACAATTGAAATGACCAGTGTAAATGTGGCCACTGTCCTTTATCATTTAAAAACACCCTCAGATGTCCTTATTTTCTGTTTCCCTCTTGAAGGTGGAGAGAGAGAGAGACACGTGATCAGTAATACTATAAAATGTGAATTCTGAAAACTTTCATTTCATTTGCTGTTAGCAACCTTAATAAGCAGCCTCCTTTATTCAAACTTTATTTTTTTTGTTAGGATTTAAAGGAGAAGGCTGTTGTTCAGTATTTGTTATTGTTGACAAATGTCCTGAAAAGCCAAACTAACAATGTGTCTGTGGATACTTTAGAGTTCTCCACAGTCTGTGAGAGAGTCCAGGAACAGATTTACAAGTGCTGAACTAATTCTGTCATGAGCATAAATTCTGTTTTTAGCTTCAAGTAAGTGTTTCACTTCCTTTAAAATTGATCATTTGTGCTCGACAAATCTTCCCTATTAATATTTCACGTTTTGAGTGTTTGCATGTGTGTTTGTAATTTATAATATGGTATTACATAGCTAAACTTACCAACATCACCAGGAAGAAAAATCAGAATATATCTGTCTGTGAATATGAGTTTCAGGAGCTTTAGATAACAGCCTGTATATGTGATGTGTGATTAGGAGTTTTTTCCAGTAATGAATAGAAACATATTATAAGACTGAAATCAGCCTGCGTGGTTTGGTCTTTGAAACTCCAATAAATTTTCCTACTTTGTGCCAAATTTGCCTTTTGTTTTGCTGTGTTTTCAACACCCCTTTGTTACATAGACTACTGTGAATAAGCATGTAATTCAATGCATTGTTCAATTTTCTGTGAAGTTTAAAGCTGGGCATACACTGTACAGAATACAGAAATAAATAAGGAGTGAAATGCAAAGGGAAAATCGTGCAGAAATAAGTAAATAAATGCATGCATGCATACATACATAAATATGCAAATTTAAAAATAAATATAAAATAATTGCAAAAATCAATGAATAAATAATAATGCAAATAACTAAATTAAAAAGATTAATGAAAATAAATACATAAATAAAAGGTAAAAATTAAACGGAACAGAAATGTGCTGCCTTGATAATCTGTGCCATCCTGTCTGCTGAAACGTCTAAAAAAAAATAAAATAAGAAAGGAGGTGCCGGCATATCTGGACTTGCAGGTGGTGAAGAAGACGTTGACAGTAGAGAATTGTTGGTAAGGTAGCTATGTTTTACTATATCTATTGTACATTGTTATCTTGATAGCTACACTCTGATTACTGTAAAAAAGAAGTATAAAAAAAGGCACTGATGTTGGGGAATCGGCTCGTGATTCTGCTTCAAATGTTTGGATGAACGATCCAAATTTCCTCATTCCCCCCCCCCGCTCTGCACACTGCACGTCAAACGACGCCTGATGAAGCTGAAATTTGGTCCAACTCTAAAAGGAGTTGTGCGGCTCAAAATTGGGGCCAGAAATGGACTGAAATTGTACAGTTTATGCCCAGCTTAAAGGAACAGTGTGTGGGATCTGGTGACATCTAGTGGTGAGGTTGCAGATTGCAACCAACTTCTCCCGTGTACCAAATGTGATGGAGAACTATGGTTGCCTTCAGGTAACATAAAAACTGTAATAGCCCTCTCTAGAGCCAGAGTTTGGTTTGTCTGTTCTGGGTTACTGTAGAAACATGGTGGACTCTGTGGAGAGGCCCTGCTCACTATGGAGATATAAACGGCTCATTCTCAGCTAATGAAAACACAACAACTGTTATTATCAGGTGATTAGACACTGAAAGCATAGTTGTGAATATTATATTCCATTTCTGCTAATACATCCCACAAAATGTTCCTTTAAAAGAGTTTTCAACAGCAGGTGATGTCATGTCTCATTGAAACAATGCTGCTGTTTGCTGCTGAGCAGGTATTTTGGGTTCATCAGAGTCAGAAAGTTGAGTAGAGT
>CAKAOJ020000225.1:600000-918760 GCA_916701645.2 Sebastolobus alascanus | reverse complement strand
AAATTTAAAATTTAGTCGGACTTTTTTTTTTTTTCTAGTACTATAAAAAAAAAAAAAAAAAAAAAAAAAAAAAAAAAAAAAAAAAAAAAAAAAAAAAAAAAAAAAAAAAAAAAAAAAAAAAAAAAAAAAAAAAAAAAAAAAAAAAAAAAAAAAAAAAAAAAAAAAACATTTTTTTAAAAAACAAAATTTAATTTTTTCCCGAAAATTTTTTTTCTTTTTGAAAAAATTTTTAAAATTTGTCGAAAATATTCGTAAAAAATTTCAGTTTCAAAATTTTAAAAAACAATTTTCTTTTGGGAAAAATCATTAAATTTTTTAAAAAAGTATACTTTTTTCATGAAAATTGACGAAAATTTAAACTGAGTTTTTTTTCCACCAAATGAATCGACAGACTATACTATGCCTTTTTTCATTAAAATTTTCGACATTCTATACTATGACATTTTTTTACGAATATTTTCGAAAATTTTTATGAAAAAAGTCATGTCGAAAATATTCGTAAAAAAATGTCATAGTATAGAATGTCGAAAATTTTAATGAAAAAAGGCATAGTATAGTCTGTCGATTCATTTGGTGGAAAAAAAACTCAGTTTAAAATTTCGACATTTTCATGAAAAAAGTCATACTATACTATGACTTTCATGAAAATTGACGAAAATTTAAACTGAGTTTTTTTTCCACCAAATGAATCGACAGACTATACTATGCCTTTTTTCATTAAAATTTTCGACATTCTATACTATGACATTTTTTTACGAATATTTTCGAAAATTTTTATGAAAAAAGTCATGTCGAAAATATTCGTAAAAAAATGTCATAGTATAGAATGTCGAAAATTTTAATGAAAAAAGGCATAGTATAGTCTGTCGATTCATTTGGTGGAAAAAAAACTCAGTTTAAAATTTCGACATTTTCATGAAAAAAGTCATACTATACTATGACTTTCATGAAAATTGACGAAAATTTAAACTGAGTTTTTTTTCCACCAAATGAATCGACAGACTATACTATGCCTTTTTTCATTAAAATTTTCGACATTCTATACTATGACATTTTTTTACGAATATTTTCGAAAATTTTTATGAAAAAAGTCATGTCGAAAATATTCGTAAAAAAATGTCATAGTATAGAATGTCGAAAATTTTAATGAAAAAAGGCATAGTATAGTCTGTCGATTCATTTGGTGGAAAAAAAACTCAGTTTAAAATTTCGACATTTTCATGAAAAAAGTCATACTATACTATGACTTTCATGAAAATTGACGAAAATTTAAACTGAGTTTTTTTTCCACCAAATGAATCGACAGACTATACTATGCCTTTTTTCATTAAAATTTTCGACATTCTATACTATGACATTTTTTTACGAATATTTTCGAAAATTTTTATGAAAAAAGTCATGTCGAAAATATTCGTAAAAAAATGTCATAGTATAGAATGTCGAAAATTTTAATGAAAAAAGGCATAGTATAGTCTGTCGATTCATTTGGTGGAAAAAAAACTCAGTTTAAAATTTCGACATTTTCATGAAAAAAGTCATACTATACTATGACTTTCATGAAAATTGACGAAAATTTAAACTGAGTTTTTTTTCCACCAAATGAATCGACAGACTATACTATGCCTTTTTTCATTAAAATTTTCGACATTCTATACTATGACATTTTTTTACGAATATTTTCGAAAATTTTTATGAAAAAAGTCATGTCGAAAATATTCGTAAAAAAATGTCATAGTATAGAATGTCGAAAATTTTAATGAAAAAAGGCATAGTATAGTCTGTCGATTCATTTGGTGGAAAAAAAACTCAGTTTAAAATTTCGACATTTTCATGAAAAAAGTCATACTATACTATGACTTTCATGAAAATTGACGAAAATTTAAACTGAGTTTTTTTTCCACCAAATGAATCGACAGACTATACTATGCCTTTTTTCATTAAAATTTTCGACATTCTATACTATGACATTTTTTTACGAATATTTTCGAAAATTTTTATGAAAAAAGTCATGTCGAAAATATTCGTAAAAAAATGTCATAGTATAGAATGTCGAAAATTTTAATGAAAAAAGGCATAGTATAGTCTGTCGATTCATTTGGTGGAAAAAAAACTCAGTTTAAAATTTCGACATTTTCATGAAAAAAGTCATACTATACTATGACTTTCATGAAAATTGACGAAAATTTAAACTGAGTTTTTTTTCCACCAAATGAATCGACAGACTATACTATGCCTTTTTTCATTAAAATTTTCGACATTCTATACTATGACATTTTTTTACGAATATTTTCGAAAATTTTATGAAAAAAGTCATGTCGAAAATATTCGTAAAAAAATGTCATAGTATAGAATGTCGAAAATTTTAATGAAAAAAGGCATAGTATAGTCTGTCGATTCATTTGGTGGAAAAAAAACTCAGTTTAAAATTTCGACATTTTCATGAAAAAAGTCATACTATACTATGACTTTCATGAAAATTGACGAAAATTTAAACTGAGTTTTTTTTCCACCAAATGAATCGACAGACTATACTATGCCTTTTTTCATTAAAATTTTCGACATTCTATACTATGACATTTTTTTACGAATATTTTCGAAAATTTTATGAAAAAAGTCATGTCGAAAATATTCGTAAAAAAATGTCATAGTATAGAATGTCGAAAATTTTAATGAAAAAAGGCATAGTATAGTCTGTCGATTCATTTGGTGGAAAAAAAACTCAGTTTAAAATTTCGACATTTTCATGAAAAAAGTCATACTATACTATGACTTTCATGAAAATTGACGAAAATTTAAACTGAGTTTTTTTTCCACCAAATGAATCGACAGACTATACTATGCCTTTTTTCATTAAAATTTTCGACATTCTATACTATGACATTTTTTTACGAATATTTTCGAAAATTTTTATGAAAAAAGTCATGTCGAAAATATTCGTAAAAAAATGTCATAGTATAGAATGTCGAAAATTTTAATGAAAAAAGGCATAGTATAGTCTGTCGATTCATTTGGTGGAAAAAAAACTCAGTTTAAAATTTCGACATTTTCATGAAAAAAGTCATACTATACTATGACTTTCATGAAAATTGACGAAAATTTAAACTGAGTTTTTTTTCCACCAAATGAATCGACAGACTATACTATGCCTTTTTTCATTAAAATTTTCGACATTCTATACTATGACATTTTTTTACGAATATTTTCGAAAATTTTTATGAAAAAAGTCATGTCGAAAATATTCGTAAAAAAATGTCATAGTATAGAATGTCGAAAATTTTAATGAAAAAAGGCATAGTATAGTCTGTCGATTCATTTGGTGGAAAAAAAACTCAGTTTAAAATTTCGACATTTTCATGAAAAAAGTCATACTATACTATGACTTTCATGAAAATTGACGAAAATTTAAACTGAGTTTTTTTTCCACCAAATGAATCGACAGACTATACTATGCCTTTTTTCATTAAAATTTTCGACATTCTATACTATGACATTTTTTTACGAATATTTTCGAAAATTTTATGAAAAAAGTCATGTCGAAAATATTCGTAAAAAAATGTCATAGTATAGAATGTCGAAAATTTTAATGAAAAAAGGCATAGTATAGTCTGTCGATTCATTTGGTGGAAAAAAAACTCAGTTTAAAATTTCGACATTTTCATGAAAAAAGTCATACTATACTATGACTTTCATGAAAATTGACGAAAATTTAAACTGAGTTTTTTTTCCACCAAATGAATCGACAGACTATACTATGCCTTTTTTCATTAAAATTTTCGACATTCTATACTATGACATTTTTTTACGAATATTTTCGAAAATTTTTATGAAAAAAGTCATGTCGAAAATATTCGTAAAAAAATGTCATAGTATAGAATGTCGAAAATTTTAATGAAAAAAGGCATAGTATAGTCTGTCGATTCATTTGGTGGAAAAAAAACTCAGTTTAAAATTTGACATTTTCATGAAAAAAGTCATACTATACTATGACTTTCATGAAAATTGACGAAAATTTAAACTGAGTTTTTTTTCCACCAAATGAATCGACAGACTATACTATGCCTTTTTTCATTAAAATTTTCGACATTCTATACTATGACATTTTTTTACGAATATTTTCGAAAATTTTATGAAAAAATTTTGACAAATTTCGTGAAAAAATAAAGTTAAATTAAATTTTAAAAAAATTAGTCTTGATTAATTTAAAAATTTAAAATTTTAATTTTCATGAAAAATTATATTTACATGACTTTTTAAAAATTGACGAAATTTAAACTGATTTTTTTTCCAAAATTACAAATTTTTATAAAATTTCGAATATTCTAAATTTGTTAATTTTGTCGAAAATTTTATAAAAAATGTCATGTAAAAAGTATTGTAAAAAATGCTATATAAATTGTGAAAAAATAAAAAAAGATTTCATTGTGAAAAATTTAAATTTACATTTCATGAAAAATAACTTTACAATGATTTATTATGAAAATCAATTTTAAATATCTGAGTTTTTTTAAAATTCAAATACTATGATTTCTTAAAATTTTCGATTTTTTATTTTAAAATATTTCAAAATTTTAAAATTCGAAAATATTGAAAAATTCATAAAATGGAAAATTTTAATGAAAAAAATTATAAATTGATTATTGAAAAAATTTTAAAATTTTTTCAAAATAGACATATTAAATTTTCATAAAATTAAAAATTAAACTTAATTTTTTTCCAAAATATCGAATATATGAATTTTATAAATGTTCTATAAATTTTTTTAAATATTTTGAAAATTTTATAAAAAATTCAATTTTCGAAAAATTTAAAAAAATTTTATAAATTCAAATTTTGAAAAAATTATAATTATTCTTTTTGGGAAAAAAACTTT
Source organism: Sebastolobus alascanus (assembly GCA_916701645.2). Classification (NCBI taxonomy): domain Eukaryota; kingdom Metazoa; phylum Chordata; class Actinopteri; order Perciformes; family Sebastidae; genus Sebastolobus; species Sebastolobus alascanus. The sequence continues at coordinate 913,890 of CAKAOJ020000225.1, read as the reverse complement.
ATAAAATTTGACATTTTCATAAAAAGTCATATACACTTTTTCATGAAAATTCGAAATTAAACTGGTTTTTTTCACCAAATTCGACAACTATACAGTTTTTTCATAAAATTTTCAAACAATTTTAAATTTTTCGAATATTTTGAAAAAATTAAAAATCATGTCGAAAATATTCGTAAAAAAACTAGTTAAAATTTCGAAAATTTATGAAAAAACATTAATATTTAAATTTTGGAAAAATATCTTAAATTTTGATAAATTTTCAAAAATTATACTACTTTGACTTTCATGAAAATTGACGAAATTTAAACTGAGTTTTTTTCACCAAATGAATCGACAGACTATACTATGCTTTTCATTAAAATTTTCGACATTCTATACTATGACATTTTTTTACGAATATTTTCGAAAATTTTTATGAAAAAAGTCATGTCGAAAATATTCGTAAAAAAATGTCATAGTATAGAATGTCGAAAATTTTAATGAAAAAAGGCATAGTATAGTCTGTCGATTCATTTGGTGGAAAAAAAACTCAGTTTAAAATTTTGACATTTTCATGAAAAAGTCATACTATACTATGACTTTCATGAAAATTGATGAAAATTTAAACTGAGTTTTTTTTCCACCAAATTAATCGACAGACTATACTATGCCTTTTTTCATTAAAATTTTCGACATTCTATACTATGACATTTTTTTACGAATATTTTCGAAAATTTTTCATGAAAAAAGTCATGTCGAAAATATTCGTAAAAAAATGTCATAGTATAGAATGTCGAAAATTTTAATGAAAAAAGGCATAGTATAGTCTGTCGATTCATTTGGTGGAAAAAAAACTCAGTTTAAAATTTTGACATTTTCATGAAAAAAGTCATAGTATAGTATGACTTTCATGAAAATTGACGAAAATTTAAACTGAGTTTTTTTTCCACCAAATGAATCGACAGACTATACTATGCCTTTTTTCATTAAAATTTTCGACATTCTATACTATGACATTTTTTTACGAATATTTTCGAAAATTTTTATGAAAAAAGTCATGTCGAAAATATTCGTAAAAAAATGTCATAGTATAGAATGTCGAAAATTTTAATGAAAAAAGGCATAGTATAGTCTGTCGATTCATTTGGTGGAAAAAAAACTCAGTTTAAAATTTTGACATTTTCATGAAAAAAGTCATACTATACTATGACTTTCATGAAAATTGACGAAAATTTAAACTGAGTTTTTTTTCCACCAAATGAATCGACAGACTATACTATGCCTTTTTTCATTAAAATTTTCGACATTCTATACTATGACATTTTTTTACGAATATTTTCGAAAATTTTATGAAAAAAGTCATGTCGAAAATATTCGTAAAAAAATGTCATAGTATAGAATGTCGAAAATTTTAATGAAAAAAGGCATAGTATAGTCTGTCGATTCATTTGGTGGAAAAAAAACTCAGTTTAAAATTTTGACATTTTCATGAAAAAAGTCATACTATACTATGACTTTCATGAAAATTGACGAAAATTTAAACTGAGTTTTTTTTCCACCAAATGAATCGACAGACTATACTATGCCTTTTTTCATTAAAATTTTCGACATTCTATACTATGACAATTTTTTACGAATATTTTCGAAAATTTTCATGAAAAAAGTCATATCGAAAATATTCGTAAAAAAATGTCATAGTATAGAATGTCGAAAATTTTGATGAAAAAAGGCATAGTATAGTCTGTCGATTCATTTGGTGGAAAAAAAAATCAGTTTAAATTTTTGACATTTTCATGAAAAAAGTCATACTATACTATGACTTTCATGAAAATTGACGAAAATTTAAACTGAGTTTTTTTTCCACCAAATGAATCGACAGACTATACTATGCCTTTTTTCATTAAAATTTTCGACATTCTATACTATGACATTTTTTTACGAATATTTTCGAAAGACTTTTTCATGAAAAAGTCTTTCGAAAATATTCGTAAAAAAATGTCATAGTATAGAATGTCGAAAATTTTAATGAAAAAAGGCATAGTATAGTCTGTCGATTCATTTGGTGGAAAAAAAACTCAGTTTAAAATTTCGACATTTTCATGAAAAAAGTCATACTATACTATGACTTTCATGAAAATTGACAAAAATTTAAACTGAGCTTTTTTTCCACCAAATGAATCGACAGACTATACTATGCCTTTTTTCATTAAAATTTTCGACATTCTATACTATGACAATTTTTTACGAATATTTTCGAAAATTTTCATGAAAAAAGTCATATCGAAAATATTCGTAAAAAAATGTCATAGTATAGAATGTCGAAAATTTTAATGAAAAAAGGCATAGTATAGTCTGTCGATTCATTTGGTGGAAAAAAAACTCAGTTTAAAATTTTGACATTTTCATGAAAAAAGTCATACTATACAATGACTTTCATGAAAATTGACGAAAATTTAAACTGAGTTTTTTTTCCACCAAATGAATCGACAGACTATACTATGCCTTTTTTCATTAAAATTTTCGACATTCTATACTATGACAATTTTTTACGAATATTTTCGAAAATTTTCATGAAAAAAGTCATATCGAAAATATTCGTAAAAAAATGTCATAGTATAGAATGTCGAAAATTTTAATGAAAAAAGGCATAGTATAGTCTGTCGATTCATTTGGTGGAAAAAAAACTCAGTTTAAATTTTGACATTTTCATGAAAAAAGTCATGCTATAGTATGACTTTTTTGAAAATTGACGAAAATTTAAACTGAGTTTTTTTTCCACCAAATGAATCGACAGACTATACTATGCCTTTTTTCATTAAAATTTTCGACATTCTATACTATGACATTTTTTTACGAATATTTTCGAAAATTTTCATGAAAAAAGTCATGTCGAAAATATTCGTAAAAAAATGTCATAGTATAGAATGTCGAAAATTTTAATGAAAAAAGGCATAGTATAGTCTGTCGATTCATTTGGTGGAAAAAAAACTCAGTTTAAAATTTTGACATTTTCATGAAAAAAGTCATACTATACTATGACTTTCATGAAAATTGACGAAAATTTAAACTGAGTTTTTTTTCCACCAAATGAATCGACAAACTATACTATGCCTTTTTTCATTAAAATTTTCAACATTCTATACTATGACATTTTTTTACGAATATTTTCGAAAATTTTATGAAAAAAGTCATGTCGAAAATATTCGTAAAAAAATGTCATAGTATAGAATGTCGAAAATTTTAATGAAAAAAGGCATAGTATAGTCTGTCGATTCATTTGGTGGAAAAAAAACTCAGTTTAAAATTTTGACATTTTCATGAAAAAAGTCATACTATACTATGACTTTCATGAAAATTGACAAAAATTTAAACTGAGTTTTTTTTCCACCAAATGAATCGATAGACTATACTATGCCTTTTTTCATTAAAATTTTCGACATTCTATACTATGACATTTTTTTACGAATATTTTCGAAAATTTTTATGAAAAAAGTCATGTCGAAAATATTCGTAAAAAAATGTCATAGTATAGAATGTCGAAAATTTTGATGAAAAAAGGCATAGTATAGTCTGTCGATTCATTTGGTGGAAAAAAAACTCAGTTTAAAATTTTGACATTTTCATGAAAAAAGTCATACTATACTATGACTTTCATGAAAATTGACGAAAATTTAAACTGAGTTTTTTTTCCACCAAATGAATCGACAGACTATACTATGCCTTTTTTCATTAAAATTTTCGACATTCTATACTATGACATTTTTTTACGAATATTTTCGAAAATTTTTATGAAAAAAGTCATGTCGAAAATATTCGTAAAAAAATGTCATAGTATAGAATGTCGAAAATTTTAATGAAAAAAGGCATAGTATAGTCTGTCGATTCATTTGGTGGAAAAAAAACTCAGTTTAAAATTTTGACATTTTCATGAAAAAAGTCATACTATACTATGACTTTCATGAAAATTGACGAAAATTTAAACTGAGTTTTTTTTCCACCAAATGAATCGATAGACTATACTATGCCTTTTTTCATTAAAATTTTCGACATTCTATACTATGACATTTTTTTACGAATATTTTCGAAAATTTGATTGAAAAAAGTCATGTCGAAAATATTCGTAAAAAAATGTCATAGTATAGAATGTCGAAAATTTTAATGAAAAAAGGCATAGTATAGTCTGTCGATTCATTTGGTGGAGAAAAAACTCAGTTTAAAATTTTGACATTTTCATGAAAAAAGGCATACTATACTATGACTTTCATGAAAATTGACGAAAATTTAAACTGAGTTTTTTTTTCACCAAATGAATCGACAGACTATACTATGCCTTTTTTCATTAAAATTTTCGACATTCTATACTATGACATTTTTTTACGAATATTTTCGAAAATTTTTATGAAAAAAGTCATGTCGAAAATATTCGTAAAAAAATGTCATAGTATAGAATGTCGAAAATTTTAATGAAAAAAGGCATAGTATAGTCTGTCGATTCATTTGGTGGAAAAAAAACTCAGTTTAAAATTTTGACATTTTCATGAAAAAAGTCATACTATACAATGACTTTCATGAAAATTGACGAAAATTTAAACTGAGTTTTTTTTCCACCAAATGAATCGACAGACTATACTATGCCTTTTTTCATTAAAATTTTCGACATTCTATACTATGACATTTTTTTACGAATATTTTCGAAAATTTGATTGAAAAAAGTCATGTCGAAAATATTCGTAAAAAAATGTCATAGTATAGAATGTCGAAAATTTTAATGAAAAAAGGCATAGTATAGTCTGTCGATTCATTTGGTGGAAAAAAAACTCAGTTTAAAATTTTGACATTTTCATGAAAAAAGTCATACTATACAATGACTTTCATGAAAATTGACGAAAATTTAAACTGAGTTTTTTTTCCACCAAATGAATAGACAGAATATACTATGCCTTTTTTCATTAAAATTTTCGACATTCTATACTATGACATTTTTTTAAGAATATTTTCGAAAATTTGATTGAAAAAAGTCATGTCGAAAATATTCGTAAAAAAATGTCATAGTATAGAATGTCGAAAATTTTAATGAAAAAAGGCATAGTATAGTCTGTCGATTCATTTGGTGGAGAAAAAACTCAGTTTAAAATTTTGACATTTTCATGAAAAAAGGCATACTATACTATGACTTTCATGAAAATTGACGAAAATTTAAACTGAGTTTTTTTTCCACCAAATGAATCGACAGACTATACTATGCCTTTTTTCATTAAAATTTTCGACATTCTATACTATGACATTTTTTTACGAATATTTTCGAAAATTTTTATGAAAAAAGTCATGTCGAAAATATTCGTAAAAAAATGTCATAGTATAGAATGTCGAAAATTTTAATGAAAAAAGGCATAGTATAGTCTGTCGATTCATTTGGTGGAAAAAAAACTCAGTTTAAAATTTTGACATTTTCATGAAAAAAGTCATACTATACAATGACTTTCATGAAAATTGACGAAAATTTAAACTGAGTTTTTTTTCCACCAAATGAATCGACAGACTATACTATGCCTTTTTTCATTAAAATTTTCGACATTCTATACTATGACATTTTTTTACGAATATTTTCGACATGACTTTTTTCAATCAAATTTTCGAAAATATTCATAAAAAAATGTCATAGAAAATTTTAATGAAAAAAGGCATAGTATAGTCTGTCGATTCATTTGGTGGAAAAAAAACTCAGTTTAAAATTTCGACAGACTTTTTCTGTTCTAGTATGGTGTGTTGGAAAAAAGTCATATTATAGTATGTTGAAAAAAAGTCATAGTATAGTATGTTGAAAAAAACTCATAGTATAGTATGTCGAAAACTATACTATGACTTTATTTTATTTTTTTCGACGTACTATACTATGACTTGTTTTCGACATACTATAATATGACTTTTTTCCAACACACCATACTAGAACAGAAAAAGTAAAACTTACCCCATTACAGACTGTTTGCCCTCCTGCCCTCTGCTAGGCGCCACAGGATCTCCGTTCCAGGACCAGCAGACTCAAAAACAGCTTTCTTTCCTCAGCTGACACCTTGCTGATGTCTGCATCTCTGTGACAGCAAACATACACACTATTAAAACAGTTCATACTGGTCATGCTCTATATACAAGTCATAGTCTAGTATGGCGAAAAATGTAGTAAAAAATAGTCATAGCATAGTATGTCGAAACATTTTGTAAAAAAAAGTCATAGTATAGTATGTCAAAAAGTTTGTAAAAAAAAGTCACAGTATAGTATGTCGAAAAAAATAGAAACTTCTTAGTATAGTATGTCGAAAAAAAAGGCAAAGTATAGTTAGTTATAAAAAATAGAAGAGTTATAGTATAGTATGTCGAAATAAATTAAAAAGTCATAGTGTAGTATGTCGAAAATATAAAAAAAATGTCATAGTATAATATTTCGAAAAAAATAGTCATAGTACAGTATGTTGAAAAATAAAAAGTCATAGTATAGTATGTCTAAAAAATGTCATAGTATAGTCTGTCGAAAAAAATAAAAAAGTCATAGTATAGTATGTCGAAAAAAAGTCGAAGTATAGTATGTCGAAAAATTAAAAAAAAAGTCATAGTGTAGCATGTTGGACAATAAAAAGTCATAGTATAGTATGTCAAAAAAATAAAAAGGTTATAGTATTGTATGTCATAAAAAAAAAAAAAAGTCATAGTATAGTATGTCTAAAAAAAATAAGTCATTGTATAGTATGTTAAAAAAATTAAAAAGTCATACTATAGTCCATGGAAAAAAAGTCATAGTATAGTATGTCAAAAAATGTTGTTAAAAAAACGTCATAGTATAGTATGTCGAAGAAAAGTCATGGTATAGTATTTCGAAAAATTTTGTACAAAAGTCATAGTATAGAATGTGGAAACATTTTGTAAAAAAAAAAGTCATATTATAGTATGTCGAAAAAAAGTCATAGTATAGTCTGTTGAAAAAAAGTCATAGTATAGTATGTCGAAAACTATACTATGACTTTATTTTATTTTTTTCAACAGACTATACTATGACTTTTTTTTCAACAGACTATACTATGACTTTTTTCCAACACACTATACTAGAACAGAAAAAGTAGAACTCACCCCATTACAGACTGTTTGCCCTCCTGCCCTCTGCTAGGCGCCACAGGATCTCCGTTCCAGGACCAGCAGACTCAAGAACAGCTTTCTTTCCTTTCTTTTCCATTGTATGCTATAAAAATCAGAAAACATCATAGTATAGTATGCCATAACAATGTCATAAAAATTTAAGAAAAAAGTTCACAGTATAGTATGTCGAAAAAATAATCATAGTTTTGGATGTCGAAAAGAAGCCATAGTATAGTATGTCAAAAAAATTCATAGTACAGTATGTCGAAAGAACAAGTCATTGTATAGTATGTTGAAAAAAAGTAAAAAAAAAAAAAAAAAAGTCATAATATAGTATTTAAAAAAAAAACTCTTGGTATATCATGAAAAAGTCTTAAAAAATCATAGTAAAGTATAATATAAAAAAAAATCATAAATAAGTCATACTACAGTATGCCATAAAAATGTTATGGAATTGTATGCCATGAAAACATATCCCAATACAGTATGCCATAATAAATCTGCCAATATTGTATGTCATAAAAAAGTCACATTGTAGTATGTCATAATAGTGTCCATTATCCATCCATCTATTCATTTGCTTACGCTTATCTGGGGCCAGGTCGCGGGGGCAGTAGTCTTAGCAGGGACTTCATAACTAATACAAACTAGTGCCGCCTGCTGTTGTGGAGAGTTATTTCAACTCACACAGGTGCAGAACGTACGTGCTAACTAGTTGTCGGCTGCAGTCTTTGCGGTGTGTTCAAGTGCAACTTGTCGGCCAAGACAAAGACGACATGAGGCGACGCAACAGTCACCCTTCATCGCCGCTAGTTCTTTGATGTTGGGTTGGTGTGTCTATGCCTTAAGCGAAAACGATGTTTTCCCTAAACTTAACTAAGTGTTTTTGTTGCCTAAACCTAAAGAAGCCTTTTTGTTGTTCAAAACGTAACATTTCATTCAGTTTTACATGTTAGAACCTGTGGCTTTTAAGTTTCGCTTTCACTTTTACAACGTATTAGGCGTAGGCCCCTAATGACCCACATCCATAGTGCTTATAGCAACTTATTTAATGGCCTGATAACAGTCAAATTGGGTGCCCAAAGTGTGGCTATCGAAACATTTTGTGCTGCTCCTTGAACGTGACATGTATGCATTATATTTTAATCATCCGTGGCCCATTTCAATACTTTCACTTTCAATAGCTTACACTTCCCAGCTACTGCGTCAAACTGCGCTCCCCTAAGAAGCGTCTGTAATGGTTAAATGACAACTTGTAGAAAGCTACTGGTTGCATGGCAAGTAATTTGCACTAAATCTTCAAAACTTTGAGAACCCCTGGTTTTCCCCTAGTTTTCTCTCTCTTACTTCCTGAGGCACCTTGCTGTGTAGATCAATAGCTCATCACAAGGCCCATTAGCAGAGAGGATGAATCTAATGGGGTGGTGAAATGAAGAGTTGGTTTAATCCGAAGTAGTAAAGGCTGATTCTAATTGTTAGTTGTAAAGAAGTAGAGAAGGATGGGTTACTGGCTGTTTTTTTAAAATAAGGTACAAATTAATAATGATTAATACCGTAAACAGCTTCTGTGATTGACTTGACTTTAGATCGACATATGTTCTTTTCAATGTGATTGAAAAGTCATCTAAGTTTGAAAAAAAACTAAAACGGATAGCTTCCGCAAGAAGGCTTCATTTGAATAAAAAAATAAGTAAACTCCAGTCTTTGTGATATTAAGGTTTCATTTTGTTGTATGATGCCGGTAATCAGTCTTTTTTTATACTGATGTTTTACTCTCACTTATATAAGCCATTAATACCAGAGTTTTACAAAACATGGTGATTGCTTTCCTGGACCCTGTAGTGATTGTGAAGTAAAAACAGGTGCCCAGTCATTACACTTCCTCATTCTCCATTGTTTTCTAGTTAAAGGTAATCAATTTTCTTATGAGCATGTGGCCCTTAAGTGTTTCACTGCCTATGTTGAGTGCTTTCATTAATCAACTAGACAAACCATACCTTGGAGGGATGCTCGGTCCTCTGCTGTAAGTTTTAAAAAAAACAGCAGTAAAACAAAAAAAATTCATAATGCGTAAAAATGAAAGATGTTACAGCACCAGCAAAAGGCAATAATAGAAGTAACTCCCTTTGTCTTGTTTTCTCTCTCGCCTATATCCATCTCTCCTCTATCTGTCGACATCTGTCTTTCTCTAACTTTCTTTTCTCTCTCATCTCCTCCCTTCCCGTGGCTCATGAAGGGCTTCATTTGTCATCCAGCAGGTGATGAGTGCAATGTTTTTCACCCTGACCTCTACTCTGTCTCTAATGAGATATCAGCTATGCTGCTTCATGCTCCCACAACCGAGACTGAGGCCTGGGTCAAACAATATTTGAAAACCCTTTTTCCATTTTTTAAACCCTTCATAGGTGCCAGATGTGATGGATTTTCCACGTGGGAAACTGTAATGAACAGTAAACATTTAAGGCTCTCACCAAGACAATAAAGCGTATGAAAGAAAATGAGTTTGCATATCTGTAATTGACACTTAACTGATACAATATGAATGATCTTATTGCAGTAAACACTCCAGCCGAGTGGTGAGCCAAACAGGTAAAAACAAACACTAAGAATGATACATGGAGCTAATTATGCAAATACTGCTTGATTCGGGTTTGATGCAGTCACACCAACAGCATTACACATATAAGTGTTATGAAATTAAATAGCAGCAGTCTGAGAACATGGATATTCACCACCTACTCTTCACATATATTACATCTCCTGTCCCCTGCCATCAGTGTCTGGGAATATGCGTCTGTAGGTCGAAAAACTTTCATATCACACCTCAAGCCTTCACAGTCAGATGTCTTTTGCCTATCATCGTGACGCATGTCATGTCTTTTGTTAAAACTCTTAGGTAACCTGTCACCGTCAGTCGTCATGGTTTTAGTCATTCACTCTGTTCTTGACCGGTCACAGCAAAAAGCAAACCAGCAGGATAGTGGATGCTGTAATGGAATGAAAAATGAATAGCAGCGCCTCGGGGAAAATAAAAAAAAAAAGCATATTTTTTCAGTATCGGGACATTAGATGTCAGTAGCAATTTTTTAAACTTATTGATTAAACTATTTAATCGTGATTAATTGCATGATTGTCCATGATTAATTGGGATTAATTGGAAATTAATCACACATTTTTTATCTGTTCAAATGTACCTTAAAGGGAGATTTGTCAAGCATTTAATACTATTATCAACATGGGAATGGGCAAATATGCTTATTTATGCAAACATATGCATAAATATATTATTATAAATCAATTAACAACACAAAACAATGACAAATATTGTCCAGAAACCCTCACAGGTACTGCATTTAGCATAAGAAATATGCTCAAATCATAACATGGCAAACTGCAGCCCAACAGGCAACAACAGCTGTCAGTGTGTCAGTGTGCTGACTTGACTATGACTTGCCCAAAACTGCATGTGATTATCATAATGTGGGCATGTCTGTAAAGGGGAGACTCGTGGGTACCCATAGAACCCATTTTCATTCACATATCTTGAGGTCAGAGGTCAAGGGACCCCTTTGAAAATGGCTTTGCTAGTTTTTCCTCGCCAAAATTTAGTGTAAGTTCGGAGCGTTATTTAGCCTCCTTCGGGACAAGCTATGACATGGTTGGTACCAATGGATTCATTAGGTTTGCTAGTTTCAAATGATACCAGTATCTTCACTTAAGCTTTAAAACTGAGCCCACTACAACCTCCGAGAGATCGATTGCGTTATTGTTTTAAGAAATTAGTGGCGTTAAAACGATTTTGCTTAAACACGTTATTGTCACGTTAACTTTGACAGCCCTAATTCAAAGATTTTCTAATAAGGACTACAAGGTTCAATGAGGCCATCTGTGTCCTGTTACAGAACATGTGAAAAGGCTTTTTTAACCTGTGCAAAGAAACTCCAACGACAAAGTGTTATCTGAACAAATATTGTAGGTCTTTGATAGCGGATTATGGGAAAATGTCAGATGAAATCCAAACCTCTAAATAGACCTGAACAGAGACCACGTGTACAGTGGGAGCATATTACTTATGAAAGTGATAATTTAACCCTCTAGGGTTGAAATCAAGTCTCCCCTGAAACAGGAGAGATGTATTTGTGCCAGTAATGATGTCATGAAAACATATCCCACATGTCGGCAGTGGTGGAAAATAATACATTTACTCAAAATACAAGAACAAGTTTTTAGATACTTGTATAGTTACTGGTTACTTTTTGAATTATGTTTCTAATACTTTTTTTTTTTTTTTAAACTTTAACTTAAACCTGCAATAACTTTTTTTTTTTTTTTTCTTTTTTTTGCTAAACGCTCCACTACGTTCACCCGATAGTTTCTCACTGTGTCAATGTTTGTGTCTTGGACTGAGGGAGGAGTTGGTTCAGGTTAGGTATCACATGACATCATATTTGCAGGCTCAAACAAACAGCATGAGCATGAAGTATGTAATGAGCTATTTTTCCACCACTGGTAATAAGCAGGATTTAGTTACAGCCGAGCACTGTTAAGTATAGGCTACAATAAGCTTTGTTTGGACAAGAGCTGGCAGGCCTACATAATCCCACACATTGAAACAGGACTTGAATTTACAGGCTTTACTGTTAACTTGTGAATGTAATTTTTTGGGGCTTTAAACTGTTGGAAACACCCTTTGGGAAGACTCCTCATCTAATGTTGGGTATTTTTTTAAATAATAATTTTACAATATGGGAAATAACCTTAAAAATGTACATTCTTGTGAGAGTTAGTTGAGGCGATTGATACCACTCTCATGTATGTACACTAAATAGGAAGCAACGGCCAGCAGCCGGTTAGCTTAGCATAAAGACTCGAAAGAGGGGAAAACAGCTCACCTGGCTTTGTCCAAAGGTAACTAAATCTCATCCAACTCTTGGTAATAAAAGCAAATAAACATGTCAAACTACTCCTTTAAATTACATTTTATTTAATATGTTTTGAATTAGATGCAGTTTACTTCAGACTACCACGTCTTGCTTTCCATTGTATATTCCTGTGTTTTTATTTGCTGAGTAGTGCAGAGCATTATTGATTGAACTTTCAATTAGATTTTTGTCTTTGTAATACTCCTGCCAGCTCACTTTCATGTTTTAAATCTCAAGTTTAAAGGGACTGCAGAGAGAAAAACACTGAAATATCCTGGAATTTTAGTTCTAGCCTGGAAAGTAAACTGCTACCATCTATTGGGGTATGAAAAAACACTGATTCACCACTCCTGTCCACATTTTTGAGACTCTTAAATTGATTTTTGTATTTGCACATCATATATTTTAACAGTGTTATCATTTGTCTTTGTATGTATTATTTCGAACTGCAAGTGACAAGTTTGACATTGAAACTCTGCCATGTAAAGCAGATTCTGTTCTTCCCACAACTGCTCAGATTAAACTAGTTTTCTGTTGGCATGAACATTGTATTTTCTACTGGACACCTGCTACATTCCCATCCAGTGGCTGACAACATTATACTGATTGTATATAAGTCAAGTGAGCTGATGACATTCAGTCATTTCTCAAATGCGTTCAGAATGAAGGGTTCAGTGGTTCAGATAGTGCTGCTATTCTTCCTGTCATCAGGGACGGCTCAAACGCCCGACCCATCTATTGCTGCTATCTGGAATGAACTGAAATGGCTGAGAGATATGGTGCATGACCTTGGCACCATGGTGGTGGAGCAGAGGGTAGAGCTGAGGAGCCTGGAGACCAGAGTGAAAGACACCGAGCTTCAGGTGGAGGAAGAGAGGAGTAAAGTTTTGCTTCTGACAACTGAACTGGGGAACATGTTGAAAAAGGTGGACGAGCAGAGAACAGAGCTGGTGGTCGCCAAGAATAAGATGGCTGAGCTAGAGAAGGAAAATGCAGGTATGAATATTATATTCCAATGTATTTACATAAGGACATGTCTCTGGTAGAACTGCTAACAACTCATAGACAAATGAAAAGTGACAAGGGACCCCAGTTAGACACTGCTTTTTTGTCACAAGCCAAAAGGTTGGAAACACTGGTTTAATCTTTATATCAATTTAACAAGTTGCCTTTTTTTCTAATGTATGACTATCAAAAGTTAAAGTGCAGACGGTTGATGGAAAGCGGGTACATCTCACACACTCTGCCACAAACATTATAAACAGATGATTCACAACAGCGTCGAAGAATTGCTTCTTCAGCTGAGGATAACAATAAATGGGATCCTGACTTATGCAGAAATATATATCCACTGTGATTCACAAGCATATGGGCACATTACCCGCTTCATAACTGTCAGCTCTGCTGTGAAATACAAGTCGTTGGGTTGTAAAAGTTTCCGCAGAGTCAATATTTTGGTTTGTTTGAAGTTTGGTGTGAAAGGAATCCATTTTTATGACTTCTATCGCCGTTTATTCTTTCAAATATTGATTCAAATGTTTTATTTTCAGGAATAAATTAATTTTGCTCAAGGCTATGCGGCATATTTTCATTTAGTTTGTTATGATAGTATTTAAAATAGGTTGGAGATTGTTGTCGAACAGATGTGTTGAATGTATATTAGCAGCTTATTCTTTTCCTCTCTGTAATTATAATTCTAGTGCTATCAGCTGAACTGTCAGGTGTTGGGCAGAGAGTGGCAGCCAGTGAGAAAGACCTGGACAATCAGAGCAGAGACGTGGCCGTTCTAAGAGGAGTGTTAAGTACCACTGAGACTCAAATGCTACTGCAGAAGATAATTGTAGAGGACCTGGAGAAAGCAAAAACAGGTAGGATACCAAAAATGATCTCATATTTTGACTGGACCCAACCCATAACTTTATTCTAGTGTGTATGAATGATGAGGAAGGTATGACGTTTCAGGCTAAATAATTATAAAGGACTCTTCAACAACTGTAAGAGCATCTGACATTTTACGACTCATTTTGCTTAAGTAGTGGCATCAATGGAAGCTCATTCAAGCAAAATGCTTCCTGAAACATAAAAAGTCCTTCACACAGAATGAGGAAGTAGCACTAGAACCAGCTAACCTTGTCCTTAAAAATACATGAATGCGGGATTAATGTATTTTTCTCTTACAAAACATCACAAATTATGACTACTTCTACTATTACTGATATTCACTGAACTTATATTTATTATGAATGAGATGATAAAAACTGTCCTTGCTTTTATGTCTGCACACTCAGAGCAGGAAACCAGATTAAATGCGGTGGACGTCAGGATGACAGCCAATGAAAAAGAAGCAGAGGAGCAGAAGGTGGAAGTAGCAGCTTTGAGAGCGGACCTGAACAGCACCATGACTCTACTGCAGCTCCAAAACAATGACATAGAGCTACTGCAGAAAGAGACTGCAGGTAACGTAGACGAATGACTCGGATCTAAAAGGTTGTAAATCAGTTTTTGTAAAGCCTGTGTCAGTCACATAAGATAAATGTAACTATTAATGTCTGTGCCACAATTTTTAAAGACCATTTTTAAGCCTAATTTATAAAATAATAGGTTTTCCATTTTACTCAAAGGATGCAGAATACTTAATCTCGATATCTCAGGTGTGAGATATATAGATGCAGAATTCAGTGCTATAGAATTGCTTTGATTCCAGTTCCATACTACAATATCAATGCAATAAAGTTAAATGAAGTGTGTAACATTTATTCTATTGACAGAAATGGATATAATATTAATAAGCATGTTTTCTTTAATGCAAAATCGTCTGAAAATACAAATAGTTGTGTTTTTGTTACCTTAGAATTAGCTGTTTATATCTACATACGTAGCGGGTTCACCGCATGGAGTCGGCCGCCATCTTCCTACAGTAGCCCAGAATGGACAAACCAAACACTGACCCTAGATAGGGCCATTTGCGTTTTCACGTTTCCGCGTCGACCATCGTAGTTCTCCTACACGCTTGGCACACAGAAGAAGTTTGAGTTGTTTACAATCTGCAAACTCACCGTTGGATATATTCTTATACAACGCTTCGTATGATATCTTGCCTTTTTGTTTTTTTTCCAACTAATGTCCAGCAACACGTGTCAATTTTCGCTCGTTACATGCATACAGTCTTTTCAAAATAAACTTCCGTCTTCACAGGAAACAACTTCCTTAGGTTTAGGCAACAAAACTACTTAGTTAGGTTTAGGAAAAGATCGACTTGGTTAGGATTAGGCCACAACACTACGTAGTTAGGTTCAGACAACAAAACTACTCAGTTAGGCTTAGAAAAAGATCGTAGTTTGGCTTAAAATAACTCTGGAAGTGACGTGACAAATAAATCAACGTTGACTTCTGGTTTCACACAGGACATGTACGCCGGTCTCATGGTCGAAAGTCCGGTATTTTTGACCCACCCATCCACCCCGTCCTCCTCCCAAGTGGCGTTCGCCGCTCTTTATATTTCCTGGTTCGCGATTACGTGAATTACACACAAACTGATTTCGTGTGATATACACGAATTACAGTGCACTACATTTCGTAGGTAGAGCTACAAACGGTGTATGAGACCAGCATGCACCGCTAGATGCCGCCAGATCCTACACACTGCACCTATAAAGCTACAGTAAAAAACAATGTTGTCAGTGAACACAAAAATGCTATGTTCCAAGCATTGATCACTATTAATCCTGAAGCTATCACTTTACTCGAGGTATGAGTAACTCCTCTGTTGCCATTGTGCATTGCATCATCGGACTATGGTGTCCAACAACACCACACGCGAAAAAAATCAACCAATTTTACAGTACATCCTGGCCTTTATAATTACACTTCAATCTGTCATTTTTGCAGTGAGCGCACTCATACAATATATGGAGATACAGCCACTGAAGCAGCTAATTCAGGCAGACGGCTTGAGACCGCTTCTACTGTGACATGACTTACTCTTCTCATTGCAACATAAATCCAATTCACACTTTGGAAATGGGGGTGTACTTAAAGGGGAACGGCACCAATTTTACACATCAAAGTCTGTACTGCTCACATGAAAACTAGGCTGTAACAGCTGCTGCCACTGCTGCTACTCAGTCTAAGTTACTTTGAGGCGGAAGTTGTTATCGTCACTCCCCAATCCATGTAGAGATTGGTGTATCCTTTTGGGGGAGTGACGAGACAACATAGACCCCCCAAAAAATCAACTCTATGTATATTTGGCATTCACATAATAATCTGTTCCATATGAGTTGCATGGCTGAAATATGTTTACAGCTGTTGAAGGGAAGTTGGAGATTTTGAACTTAAAACCTTTAGATAAACCTTTTCTAACCTCAAGGCCTTTTGATGTGTCAGATAATTTCAATATTCATTTTGTGAATAAAAAAAAGCAGATAGAACATCAATATGGTTTAACTGGACATAAAAATGAAAAGAAATTATTTGATTATTTAATAATTACATTTTTTTTTTACAGGAAAGATTGCTTTCTCTGTTGGCTTGAACAGCCGGGTGGGACCGTACAACACCGTAACCCAACTGAAGTACAACAAAATCTTTACCAACATTGGCAATGCTTATAATCCTACATTAGGTACAATTCAAAACTGATCCAAGAACATTTAACTGGTCACATTTCTAACTGTCACAATGTTTAATATCTTTTTACTTCTCTTCTTATTCAGGCAAGTTCATCGCACCAGTCAGAGGAGTCTACTACTTCAGATTCACTGCATTTGACAACCACAATGGGCAACTTTTTGGCCTTCACCTTTACCGCAATAGCCAAAAAATAATGTCAAACTGGGAACACAACAATAACGAAGGACATTTGTACCTGTCCAATGCATTAACTCTTCAATTACATGAGGGAGATTTGGTGTACATGCAGCTTCCCTCCGGGTACGGTCTTAACGATGATGGAAATAATCACAATACTTTCAGTGGTTTCTTGCTTTTCAGTATGTAATTGGTGATCGTCGTGTGTAGTAGTCACATTGTGCTGCTTGAACCAAGACATCAATAAACAATAAATAATCAGCTATTGCTATGTTTTCTGACATTTCATGCTGATGAAAAACCGTAAAATGACCCAGTTCTGAGCTACTTAAAGGTGCAATGCATAAGATGTGGCCACATGCTCCAAACAAATAAGGGTCAGCATTTCACCTCTTCAACGGAGGCAGCTGTCATTCACTCGTGATCCCGATCAAACGGTCAAACTAGGAAGCGCCTGATCAAATATGAATCAATATTCTGTTACTGTAATGCCTATTTCTTGCGTAAAATGTTTTCAGAATCACCTTGTAGTGCACTGTTTAGCTGTAAAATGAGAAAGATTGCTCCGGCTGATGGGCGGTGCTTGGTATTTCCTCAACTGATCTCAACATGGCTGCCGGGTCACAAACTTTCTCGCGAGTGATTGACAGCTGCTCAGAGATGGCCATTGCCATTAGGAGCACCGGAGGACACCGGAGGACACAGAAGAACATGATTTTGCCTCATGATCTCATGCACTACTGTCATTTTATAAAAAATAACTTTTTTTTAATCATATTTGCTCCAATCTCGCCTACTGCTGCTTTAACTATTCAAAGTCAATGCCTAACCTTAACCATCTCAAGAGAGTTTCGCAATTTGCGTCTTACCTTCAGCCAGGACCCCTCGGGACAGCTCTGCATCTTCGTCGTCTCATGTTGGACTGAGGGCAGACTGGACGCTACGGTGACTAACTATCGCCTCTCGAGGTCTAGTGGTATTTTAAGACAGGACGGGCCGGGGCTAGCTGGTTAGCATGCTCATTTCAGTAGATATCTCTGCAACACAATAGAAGAATTATATAGAATTTTAGAATAAATAATAATCATAGCTCTGTTTTCAAACTTCTATCATAATTTGAATCAACATCTTATTTAAAACAATGTGATTACAGCTCTGAGTTGAGACACCAGTTTTTGCCACTGACCTTGCACTTTGAGAGCCATCTTCCCGCTATTGATAAGACCTGCTGTACCAAACACCATAGCAGTCATCAATAGCCCCTGTGAGTGAATGTAGTGCTGACAGAGCCCTTCTGTTCTGAGAGGTCCCCCTCTGCACAGATACTGAGGAAGCGAAGCAGCGCCAGAGCAGCTGGGCACGCTGAGGAGAATCAAGGCTTGTGGGGAAGCTGGCAGGGAAAGATGGAGGAGACATAGTGGGTAATTGGAGCGCAGCGATATCCGCCATCTTGGCTCGTTACCTGAATAATAGCTTTGATTGAGGTGAATAGGCCCATAAAGGGTTGTGGTGGAGCTGATAAGCTTCAGTGTGGCTTGGCTGCTGTTGCGGGGCTCTTGGCATCCATGAGGGGCTCTTGGCTTCCTGCAGCTGAGACCTGGACCGGCGGGACGGGCACCTGGGATTCCAGATGTCTTGGGGTGGAATCTATGGTGGCATCTCTCAACTGGCATTAGTGCCTACGGTGACATTCATCCTTCAGTCTGGCATGACGGAACTGGCAGCGTCGAGCCAGCTTCCTATCTGCCCACACATATCTGTCTGAGGGAGCGCTGCTGAAAGTTGTGCCTCCTTCTGTCTGGGACGAAGAAAAAGCAGAGTTTGTGCAGGAAGCTAGGACTGCTGTGCTATCTGGAAACTTGGAAAGTTACACAGCAACAGATGCTAATGTAATGAGTATAGATTCCAAATACGAGCGGCAAAAACACATTTTCCTAGAAGATGTCACTGAAATGAAAAATATTTATCTTTAAGCATGGCAGCAAGGGCATTATGGAGATTAGAGCTGCTTTGAAAAATCTCTCTCATCTGTTTGCTTTGAATACGAAGTAATATTAATCTGGACTAAAGCTGCATTAAGGAATGTTTGCTTCAAAACATACAAGTGCGGAGAAAAATATACATAAGGGGATGCTCTAATGCATTGGGGGGTAGTTAAAGAATCTTCTGTCTGAGTCGGTCTATTTACAGCCTCAAAGTAAAAACAAATAAAGTGGAAAAATCCACCAGGGCTTCACCTTGGCCTCAGGTGGAAACAGACACAGAGTGAGTGTAAGGTAAGCTACATCTCTGTGGTGCTATGCTGTGAAGAGCATCTCATTTAAAGGGTCTGTGTGTGCACAGATGACCGTGTACTAACAGTAACCCCTACTGCTCAAGGATTCCACTGCATGACAGGCGTCGGTAATCACTGTTATTTTCTTACCGCAAAAAGCACAACATTTCATGACAGCTCATAAATTGTTCAGTAGTCTTCAGTCTTCCCTGGGGTTGTTTAGTCAACATCTACTTCCATCACTTCTCAAAGCTCATACAAACATAACGCAACAGCATACATTCATCACTGGGTTTTCAGCCTGAAAGCATTTTTCAGCGTGCGCCGCTCTGCCTGCATGTGGTCTCGTCCCACACTAAGCTATAACTTCTTCTGATTCTCCCCACAACAAATGACAGAATAGTTTTGGCTGGATTAACCACTGGCACTGCATAACAACAGCAGCTGCACTTAGTCTGGGGAAATAATTTTTGGGGCATTCGTATAGTTATTCCTGCTAATATTACAGTGCCGACAGGGTGGCGGATCAGCTGAAAGGCCGCTCTAAAGCACACTGATCCGTGTGAATGAGAGAAAATCTGGTCCTGAGAGGAAAAAGAGGTGTTTATTGGGACGTTCACGCTCTGTTACCTGCCTGACAGGAACAATCTCCCTCACTCACCTTGTTTGCCACTCAGTGGCCTCTGTATACAGGCTGCTAATTAACAGAGCTCCTGAATGCTTCATGAGCAGACTGGTTACATGCGCAGAGAAACCTGGCTCATTTGGAGAAAGCTATTTATAGTAAATGCGTTTTATATTCAAATCAACACGAGGTTATCAGTCAAACCAGTATTCAGAAAATGGCCGTGGTAGCAGAGCTTTGATACTCTAGGTTGGATGTTTATTGGTCAATATTTTAGATATATTTTAGGTCATATACTAGAGATGATATTTGGACTTCATAGTAATATTGATATATTAATACTGACCTTTTTGTATACAATTTATATACATACAACTATCAGCTTAGTTGTTCTATAGTTAATGCATGACAAAGATTTTATCATTATCTGAATATTACTTGCCCAAAGTTAAAAATCTGTCCAACAGGTAAAAAAAAGAAAGTGGTGTCCATTTAATGGTACTTTTACACAATCCTTTAATGGTAGATTCATATTTTTTTTTAATTTTATTTTGCTCATGCTTAATTCACAACATTTTGTGAGACTGAAAGACATACTAATATTGTAAAAAAAGCTGCCAACTTTAGTTAAGAAATATGTGCAGTAAAAGTAAGTCAAAAGTAAGTCAATAGGAAACAAGAGTACAGTGGTGCTTTGAGCTAAATGCTAACGTCAGCATGCTAACAAGCTCACTATGACAATGCTAACATGCTGATGTTTAGCAGGTATAATGTTTACCATAATCACCATCTTAGTTTAACGCGTTGCTAATTATAAGCAAAGTACAACTGAGGGGAATGACATTAGTTTTGCAGGCATACACTATGCGTTCTAATACCCATACTACCATACTATTTAGTATAAAAGGAGAAGATTTAGTACGTCCCAATACATAATATGTCAAACACAGTATGCCAAATATACCAGGATGTCCTACTGCATCTGGTCGTATTTTGCTTTTCTGGCTATTCTGACCCACAATCCTCTGCACAGCTGATGAGCAAGAGGGTCAAAGTTCAAGGCACAATGTTACTTTGTAAGGGAAGCTGCAGTATGTACTAAAAGTAAACAGAAAAAGTATGCGATTTGGAACGTAGCGTCATAAAGCAAAGTATAGTTTAGAAGTCAGAGGATCACCACAGTCAGTAGGATGCATCATCTGGGAACCATGAAGGCCTTTACCAGATTTTGTGCCAATCCATCATCATTCAGTAGGATTCATCCTCTAGGGAACATGAAAGTCTGTATGGCAATCCATTCAAATAGCTGCAGGGATATTTCAGTTTGGACCAAAGTGGTTCGACCAACACTGCTAATTCCATTTCAGTGAAATGTTCTACACACACATACAGTACATAAACAATATGAAGACGTCCATCGAGTCACATCTCATGACCCTATGACTTCTTTATACACGTGCAAGCACTGACACAGTCAGTTTCTCTGACATGCACAAGCCCTGCTCTTGTGACCTTTAGCTGTGACCTTTAGCAGTCCCTAAATGCCACTTTGGGAAAGTCATTTATTGTCCTCGGCCCTGCTGTCAAAGTGGAATGTCACATGTGTCTGACAGACTACGAGCTGCGTAGCTCATGTTGCTTGCAAAGTGCTGGAGGAAGCTTCACTCTGCTGGCTGTAGATGTGTGTGTGCATGCAGGAAATACCGTACATTATGTGTGCACCCAGTGATGATTCATCCATCAAGGTTTGGTGAGGGCAATGTTTTGAGGATAACCAATATTGAAAGAGAAATGCACACTTCTGCAGCTCCTGACAGCACTTTTACAACCTTTAAGCCAGAAATCTACTTGCCTGAAGTAAATTTTTACTTGCTCCTATATAAAATAGTTTTATTTATTAGCGGTTATCAAATAACAACAAAGACTAAAGTTAATTGTCATGTGTAATCTTTATTTAAGTAAATGAATCAGAACAAGGACACAGTGTGTCATAGATGCGAAGCAACAAACATTCATCATCAGCTCCGGAAAAAACGACGTGTTTAATTCTTTTTTTTGCTAGATTTACTAGCCCAATGTCGCATTTTACTTGCCCCGGCAAATCAGGCAATCCTTATAGTTGAGCCTTGCATGTGCTGTCCTCTCGTCCCTGTACAGTATGTGCATATACTGTACAGGCATCTGTGTGTCTGCATTGCTTTCACAGGTAGTAAGAATGAAGTCAAGGTAGATAGATTGATTCTCTGGAGCCAGACAGCGCTGGCGTACATTGGGCTGGATCAGCACCCCCCCTCCCCTCACCTCCAACCGACCAAACAGCGGGGTGATTAATAACACCCCGTCCATTACCCTCAGCACACAGATGGGACGTCAGGTTGAAGGTTGATGGAGAACAGCACAGTGTGTGGTGTTACACGCCATCATACAGATTAGAGTTTGGACTTCAGACAGCGCCCCCTCCACCTTTACCCCACTGCCTTGCGCGATTTGTATCCTTCAGGTATCCTTCCATTGCGGCTGATGCCATTTGTCACTGCACGGCCGTGCTGAAGACTCCTTTAAAAATCGGGCTGGTTTTGAGTGATTTATGAAGTGCTGGTGCGTGCTCACCGCGCTGTGGTTTTACAGTGCTTTGCTCGAGGAACATAAAAGTCTCCAAAGTTGTCAGAGCAAACCACACAGGACAGAAGCGTCCCACACTTGTAACTGCTTTCACTCTAGTTGAAGTCACCTTCAGGTCATTCATAAGAGCTGCAGAGAGAGTAAAATTTTACGAGATCGAAGGCATCAACGCTTACAAATGAGATATTCTAAAAATGAATCTGTACAACTCACACTCTGACAAGTCTGTTGTGTACGAAGCAGTTTTTAATTTATGCACAGTAACACAAGCAAACATGTAAAAAGAGTTAGTTGCAGCTGAACCATTGAATAACCTAATATTTGGTTATACACTCTGAACAGAAATATCTCAATGTGATGAATGGATTTCATCTCATAGTATATGAGTAGCACTCCAGTCGGGGTTCAGGAGAGTAGTCTTTGCTACGCTCCATCTGTACAGTAAATGCCATTAACATCCTGCTCTCACAAATTACATATTTAACTCAGAAGCCAAAGGAATAGCGAACACTATCAAAATTCAAAAACATTATTTTTTTTTTACAAAAAATATAAAAAGTACGGTGACAAAGACTGAACTTGATGTAGGCTGATATGAATACTCCTGATTACTTGTCAGAATGCACATAAACTTTTTTTCTTTTCAAAAGGAAATGTTTTATTTTTTAAACACTTGCGACATTGAATAAATGTATTTAGAAAAAACTACAGACATAGGCTTCAAACTTAACATCCTGTACAAAACATATGTAGCTTTAAAAGCAAAGAAAATAATAAAAATTAAGAAAGGGAAAGCAAAAAAAAAAATGGTACACTGTAAGTTCAATCACTGCTAGCTGCTAGATCCTGTGACAAAAAAAAGAAAAGGAAAAGTGGACAAACTTGACCACAGACTTCAAATATCTACATCCTGATTCTAGGACTGGGGGTGGATATTGATCCATCTGGAGATTGCTGCAGCAGTAAATGGTAAAAACCATCAAGCATCACCAAAATCTTTGTTTTTATGACTTCCAAAACCAGTCCTGAAACTAAGACCAGCGAAAAAACGCTGCTTGCAAGTCCCAAAACCCTGGAATGCGATCAACCATGCAAAAAACGAAACAGAACGGCAGAGAAAAACACGTCAGATGAAGTCATGCAAAGCGGTTTTGTGGTTATTTCCCATCATTACAAATACAGGTCTATTTTAGAGGCGTCACAGGAAAGTTAAAAGGGGATCACATTTCCCACAGTCTCTTTGTTTTCCCTTTTTTGTCCACATTGGGAAATCCAGTTGTCCGTTCCTCAGTGAGAGTCAAGGCAAGATTTGCCCCCAAAAAATTGAGCTTTCCAAGTGTACCCCAAGGCACCTGAGAGAAAGTGGGCATTTCACTCTGTTGGCAACACTGTGTGTCTGTGTTTTCATTACATACCAGCTGCCATAGAGTCTGAGAGTGGGACTATCCCACGCATGGTGTCACGAATCTCAATACAAAGCACAAAGAAAAGAATACAGTCAAAATGGGTGATAGGGTTGGCGTGCCCGCTATGGTATGGAGTCTGAACTGCCGAATCAAGGCTTAATAGTCATCATAGGTGTTGAGGT
Source organism: Sebastolobus alascanus (assembly GCA_916701645.2). Taxonomy (NCBI): domain Eukaryota; kingdom Metazoa; phylum Chordata; class Actinopteri; order Perciformes; family Sebastidae; genus Sebastolobus; species Sebastolobus alascanus. Next base: position 889,945 of record CAKAOJ020000225.1, on the reverse strand, counting down.
CAGTGAAGTATGCATTGGTATAGGTCTTCCCGGCAAGCTGAGGGTTGAAGTACTTATTTCTTTCCTCCAGAATCAGATTGTTTTTGTTGAAGGCCTGTGGATAAAAAAAAGGAAAGGAGTCGGTATGGATCAAGTGATTATTCAGCCCAGATGGCACGGTAAAAGCAAATCCATCTAGCCCAAAAAAGAAAAAAAAGGAGCAACACAAATCAATGGGAGGCCGCTCAGTGAATGAAACATACATTTCACAGTGCAAGGTCAAAGCATTTGCAAACAGGCTGGAAAAATGATAAGCCACCACAGGGCTAAATTATTTTGATGCACGTCCGTATGTCCACCTCTGTCATCTCTAATACCCAGCATCAGCAGTTTTTATGGCCCTCCAATTGTTGGTCCTCTAGGACAATCTAAGCCATAAAAATCGATCACGAGAGAGTCTCTTTTCTGTTAAACAATAAGGAAGAGCCACGGGGGCATCTTCTCTGTCCCTGCGTGACATAGTAAACATGGAATGAGCTTCTGATGTGGTGCTCAATACAACATCAGCAATTTGGCAAATGGATGCGTTCATATGCAGTCTGTTGTAGAGAGTGTGTGCTGGGAGTCCCTTGGGGCAGTGTAATTGAACACTTGATGATGCTGCATTTGCCGTTGATGGATGTTTCCGACTGACACTGATAGGGAACAAGTGTGCTGGACAAAAAACTCATATATTTTGCTTCCTTCCCATTATGTGATTTGCACACAAAGGGAATGTAATCAACACTCCCGCAGCCCCGGAGACGGTTATGCGTCTCTGCAGGTGGCCCCATGGCTGCTTTTAAACAGCTGTGCTACGATGCTTGTTAGCATCATCTACTTTGTCTTCTTGCCTTAAACCTCTTTAATTGGCTGAGGAATGATTACATTTGAGTTTCTGGTGCGGTAAACAAAATGTGCTTAAGCTAGGAAGTGGCATTAGTGATAGAGAGGTAACAAAGGAGCGTAATTAAACAGCACAACGATGGATTTTCTTTCTCTAACCCATCAAATCAAACCATCAAAAACAGAGGACGAAACAAGGGAGACAAACATGAAAAAAACATGCAAATGGAGGCACTTGTTGAAAGAGAAAAATGAGGGAGGGATACACTGCCTTCTCACAAGCCGGGAGGGAGAAGGGGTGATGGAGGGATGAAAGGGTCTGAGCAAAGAAAGATAAAACTAGTCTGTACTCCAACCTGCCACACACAGGAAGTGCCACAGGAAGTGGAAGGGCGGGGCACGGTGGGGAGGAGGAAGTAGTAGTGGTTGGGGTCAAAGAGTTGTTGGGGGGGGTCAAGAGGCGAGATGTTGTAGAGGTCAGAGGTTAGTAGAAAATCTCCAGGCCACGCATGGACAGCCCCATGTTAGCAGAGAGAGGCTGGTGCATGGCGGGGTCGTCCAAGGGCAAGAGTACCGACACATCTGGCTGCAAGGAGGAGAGGAATGGGCAAGAGTCATCCTCAAAGAAACCCTAACGCCATATTCAGTCACCATGTAGCTGTACAGAAAACTGCAGCCACATGGTGACTTAGGTTTGTGATCATAAACTAGATTTCTGAAAATACTCCAGTTGGCCAAGAAACCAGTATCTGCGATACATTGTGCATAATAATAAAGACTCATCAACATAAGGATTTGAGCCAAAACCTCTCAAATATGGCATCAGGTGTTCATCATTCCTCCCTATAAACGCTCAAAAGAGGCATATTACGGTATAGGCTCAGTGAGTGAGGGTTGGAGGCAGAATGTGCTTCTGGAAAATTAGACAGTGATCATTTGTCATGCAGCTCCTTTTGTATTTTCACACGGTCTGTCTATATTCATATCCACCTCTGTCTGCAGTAGGACAAACTGAATTATGCTCGATGCTCCTGACTCTAATTGCATGACAGATGAACGCTCCTCACACCTTTATTCTGCAATGAAATTACATTCAGAGACGTTTGCTCCGAGCCAAATGATCTATCTCACTCTGTGACACTTTCATATGTGAGAAGTAGTTTTTGCAAACAGAGATCAAGGTATTCACTTAGTTTATAATATATGTCTGATATTGAAGACTTCCTCTGACAGCATATCAAACACAAACGAAAAGAAAACCTGCCGAAAAAATGCTGATTTATAAAATCAGCATTGCAGTAAAATCGAGTTATAATACCAAGCTGAGTTTCAGTATTAAACTTTGAAGAATATCAATTGACCGTGTGCTAAACCTCTACCCTGAACGGCGGGTCCCTCAAGCTTTGAATTTTTCTACATTATGAAGTGGTGCGTATGGGGCTGTAGGAAAATGAAAAAGTTTGGAGGGTGGTGGTTTTTTCCCTAGCCTGTCCAAAACTAAAAACACATGAGCAAAAGTGTGAGGAAATGGTGTGTTTGTCTGCTCCAATGTAGCTGCAAACGATAGCATGTTCAGTTATTAGCTTACTACACCAGTAACCGAGCGTTACATCCGAGGCCACAAGTTAGCACATTAAAGAACTAGGCTTGTGAGGGTACAGGTTACGTTAAAGAGGACCTATTATGCTTATTTTCAGAGGCATACTTGTATTTGGAGTTTCTACTAGAACATGTTTACATGCTTTAATGTTCAAAAAACGCTTCACTTTTCTCATACCCGCTGTGCTGCGGCACCTCTTTTCACCCTCTGTCTGAAACGCTCTGTTTGAGCTCCTGTCTTGCCCCTCCGAAAAGCCCAGTCTGCTCTGATTGGTCAGCTGGCCCACTGTTGGGGATTGGTCAACCAAACCAAACTCTTTGGACTCTGCTCCAGCTCCGCTCAAACTAGCTTTGTTTGAGGGCGTACCAAACTAGCCGTTATGCAAATGTGTTACTTGGTGACATCACCACGTTACAGAAGAACAGGCAGGACTTCAAGCGAGGCTTTTCAGGCAGTTAAGGAGCAGTGTTTCTTTGGGGGACAGTAACTTTCTTTGGCGTGGACTTTGGGCTCTGTAACTTTGCAGACCTTTTACATGCACAAAAAAACTATGTAACACACTAAACGAAAGGGAAAAAGCACAAAAGCAGAATAGGTCCCCTTTGAAAAATAGTTTACAACTAGCGCCTCCACTGTGTAGTGTTTCCCCACTGAGTGGAAGCTGGCCCTGGATGCTATCAGAGTGCAGGCTAACATAAGCATCTCTGTTGTGCCCTTTATTGGATTTAAGGAAGTTTACACCCCAGCAACCCCATCAAACAACAACACAATGGTTAGTCCTCATCCTAAAGCCTTTTCTCCTGTCATATCAAAAGTAAAAACATGCCGTTTAAATTGATGAACAAATATGTGAGCAAAGCAGCTAAACAGGGTCATGTTTGAACAAAGTCAGATCATACTTATAATACTAGGATTAACTAGCTCCACACGGCAATACCAAAAACATGCTGTTTCTTTACATGTCTTCTTCGACTTTTTGCCTGAACATGCAGCTTTATCCTTAGTATTTCAGTACAATACCATTAAGCAAAAAGTAAATTTGCCACCATTGTTATTGTAAACTGCATATCTGCAATGCGAGAATGAAAAGCACACAGGCATAGCAACAGTAACTACAGTAAGGGGGGCATCTTACTGGAGCTTCTCTCTATGATTCATGCCATGCAGTCTTGCATATCCAATAGCTGCTTATCAGCAGGAAGACCAAAGGGTGCCAGAGCCTTTAAGTGGCCAGCAAGTTCCAGACTATCTTACAAATGTAATTTGTAAAAATATTTCGAGGCAAATTATTTTATTGGTATAAAATCATGCTACCAGATTCATTACTTCTGAAGCTTCTTTTTAGGGTAAAAAACGCACAGGGTGTTAAAGTGATTGAAAGGCTCTTTAATACAGAGCACTGGAAATCCTTGAAAAAAGCCCAGCTGGGGCATGGAGTGGCTGTGGACAAGCACTAATCACCAGCTCAGTCTGGCACTAAAGGCCTGACGTATCAGTGGATAAGAGGCTGTTTGTACCACGAGAGTAGCTGGATCTCTGTCACTGGCTCGGGTGCATCCGACTGTCTGCAATTTAGGATGCAATAATGACACAAAGGACCTTTCTCCAACCACCCCCTACACCCTCTCCCAACCCACTTCTACTCCGTTTGTGTGGAGGGTCCGACATATTAAGTGCCATCCAAAACCAATTAGCGGGGAGTGGAAGTGGGTTACAGTATATCACCCTCCAACAGCGAGCCTGCATCAATGCCACATGTAGTGGCATTTTGCGTTTGTCATGGAACATGCTCCGTGCAAACGTAAACTGCTCAAACTAAGATAAACATTTAATATGGTCATACAGAAGTTAACAACTTAAAGATTACTTTGTATTTAGGACCAAATGTCTAGTCTAGAAAACGGTAGACGTGTTTATTTGAAAAGTAAAGTGTTACAGGGACTGTTGCAAAAACCAAGCAGCTCATAAACATCAGAGTTAAAAATGAGAAGATGTTTACAAAAAAAAATGCAACCAAAGAAGCATGGGAGTAAGTTTTATTTTTAGTTTCTCTGTATATTGCATATTCTTTTTATTCTTAATACTGTGAACCTTTGCACATCCCCTAGAATATATCTTTGCACATTCCTGCCAAGATCTTTCATTTTTAAATATTTTAAATGTTTTTTAAAAAGTAAGCCTATTTTCTTTTTTCTTTTTTTTATATATATATATATATTTTTTTTTTTTGCGATTTTTTCTATTCTATATTTATGTTTCTTTTTTATGCACCAAAACACCAAAGAAAATTCCTTGTAAGTGAAAACCAACTTGGCAATAAACAAGATTCTGATTCAGATTGTTCTCCATAGGCTTAAGCCCTATTTTATATGGAGTGTAATGAGTCTGCCACCTCACTGCCCACACTGTTACTTATGTAGTTTATTATTGGTGGTGAGTACAGTTGCCTCTTGATAAGAAACCATGGTTAAAACAGTTTCTGTTTCCGTTTGAGAGAGGGAAGTTCGTCCCAATGCTTGCTGCCATATTTATACCCAACACCTTAAAGAAGGCTGCTTCATTCAGCTGTGAGTGTGACTACAAACGGAGTTCACTCCGTCACGGAGTGGGAGTGGGAAGTTTCACACAATACCTGGTGAAATGATTTGATTTATTGTTTATAAGTTTGTTTTCTCGTTACAGAGCTAAAACCAGAGACCGAGGCAAAGAAAGAAATGATAAGAAATCTGCCTCGGAAAATAAACTGCTCTGCATAAACAGAACCGGCTGCTGACCGCTTCTGATTCTGTTGCTCATATCATTAAGTCCAGTCCGGTGTATTCCTGTCCAACAAAATGGCCCTTCGAGCTGGAGCCAATTGAGACTTGAATGATATGAGCATGGATAACCCTGAATCGAGCCACTATGCTGGAACCTGGTGTGCCCATGGCTGACTCTCACCAAGTGTTCTTGGAGCTATACAGACTGACCAATTAGGAGCCAAGCCAAAAATAATGCCATCAGGAAGCAGCAGGGGCCAGCGACACAGGCATCCACCAGCTTACCTCAAAATATCACCTCATCAGTGGGTGTTCAACATGACCAGCATACTTCTGGTCGAGCTATACAGAACCCAGCCATTCTCATCCTACTTGCTCTGGACACCGTAACCACGCCTCCTCTGGTTGGAGGAGGAGAAGCAGAGCTTCCTCAAGAGCTATTAGGGAAGCTCCTGACCCCCTCCAGGCTGCTTTGTTGGAGGAAAAACTGAAATTGATGTAATTGGAGGAAATCCCGTAGACAACAAGAGGAGGAAATGGAAGCTAAGGATTCGTACAGGAAACCAGCGGACCAAGCGTGTGAGGCCACATGATAACGGGGGTTCTTAACCACTCAGATTTCTAGAACCAGGAGGCTAAGACGAGCAGAGAGAGAGCTTGAGGAGGCCACTCTAGTTTCTAGCTTTTCACAGATTAAAAACTCCCACATCTCTACTCCGGCTCAAAACACAGCAGAGGCAGCTGCACCATGTAACCCTGTCTTAGAAGATATACAGTACCAGGGAGGACAGAGTTGAAGTCTGATCCACTGGGAGTTGGTAAAGCACCTGCATTGCTACTGGAGTCACAGGTACCTGACCCTGTTGCCTCCGCCAACGCCTGGCCAGACCTCCCATTCCTGTCGCCGGTCTCCTGCTCTGCTGTCCTGTTGCATCCAGTGGGATCCCATATCCGTGGCCATCTTCCAGAGGGGGCCCGTCTCCGTGGCCATCTTCCAGTGGGGGCCCGTCTCCGTCTTTCAGTGGGGTCACGTCGCCAACCTCCGGGTCATCCACCAGAGCGGCTCTGCCTGTCTGGTCATCCTCCTGCCCGTCCTCCAGTGATGCTCCGCCCGTCTGGTTGTCCTCCTGCCCGTCATCCAGAACGGCTCCGCCCGTCTAGTCATCCTCCTGCCTGTCCTCCAGAAGTACTCTACACTGTACTGGTGGAGGTTGAAGGAATCTTGAAGTCCAAACCGTTGGGATACATATCCTCCAACATGGACGACTATGATCCGGTCACCCCAAATATGTTGCTCATGGGGCAGCGGGATGCTCCCTTTCCTCAAGCAATGTACACCAAATGTACCAAACCTGCAACCTCGACCTAAGTGGCAGAAGGACTTTGAATTGACTCAAAACCACATAGCAGTTTTGGGGGCAGCTGTTAAAAGAGGCTATATATGCTGCCACTGTGGAAATGTGAGTCAGACACCAGTGACTCCTTTTGTTGAGCTTCTAGCTCACTTGTATTCAGGATGCCTCTCGTTCCCCTTACTGCACTGTATGTCTATGTTCTTTCATGTATTGTATGCCTTGCTGTAGAACCAATTGCCCTCCAGGGACAAAAATAAAGTTGAGATTGAGATTGAGATTGCCTTCCTCACTTTGTTCTCTCTTTTTGACCTCCAACATAATGCATGCGTCCTGTAACTTAATTTACTTCTTTATTGCTTTGATTTACCTGTTTATCGCACATCTCTGAGATGATTTGATTTATTGTTAATAACTTTGTTTTCTCGTTGCAGAGCTAAAACCACACACACACACACAGAGGCAAAGAAAGAAATGATAAGAAATCTGCCTCTGAAAATAAACTGCTCTGCATAAATGGAACCTGCTGCTGACTGCTTCTCATTCTGTTGCTCATATTTCTGTCCAACACCGTCTAAGCAGGGAAATGTGCAGATGCAGAGCATCTTCGCTGATTACCTACCCACGCACCGATAAGTTATTGCATTAGTATGTTATGAGAAAGCAGTGTATGACCACTGACACAGAACAAAGTCACACACTGAGACACACAGCAGAGGAGCACACGGAGAGAAGATGTACGCACAACTGCCAATTTTGTTACACCACGAGAGAGTGTCAGTGCACGACAGGAGGTGGTGTGACAGTGAGAGTCATGCAGTAAGAAGTGTATTTAATCACAACTGACACTGGAGGAAGAGGCAAACCGTTGCTCACTGACTGGGAGTGTGACATAAGTCAAACAGTAAGGAAATGTTACAAACTGCCACTTTTCCTCTGTACACATCTGGACATCAATCAAGTGCGACCCCCGGTGAACCCCAGAGCAAACCTGTCCACAGACCTTGATGGCTTCCACCGAGTCGTATTTGTCCAGCTTGTTGATGTGGTTGGTGATGCTGGTGTTGAGCGGCGCGGCTGAGATGGGGTGGATGACGGTGGCATCGTGGGACTGCTGCTGGTAGCGCTGGCAGTACGAGTAGACCAGCAGGGTGACCAGACAGCCGAGGATGGAGCTGCTGAGCCCCACGGCGATCATGTGGAAGAGGTTGAAGTCTGGAAGAAGAAGAAAGGGAGACGGAGGAAGGAGGAAATTCTCTGTCAATTCACACAAGTGAAAGTGGTAATTGAAGCTGCAATTCATATGGTAATGATGGAGTGTTCAGTAATAAAAAATACTTTCTTTCCCTCTTTCTCTTCCTGTTATTTGTTCTGACTGAGTTGGGCCTCTTGTAAATCACAGTATGCCCTGTTTATATCTGGCATTCACACGCAACTTTCTCTATAAGTACAGTAAATTAATTTACATTTGAATTATTCTGTGTGACTTCTCGTTGTGTCATTTACAGGGCTCTGTTGCCAGGCAAAAGTAAGAGTTAAATATATAATATAATATATAAATTAGGGCTGTCAATTGATTAAATTATTTAATCGCGATTAATTGCATCGTTAATCATGATTAATCGCACATTTATTATCTGTTCAAAATGTACCTTAAATGGATATTGGTCAAGTATTTAATACTCTTATCAACAAGGGAGTGGGCAAATATGCTTCCTTTATGCAAATGTATGTATATATTTATTATTAGAAATCAATTAACAACACAAAACAATGACAAATATTGTCCAGAAACCCTCACAGGTACTGCATTTAGCATAAATAATAGGCTCAGATCATAAAATGGCAAACTCAAGTGGGCAAGGACAGTTTTCTTAAGGCAGGCTTTCCTCGCCAAAATTTGAGGTTTGGAGCATTACTTAACCTCCTTCCTGACAAGCTAGTATGACATGGTTGGTACAAATGGATTTCTTAGGTTCTTTCTAGTTTCATATGATGCCAGTATCTTCACTCTAGCTTTAAAACTGAGCCCGCTACAACATCCAAAAGCTTGATTGCGTTAACGCGTTAAAGAAATTAGTGGCATTAAAATGAGTTTGCGTTAACACATTATCGTGTTAACTTTGATAGCCCTAAATATATGTAAATATAAATTTATACTGCTGTATTAAGCAATTAAGCAATCATTCTGCCACAATAATGGTAATGTAATATAATAATTAATATGCTGCACATTGTTTCTGTATTATTAATGCACTATCTCTACAGTACATCATGTTTTATGTATAGAGACATAAGTCAACTAAACCATACGTTTATGAAATACAGGTCAGAGCTCTTCCCTCAACTGGCATTTATTTATGTTCAAAAATGTGTAGTAGAGAAGAATTGTTTTTTTGCCCAGAGCACTGCCTGCACACTGCAGAGCTCCCTCTCAGACTACATACAGCCTCCAACAAGCTAAATAATGATAGTAAGAGCAGCCTGTAGTCTGTGTAAGAGGCAGAACTCGGGGCACATAAGGTCCCTAAAGCCTCGCTTCTCTTCGTGTAGCTTATTGCTGTGGGCGCAGGGTATCTGTCTAAGGCAACTTGGATGAGTGTTTCTGCATTTGTATCAACTCGGAGCGTTCTCATGTATGGATTGTTGCAGCTGGGCAGTAAGACAACACTGTAAAAGGGATTTTATTGATTCACTCAGATTCCAACTTAAACTGTGGAAATGAACCAATTGTTTTGGTCATTCACCATGTTTCTCTGACCTACTTTTTTACAGTCTAGATGAAGTAAATTAAGTAGGGTTGTCAAAGTTAATGCAATAATAATGTGTTAATGCAAATTCGTTTAAACGGCACTCATTTCTTTAATGCATCAACGTAATTTGCAACTTTAAATTCCAGGTTGCAGCGGGCTCAGTTAGAGTGAAGATACTGACATCATATGAAACTAGAAAACCTAAGGAATCTATTGGTAGCAACCGCGAAGGAGGCTAAATAACGCATTGACCTCTGACCTCAAGATATGTGAATGAAAATGGGTTCTATGGGTACCCACGAGTCTCGCCTTTACAGACATGCCCACTTCAGAAGAAAGAAGAAAGAAGAAACCATTATTTGTCATATTCATACAGGTACATACATGAAATTTGACTTCTGCATTTAACCCATCCTAAGTGTTTTAGGAGCAGTGGGCTGCTGTAAGCGCCCGGGGAGCATCTTGGGGTTTAGTGTCTCGCTCAAGGACACTTTGACATGCAGTCTGTAGGAACCGGGGATCGACAAGGACGACCCGGGGATCGACAAGGACGACCCGCTCTACCCACTGAGCTACGGCCACCCACTTTATGATAATCACATGCAGTTTGGGGCAGTCATAGTCAAGTCAACACACTGACAGCTGTTGTTGCCTGTTGGGCTGCAGTTTGCCATGTTATGATTTGAGCATATTTTTTATGCTAAATGCAGTACCTGTGAGGGTTTCTGGACAATATTTGTCATTGTTTTGTGTTTTTAATTGATTTCCAATAATAAATATATACATACATTTGCATAAAGCAAGCATATTTGCCCACTCTCATGTAGATAACAGTATTGAATACTCCCTTTAAGGTACATTTTGAACAAATAAAAAATGTGCGATTAATCACGATTAAATATTTTAATCTATTGACAGCCCTAAAATGAAGGTTTGCAATAAACCATCTGCAGCACTACAGTATATATACAGAATATGTTATCTACTGTGTTGCCCTTAATATGAGGAAATTATATTTAAAGGTTGAGAAGTACGGTGCATCTCTGACTTCGTCGAGATATGATCAGATCAGCATTTTTCTTTAACGTATCTTGGGGGTGCGTTTACAGCTGGATCTACTGTATGTGCGTTAAGCAGGATTGGAAAGCTATCTTATAGCCAAAGATACTGTAAATGTGCAATGCCAGGTGTTATCCCCACCCCCTCTCTCTTACACACACACACACACATATACTGTAAATATATATATAATTTACCTCCACAGCGCCTCTCCTCCTGACTGGAGCGTGCAATCGAGACTTCTGACAAAGGTGAAGAAACAGCAAAAGGCAGCAGAATTAGGGCCAAAAACCAAATACACATGCACCCCTGTTAGCATGACAAATTGCACCCTTGAAGGTTGAGTGTGGAGATGAAAGCTGTGCCCAATATGGAACAGATTATCGTAAAAACTCCACGAGCTAATCGCGGCTGTGGCACCTGGAGTGGTTTATGAAAAGTATCAGCTCTCATTAAAGGAAATGAAGTACAAGACGTATCTAATGAACCTTAATGGACTACCTTTCCCATTAAAGGGGATGGATGATAAGGTATAAAGGCAAATGGGTAATTCTATAAAGACCTGCGAAGGGTTTTCATGACTATTATATCCCTGCTAATTAATACAGAACGGTTACAAATTTATGTTTCAATCAAATGTTTATTCTAATCTCATAATTAATGATTCCTGAAGTTTAAAAACTTCAGGAGCCATGAAAAAACGACTTTTTTCAAATATGTACAAACATTTTGTAGCAGTTTCAGTGTTCGCAGTGATTAAATGTTAATACCATAAGCATCCTTTGTTAAAGGGAGGAGTTTTAATGATCTCTGTGTAGCTCAGATCAATGCTCTAGGTGTCTCGCATTACTGGCTGTCAATAGGGAGCTGCCTGTCTAAGCAGATATCAATACTAAGGGTGTGTGTGTGAGATATGTGTGTATATTTATGTTTTAGAAGGACTTTCTGAACGTTCAGTCTTTGAGAAAGAGTTCATTTAAATAACTGACTGACTGTTCACTACACCCCTCCTCCGGACAATTGTAGCTTAGCAACTGTAACTAGACAAGCCACAGGCTGAAGCAAGAGCGATTCTTGGCATTCAAAGAGCTTTTAGATTTAGGTTTAGATTTTTTTTTTGTTGAAGGGAGGGTAGTCTGACTTTTTTGGGAGATCAGGGCAAGGGAGGGTCTTTAATTAATTTTTTTCTGACTTCATAAATCTTTTTTTATTCCAGCCTTCCCTTGCGAGATTTATTATATCTTCAAATAGTTACATCAAAAAGGCGGCTTTCATGTGCGCCACGGGTCAAAAAGGTGCGCTTTGCATGCAGAGGATCGTCCTCTGTATAGGAGTTTTATATTCCTCATCACCATCAAATAAGCAGCAACTGTCAGTTTTGAAAAATACAAGTACATCTCTTATTAGTTATTGCTGATTGAACGTCTCTAGTAAAACGGACAGCTTGAAAGGCAGAGCAAAAATAAGGGGGTTAGAGAACGGTCAGTTTCAGTGGGCGGAATCAATAAAGTTGATCTCATCTTGTCTTACCAGTTCTATAAAAAAAGTATCTCATACAGTTACTGCATTGTTAACAAAGAACAGAAAAGCTGTGGGACACACTGTCCACTTAACACTGCAATGACTCTCATTAGGAACAAGGTTGCATTATTTGTTATTGCATTATTAAGGAGCAAATTATCACTTAACTATCACCAGAAAATAGTAAAGAACAAAAGAAAAAATGCTTGAATGACCACTTATAGAAAACAGCACATAGGGGCCATTTCTCCCTTTCCTTCCGATATTAAAAAAAAGTAAAACTGCTGGTGTAAGTGCTTTTTGCATGGCCCGACAAGACTCCTAGACTCATAATGAAACTAATATAGCAGCGGGGTTGTTGGAATGTGTAGGGAGACTGCCCTTAAGTGTAGCACCCGGGTTCACGCCCCCGTGTAATCACCTGCCGCTCTCGGGAGTCCTTGAGCAAGACACTAATCCCAACCGCCCCCAAAAGAGCTGCCCTGTCGCTGAACCTGACCTCCGACCTCAGACGAGTCCCTTAGAGGGATCGCTAACGTATTTCATTATCGCAGGATTCTCGGAAATGAACTGAATTGCCGCTGTGGGCATATGGTGGTGGGTGGTGCAGAATGAATGTGTATGTGCGCTCAAAGTTGTGTGTTAAGTCATGCACGAGTGCCCAAGACATTCCTGAAGAGACGGCTGTATATGTGTGTGTGTGTGTGTGTGTGATATCACCTGGTATAAAATTGGAGTCAGGGGAGCATGGCCTGTTCTCGCTGTTGTTTCCCGTGCACTGGTTTCCAGTGGGGAACAGGACATCACAGTGACGCACACGCATCTGGGCCCCGTTGGAGTCACAGTGGGACCACTCGGACCAGCTGGACCAGCTCTCTGGGAATGTCAATGACAGTATATCTCACAGCCTGTCCAGTATGTGTGCGCCCTCAGCTGCATTTTAGTCATGCATGAGACTAAAGAAAATAAGCAATGAAGGTGTGATGGATTGGTGACCCAGTCAGAGCCTTAAGCTGCTTATCACTGAAGTGTGTGTGTACCTGGACAGGATTGTGTGTTGCACAGCGCCTCCTCAGTGTGCAGGCCCAGGCAGATGTCCCCTCCGTGAGCTGGCGGGGGGTTGCTGCAGGTGCGTGTCCTCATGTAGTGTCCCCCTCCGCACGTCACGGAGCACTTGGACCATGAAGACCAGCATGACCAGCTGCCGTCCACTAAACCGAGGATAACAGTGTCATATTGTTTATGATAATGCTAAAAAAACACCCTGAATGGTTATATTTGTATACATTTTTTTTTATATTTTATTGATGCAGGTCACCAGTTTCTTGTTTTCTAGGAGAATATTCCCTAAAATGTGTGCTTTCGTGTTTTCTAGGATTTAGGTTCCAGGTCATTTGAAAAGACAATTTCCTCTGAACATCAAGTGATTAGAAGTCATTCCAAGCCATTTCAAACAGCGATGCGTGACGCAGAAATATGAAGCAATTTGGAGATGTGTGTGTGTGTTTGATTGAGAGAGTGTTTTGAAGTGACAGGAAGTGTTCTTCATCCAGCTGTTACAGCAAACGCCTGACCCCTCCCCACCCCAGAACTCTCCTCTGATTAATAAAGATAAATGAAGCATCACAATCCGCCGTTGTTGTTCCTCCCTTGATGTGGTGCCAAGTGGCAACCGTGTGAAAATTCACGACTGCACCAGCACACAAAGAAGACATATAAATAGATGGAAGTAAGGGGAGAAGGAGATGTGGGAGGAATTAGGAAAAAAAGGGCAATAAAATGGGGGGCAATCTTTGGCCATGAATCACAACAGCGGGAAATATCCTTTGCCAATCCTGTCGATAAAACCTTACTTCATTGTGGCAGAGAGACATTACCTTTTCGGAACCACTTGAGAATTGCTTTTAAAGACCTGATGATGGCTGGCAGCACAGTGCAGGTAATTGAAGTTGCCGACGCTTTTTGTCATCTCGGTGTAATTTCTCTATCACAAAGCGACACATAAGTCGATTCCTGGCCCTCGATGACGGATCGTCTCATCTCGGGCGCAGACGCAAGAAAAACCGGGATTCATTTGTTTCCAAACCAGATGGATGGTAGGCAAAACACCTTCTCTCTCCTTCTCCTTCACATGCTTAAAAAGCACGGGATTATCCATAGGAGGATTACAATTGGTCCACCAGCACAGTCTGCCTGCCTCAAAGTAATATCTCACTTTCAGAGGGGTGCTAATTGAGTACGCATTAGTATTCATTACTACTCAGGCTGGGTTAAGTCGGTTCCTTTGGGGGACAGGAGTGCGGAGTTGTTCATCAACATACTGTAGCTATGGTATTATTACAGTCAACATCCCAGAATAGGTGTACTACATGTATTAGCATAGCGATGCAGGGCAGGAAAATCAAAGCACATTCACTCGACATTTTACTCAAGGGGAACATTAGTGGCAACCATACCAGGCAGAGCCTTCCTGAACAAAGCAATTGCTATGCTCTCAGATCCAAAGTCTTCATCTGAGCTCGCAGCTGATAACAGCTTTACCCTGTTAGCGCTCAAGCTGTTGGGAACTGAATAGCGTGCACTTTCACGGGATGAATTAACAGGGTGTAAAAATAGTATCGATGGCCGCGCACTCTCTTGCTTGGTTACGGCGTGGCAGCAGTTGTGAAGACAGATCGCGGCTGCTGACGATGACGTGCAGATCTAGGCTTTATAGTGAGATACCGAAGCCCTACTCCAGGGGGCTTGATTAATAATCATCTGAGACAACATTTCTGCTTGTCTGCGCGGCGCCCATGCTGGATACCAGGTGCGCTTTATGCCAAACTAAGCACTGGATTTCCATTTAGACAGCTTACTTCCCTCGTCAGACAGAGTATTCTTTTAATTAGAAAGCTTCCTCTCTCAGTCTTCCGCTGGAGGAGTGTTGAAAATGCATTGTCTCAGGGCTTTTCACAACAGAATAAGGCCTCCCATAGCTGGCAGCATAATTACCCTGCAATGTAATTACATACTGAATCGCCGCAGGGATTGTCTCTTCGATTCCTGGTGTAAATTGGGGTCTTCGTCACACCTCTTATCTGCAACTGATTTCTTTTGTTTTGTTCCTGATGTTTTGAAGTCATTGTGTCTCTGTACTTCTTTATCCATTAATCAAGGAAAAACTTAGCTTGAGTATGGTGTGGTGTGTATTTATCTGTGAGAGCTGGCTATGTAATTGACTTCTGGTCTTGTCCTCTGTTTGGTGTTTGTGTACAATATGTGTCTTTGCAATTACAAGTGGTTCGTAACGTGTATATATATGTGTGGATTTCCTACCTGGACAAGGGGTGATGTTACACTCCTGATACTCCTGTGCCGTCCCCAGGCAGGTCTGACCTCCGTGCTTGGGTTCTGGGTTACTGCAGGTCCTCTTCCGGCTGCGGATCCCCCGGCTGCAGTCTCTGCTGCACTGGGACCAGGAGCTCCAGGACGACCAGCCACCGTTCACCGTGTGGCCTGAGATCCTCCCGAGGCGAAGCACCTCTCCTGTTGGGAATAGAGTGGGGGCAACATTAAAAAATGACTTCTACTGCATGTCACGCCTGTGCCAGCTTTTTTCTCTGCATTAAGACAACATTTCCTACAAAACCATTTCCTATAAAAACGGATGATCCTCCATTCCTGGCATCTCTGTGTACATTCGTTTTGAAGAGCAAGAACAAGGGCAGAGAGTCAATAGCAGCTCTTGATAACAGTTACTCTAAAGCTTTTAGAGATACTCCAAAAGCTTTAACTTGATTTGTGCTAAAGGAGCAGAGCCCACAGCATGTTTTGTGTTGTTGTTTTGTGCTGTAAAGCGATTCAACAGATTTAATTAAAAATCAACTGGTGGAACACCATGTGCATAGAGTGTCAAGGCTCAAAGGCTCTGTCAATCTGAAGTTCTGCCTGTTTACTAAATCATATCTGAAGTCATACTGATGTCTTAGGCAGATAGAAACACAAAGGAAATTTCATGTATTCAATAACATTTTTAGCAGCCATGGTAGTGGCATGGCTTTAGTGACGTTGGTCTGTCCACCACTTTGATCCAGACTGAAATATTTCAGAAACTATTGGATGAATTGAATTGAATTTTGCACCGACATTCATTCCTCCCCAAGAGGATGAAGCCTAACGACTTTTCCTCTAGCGCCACCATGAGGTTCACATTTGTGGTTTTGAGTCAAATGTCTCGACAACTATTGGATGGATTCCCTCATTATTAACTGTAATTACTTTAACCTTAACTTTTCATCAAGTGCCATCATCAGGTCAAAGTTTCAATTTGTCTAATACTTGGGTTTATGACCAAATACCTGTAGAATGACATTCCCATCAGCCTCAGCTGTACTTTGTGTTTAGTGCTAAGTAGCAGATGTTGGCATGGTGGTGAACATGGTAATCATTGTACATGCTAAACATCAGCATATTAGCATTGTCACTGTGAGTATGTTAGCATGTTGATGTTAGCACTCTTAGTCTTCTTTGTGTACTCGTACTTTTTCAAGTAAAATTATTGATAAAAAAAAAAAAAAAAAGTTGTATTCTACTCTATTTTTTATTTCAAATAAATACATAAATTACTACAGTAGTAGAAGGGGTGTAGGAAAATATCGAAAATATTGAATATCGCAATATTATATTTTGTGATACTGTATCAATTTTGAATTAATAGTTTACGTGCAAAGGATAACTCAGTCAATACTTTATTTTATTTGCAAAGATATGCGCCCTGTCAGTGTATGTGCCCTCTCAAAGTAGTGCTATGATGTTGGATGTTACAGGGACTGTGATAAATGCAAATGCAGATCCCACTGTTCTGATTGCATAAAAAAGTAAACTTATTTTACTCAGATTTTATGCATATCATGGTGTGTTCTTTATATGACAGTTTTCCTAAAATAAGTTTAAAAAAATTGCAATATGTATCCTTACTTACTGTATCGCAATATATTGAATCGTAACCCCTATAGTATCACCAGATTCATGCCAATACACAACCCTAACTAGTAGTACTATTGAAGGAGAATGGAGAAGATAGATAAATCCAGTGCATATACAGATAGACAGATACCACAGTGATGGTGTCAGAAATCAGCTGTACAGATGTAATCCATCATCTAATTCTTCACGGACCTCTTGTCAGTCTCTAAAGATGGATTCAGAGAGAGCAGAGTGTGTCCTGTCAACACGCGAACGCTCTCCCTCATCAAACAACATCAGCTGACTAATCTGTGTACACTCGTCTGGAATGAGTCGAATAGAGGATTCCTAATGAAATATGAAACCGTCATTTCTATTAAACTATAATTACTGCATGCATTAATCAGCGCGTTGTGGAAATGAGCAGAATGAGCGGAGGAGAGAGAGAGAGAGAGAGAAAGCTTCTGGCATTTTTGAATGAAACGAGTGAACTCATCTGTGCGAGTGAATGATAATCACCTCTGATGAAATTACAGTCACTGCCCAAGCACTCCTCCGATGGTTCACTCATTCAACAAACTGGACTGTTATCTACTTTTTCAGATAGCAGTGGAAGTCTTCATTTGGTGTCTGCTTCTGCACTCTGTCTCTTTCTGTCTGTATCTCTTTGCCTTTAAAAGGAAAGAGGGGTTCTTGTGTTGTTGAAACAGACGGCACAATCACATCTGGATCCTGATTCTCGACCACGCTACAGCAACCTTCCATTTTGTCTGCTTCTATAATCTCTTGATGTATTTTCTTGTTATATCTATATCTCATCTATTATGCTCACAGCCTCCCTTTATCCTTCTCTTCCTCTCTGTCTATCTTTCCCATTAACCTTCTCTCGCTTTTTGTCTCGCTCCCCCCCCCACACCCATCTCTGTCCTCCAACCTGGCCTCGTTGTTTTGTCAGCGTGCTCTTTTCACTGACAGTTAGCGTGGCGCGGCTGCTTTGTATTCTCAGGGAGAGGACCGCGTGTTTACCTAGCCCAAATCCTCGACCTCTTCATAACTACGGCCGACCTTGGCAGTGCACAGGCCGGCTCACCCCGGCATCAAGCTGCCGTGAGCGTTGACAAGCCCGTCGAGGCTCCTGCTCTTTATTGATTCTGAGCAGAGGCAGTGGCATGGACGGTCCCCTCTCTGCCACTGTGACCCGAAGTCTTTATCAAGCCCTCTGTAGAGACTGGACTGCTGCTCTGCTCTACGGAGTGCTTTATAATCATCCATTTCATGCATGCAAACATACACATTGCAAGACACACACACTTCCATGCACACACCAATACAGGAACAAACACTTTGCCCACTTTGCTTGCTCAAGCTTTGGCCCGAGACCGCTCTGGTGTGCTGTTAATGCTACCTCAGAGGGACTGCCCTCCCGTCGCCAAAAACAAACAGCGTGGCGCCCTCCCTCTCAAACAGGCAGCGACTCTGGATCTATCGATCTGCACAAGAAACCACACACAGCCGGAGAGAATTAATCCTCGCTCTCCCGACGAGCTGGGCCGAGCCAAATCTAAGAAGGACACACAGCGCAACATCCAATAGTCCCCGCTGCAAAGAAACTAGGACATGAAAAAAGTTCCCTCCTCCCTCTCTTGCCTCATTCAACCTCACACCCCGCTCAAAGGCAAAATACACTGCTAACAAACGTATGAACTTGTGTGTGTGTGTGTGAATATAGACATATGGTGCGTGGGGAAAAAGATGAACGGGGACTCTGTGAGGCCACACTGATACGCAACGCTGTGCAATCTAATGTACACTATGGGCAACTGTTAAGACACTCAAACAGTGAGAAAGAAGGAAGTTAGAAAGAGAGAGACAGAGGCAGAGATGGAGACGAGATGACATCTGCAAACCGGAGAGACAACTCCGCTTTGACACAGACAGATGTGAGAGACGGAGAGGTGGAAAAATCGCTAACCCTCAGCAGTGAAGAGATGTGTGAACAAAGTTTTATCAACATCAGAATAACGCTGGACCACACCGAGAGAGAAAAAGTGCTTCTTCCAGCCTGTCCTAGATTCAAAACTGCACATTTACTCCCCATTACTCTTCCTCCCTCCTCCTCCTCCTTTACTTTCCCCATCAGATCAGCTGCGAATATGTGCGTTTGTAAATACACTCCGTATTTATATCTTAAAAAATGTATGGCTGCTTTTGCATACGTCATGCCCTGGTTTCTGCTCGCTTACAGTGGCACAATATATGACAGTGCTCCCTGGGCTGTCCTGAGGTCTGCCAAGCGATGGTCGACCCAGAAACTCTCCAGAGGGATATTCTCTTGGAAGAGCTAATTAAAAGTTTGTAAGGGCGCAATTAAACCCCCAACACTGCAGAGGTATCAGCGTACATGTACAGAAACACACATGCAAACCTCACGTGAGAACAGGGAGTTACTGAAGGTTATGTGATGTTTCATTAAGTCACTCGAGGTGAGGCTTGTGAGTATGACACGTTTTTTAAAAGGAGGATTAAAGACCAACCTGCACCTTCAGAGCACGGTGTCCTCTGCTGAACATTATTCCCCACGTACAGGTTTGATTGCAGAGATTTATTGGACTGAAAAGGTTTTATTTGCCGTCTGTCTGTAATGTTTGGGCTTATAGGACTGAAAGCACAATATTCTATCTACTACTAGCATGAACTAGCTGAGTTACTGTGTGGTGTTTGCAGGGTTTACTGTTAAAAAGGCTTTGCAGCAGGTTAAACTCCAGTTCTCCAACTCACGTACTGTTTCCATCACTGCCGCCATCTGACATCCAAAGTTTCATTCAGCTGCCAAACAGCAACCTTTCAATGCCACAAACATCCAATCTCACGTTATTGTTTTCACATCTGCTGAGTTTGATTTCCTGACAATGTAATTCAGCATTGCGTGATATAATTTTCAGCTCCTGACTGACAATTTGCCCTTGAATGCGCCACCAAGGAGAGCGTTGAAAATGGTCTCCACTGCTCCAAACTGTGACAAATAATAATGCAATGTTGACAAGAAAATGAAGGCAACTAAATGCTTACTGTGACGGATCACCTTCCACATGCAGGTTTCATGTCGCCACGGGCTGATTTTTACACTGAGGTGAAAATAAATGAACTGAAACCAGAAACCGGTTGGAATCAGCCTAAAGTGTTACGGTATGTTTCAGAAAATTGTTGGAATGTAAAACCCATTTACACCCATTTTTTTGTCAAGAACATATTTTTTTCTATGCAATTCCTCAGTATGAATTGGCTGTTGCTGTTCAAGTGAACACAGCAGGAAAAAGCAAATATCAAGATGGGAAATTCAAGACGAGTTTTTCTTCAGGTAACACAAAATATCTGCTACTGCTGGCTGTGGTGGTGGGCTTCAAGTGTGCGTTTGTCATAAATTGTAGTTGCCTTCAAAAGAACGAGGTAACTCCAACAATCCAACATCGCCAACAAACAGCACACACAGGATCGATTTTTTTTTTCTACCAAAGGAAACTTGCTTCCATCAAAGAAACAGACCCTTTCCTTCTCCCTGGCAATTCTATGGACCACAGCACTGCTGCTCTCTGCTCTGAGGTAGCATCCAGTCTGATTGGTCAAAAAAAGCATGTCAGAGAAGACAGGCGAAGACGAGCTCATGACTAAGTCAGAATGTGTGAGACCAGAAACTTTTCTTGGGTGTTGTTTATCTGTCAACGCCTGACGTTTTTAAGAGCTCAGAGCGATAATCCCATGCAGGCACGTTGAGCAACGAGTGGCTTCCTGCCAACAAAGTAGATTCCCGCCTACGCTCATTTGCTAATTTGTTGACTCTCTGTCACCAAAATCTGTGCCACTCTACGAGGGCCACACTGAGGGCAAATGTGAAACCGGGATTGTGTCATTGGCACTCCAATGGTACCCTGCAAATTTGGTGTCGAGGATAATTGCAATAAGGTTGTGAACTCCATCCGACAGTAATCTGGGAGAGGGCGTGGGTTACGTACTTAACTGAAGCATAAAAGACCGAGAGAGGCCATATAGGGAGAGATCCTGTCATTAGTTAAGAGCTACTGTATTATAAGAGATGCAGAAATATCACAGTTAAGCCATTCAACATCGTAGAGACTGAGTGACCAGGTGGGGACGAGCGATTGGGCAGGATAAGAGAAATACTGAACTAATTTGACCTACTGTATTTCATTTATTGCAATATAATCAAAGTGTAATTGCATATATTGTATGATTATTGTGTACATTGTTTTTCAAAATAAAGCCACATATCCTTACACATACCCACTATTAATGAATATGGCTGTGTATTGGCAAGAATCTGGCAATACGATACGTATAATGATACAGGGGTTACGATTCAATACATCGCGATATATGGCGATACTGTTAGCAAGGTGATATTGCAAATTTTTAAATCTAATTTTAAGAAAACTCTCGTTGTATAAAGAACACACCAGAATGTGCATAAAATCTGAGTAAAAAAAATAAATATTTTTTATGCAATCAGAACAGTAGGATCTGCATTTGCATTTGTCCCTGTAACACCCAACATCACTGCACTACTTTGAGAGGACACATACACTGAGAGGTTGCATCTCTTTGCAAATTAAATAAAAGTATTGACGGAGTTAATCTTTGCATGTAAACTATTAAAAAAAAATCGATACAGTGTCTAAGAGAATCGATATAGTATCACAAATCATAATATCGCTATACTCTTACACCCCTATTAATGAAGAGCTGGCAGAGGTTCGACAAGGAGGATATTTTCTTTTTTACAAGTCTGTGATTCTTTATTGCAGACTTACTATTACGCAACCTGCCAACATCTCCCCGTTTGCGAGATTCCACTGAGAGCTTCCATTTTCCGCCTACTGGCTTCACTCCACCTCCGCTGTCACCAGCGTCTAGACTCCAGGGGAATTGTGTCCTATCTTCTATACCTCCATCACCAAAGTCCCTCTCTGTCTCAATAAATATTTATACATAATAAATTTCTCCTTATTGAAACCCATACCTCAGGGACCAGACATGTGTTGTATAACATAACTCGACTGTGAGTTCACTTATTAGCTCAACTTAGTTCTGCTTCTTCCTCGATAAAAAGTCCACAGGAAAAAGTGAGCACTGACTGCAGGGAGAGAGAGCGGGACAGAGAAACAGAAAGACAATGAGGATGCTGGAATGGTTGTCATCCGTCAGAGGCGTCCCTCAGCACTGTCCTGTGTCTACTCAGTGTCTGCTCATGACATCCGTGCTGGAGAAACTAATCTGTCGCCCATGAGAAGGCCCTGGCCTTGATACCACATCAGCTGAAGTGAAACACATCAAGCTGCTGACACTCCACCGTTTCTCCCTGGGAAAAAGATGAAGCCATCACTCACAGACACAAGCAAGGCAAAATTACAAACTCGCAGCCTTCCACAGAAATGTCTTTCATCCTTCCAGTGCTTTCTTTTCCCTCAGTGTGTCTGCTTCTGTCTCTGTGAGATGCAAATGGAAGAATAAAACTGGAATGAATGCATGATTGCAAAGCCCTTTTTAAGCTTGATATTACTGCTGCTGCATCACAAAACTAGCGTGACTGAACTTTTAGCTCATTATGTAGAGATATTGATTAAATCAGGCAGGCATATCTGTTTCATAGACATATGGCTTCACAGGAATCATCATTTAAATTGTCGTTTTTTTGCGGTGGGCTGGCCTATGGCAGCAGACAGAGTGACTAATAACTGAGAGGTTTTTAGTTGGAGGCTGACTAATGATGGACAGGTAGCTGGTTTCTACCCTGGCAACAGTGGGAGGGTGAACTCCAGCTGTCAAAGAGTTTTAAATCTAACGATAAAGCAAGGAATCTGTGTGTCTGCATGTGTGTGTGTCCTTCGCATCTCTCGCAAACCGTTTATCCAACCCACTTCACACTTGGCGGGTATTGCTGGGGACACAAGGACGTGCAGTGTCGAAGTTTGTGCAATTTTGACACGTTCAATATTAATAAACTTTGAATAAACTAGTGAATAGCGCTTTGTGCAGCAGCGGGGCCGGGGCTTCAGGGCTCTGCCGACTGAGTCGAGCATGTGGTCCGCAGCGGGCCTTCACATGCCACGGCTCATTGACTGCTGTTCACTTTTGCTGCTGGATACTGGATGTACTGACGTTACAAGCAAACTCTTCTTCACTTCCCTGGAGTCAACGCGCGATGAGTGGTTCTCAAGAACGCTGCAAGCAGCACTTCTGGGGGCCGAGCAATCGGACAGCCGCTTAGACTGTTGTCAGGCCATTAAATAGCCATTATCAGTCGCTATAAGCACCATAGATGTGGATCAATAGGGGCCTACTACATCCAATATTTGATTTTATGAGCTATTCATATGACGGCATGAAACTCCAATGGGATGGAGGTCAGGGCGATGGAGGGGACAATACACAATGTTTTTCGCAAACCTAACCAAGTATTTTGTTGCCCAAACCTAAAAAGTTGTAGTTTTGTTGCCTTAACCTAAAGAAGCCTTTTTGTTTGTGTTGAAAACGTAACGTTTCACACAGTTTTACAGTGTGTTAGAACGCGTTGCTTTTAAGTTTCGATTTCACTTTTATAACGTAGTAGGCATAATAGGCCCTTATGACCCACATCTATGGTGCTTTTAGCAATGGCCTGATAACAGTCAAATCGGGTGCAGCAATTGGCCCACTCCGAAGAAGCATCCTCCGACAACGCTGCAGCAATACCTGGAGACAAGCAATCAGCACGTTCCAAAAGGGCACGCACTCCGAGCAATAATTCTGCAGAGGTTTCTTTGAGCAATCTATAGTGAAACACATAATGTGATCAGGGCAGTGTGCATGATGGAGAATATGCAAAAACCCACTGCCTTGTGTAAGCCATCGAGTAATATTAATTGTCTATTAATGCATACAAGAAATACAGTATCATTGAGTAAAGAGAAATGTCATATTATGGGCAGAAAAAGGAAAGCCGAGTTTTCTAAATTGCTTGTAGAATTTTTCTTCATGGACGTTTAAAAATACACGTCTATACAGGCAATTATGCAAATGATCAAAAGAAGTTGGTTTTTCATTCAGGCATGTGAAATGTGATAAAAAGGAAAATTGGCTACAAACGCTACCAGACTAATCACTGGGCGTACAAGACAAGAGAGGTCTTTAAATCACTACAGATCTGAAGTAATTAAGTCATCGTTATCATTAAGCTACGATCACTGATATGAAACAAGTCAGTATGTTATATAAAAGCCTCATTGTAATTGCTTGGTTAAATCGTATATTCATAATGTATCTCTCATAATAAAGACGGATAGAGATCTTCATATGAGTGACATGAGACACAAAGAATAAGAGAAAGTTTCGAACATATCTCAAACATCGATTTATTCTCTCCATTGATGGGGGGGGGGATTAATTCTCCATATCTGTGCTTCACAGACGAAGACTTCCAGGTGTTTGTCAATAACATGCGCCGCGTCTCAGAATACAATCCAATTCGTCAAATGTCAGATACATCTGATAGCTTTGATGCTCCGAGCTGCAAACATGGTGACATTCTGGCTGAGCAGGGGGAGATGAAGAAGATCTCAGACAACATGGCAGAGGGGGCATTTTATTGAGCAGCGGGGGAGCGACATCAACAGAGAGCAAAATAGTCTTTCAAAGTTCATTCGTCTGTTTCAGAACAAAAAGAAGGACAGTGTTGTCTGTAGGGAGAGTGTAAGGTGTCTACTCCTGATTGCTTAAGATGTTTGGTACTTAATCTGTTTACATAGAGAATGTTTTTTTTTTGCACAAACAATCTTTACATATATTTTACCTCACAGATTTGTTGTATTTTGTTAAGATGTGAAAATGCACGTACACGCGCATAAAAACATATACATTCATATGCAGTGTCGGCAGTAACACATGATTTTTACAATAATGTGATTTCTTTTTTCAATAACGAGTCGCGTAAGTGACTGTGATTTGAAATTCAGCAGTTGCATTACAGAACTGGTTGAGTTGTGCCTATATTAATGAAACAACAACACAGAGGCTTCGTAGTCCGAACAAGGAAGGCAATTATTTATCACTCCTTTCATCCTTAGATGTACGAAGGTAAAGTAGCATCCACTCCGTCCGTTCTTACCTTTCACAATAAAAGCCCTAGACATTTAATATCCGCTGGCGAGTATTTCGCATTTCCGTATCGTTTATTTGTCACGCCTTCGATGTTTAAAGGCCTTTACAGGGAGTTTAATGAAGGGTTGAAATCAATTTCTGCTCTAAGTTCGAAGGACAGATTGCTGCTGTGGGATGCGGTAGCTTAGCGCAAGTGCGGGAGGAGGATAGTCTACCAAAATAAGAGAAATGTGCCTCTAAAAACTCAAAAGTTGTCTTTTTTATATTGTATTTTTCCTTTGTCAGCTTTGCCGGCATTCAGTTAGTTAGACTATAGTTGAGGATGGGACTTCTCTGGAGCGCTCATGTGGTCAGTCACACGGACTAAGCTAATATTAGCTGTTTTTGGTCAGTAAATATCTCCAATCTGTTGGCTGGCTGCTTATTATGATAATGTCTTGTTTTCTTTATCTACACATGTTAAATAGGGAAGATGTCTAGGGCTGCTCGATTATGGCAAAAATCACTTTTATTTTGGTCAATAATGAGATCACGATTGTTTAACACGATTACTCATTGACTTTGGAAACATCATGCATTTAGAAGGAAAATTTTGTAGCCTACATTTTAAAGTTAAATGCATCAATCTGGTGCACTTTGAGAGCAAAGTTAGGAGGTTAGATCTATGAAGAACTGTGTGCTCGTGTAAACAATTTACTGTACGAATGATGACACAGCGAAAAAAGTGACACCCAGGGCACAACGAGCACTAAGCGGTGAGGTCCAGGCGAGGGATGCTATAAAGCGCCACCTTCACCCGGGCCTTTCCAAGCCGACCTAGAGACGGTTGCGGCGCACCACCACACAGGAAATATGCCCGACGAGGGCCAGCCAGCGCCGGGGAGAGTTCCCACGAGGGGCTTCTTCCACACCGAGCATCCGTCCCGGACCCACCAAACGGGATGAAAGCGCACCGCTGGAAAGGAAAGGGGTGCGCTGGATTTACAAGACACATAAGTCATTGCGAAAAGGGAACACGGCACAATTATATTTTTATGCCGATTATTTTGTTTTCATAATCGTTGGAAGCCAAAATCGCAATTGGGCTGAGTAATAAAAGTAATGAGTAATGTAATTAATTACCTTTACTTTTGAACATTTAGTAAAATAATGTAATTACTTGACAATGAGTAATCTGTAATGAGTAATTGATTAAAAGTAACTTGCCCTGCACTGCTGACACTTTTATAATGGCTCTCGCAGGAAAAGCCCAGGTTCTGTGTGGAGCTCTAATCGAAACTAAGCCGCCTGATGCAAATAGTAAATCTTTATCGGGTGACACACCATTCCTTTTGGGTTCTCATCATCTCGGAGGGATCTCGGCGTCCTTTGCCCCGGTTGTGGACATCAATACACACCACCGCCGTGGCGGTAATTATCCTGCGATGGCCTCTCGCTTTAAGTAAAGTTAACTGCTGTTCCCGGGGCACAGGTCTATGAGAGGTGGATGGTGGGAGGAGGACAAATTGGAAAAATGTCATGCACACACACAATTGGATGCACATATCTACACACACCCACAAAACATGCACGATACTCCACCTCCAAACACACACACACACACACTCACACAAATGGACACACCAGCACTCTCCAAATGGACAGGTTTGATAATGGTTGAAATGAAGAAGTGGATCATCGGAGTCCATCCTCTATTTTCGACAGCTACGACTCAAAACTCCTCCGAGAAGTGAATCATATTGAAGTCTTTAGATGAACAATCGACGTGGGATAAGAGGAGAGCAGCACACAGAGGCCACGCCGTAACTAGAGCAAAACAGTTTTTTTGGTTTTTTTTAAAGGAAGATGAAATTGTTTCATATTGTACGTGTTTCCCCTCAAATATACACAAATATTTATTTATAATATGAAGTCCAAAAAGTGAAGACGTTTTGGATTATTGGTTATTTTCATCCGGTCTGTGAAATTTTGCAGATGCCATTAGGAGCACCGGAGGACACAGATGCACATGATTTTTTTCAGATTACCCGTCTCATGCACTACTGTCAGGATATAGTGACCGTTTTATAAAAAAAACTTTTTTTAATCATATTTGCTCCAATTCTACCCACTGCTGCTTTAACAGAGAACTTTTAACCTCCAATCCCCAAAAGAATCTAAAAGTAACCTGCAGCACTATAATTTGCACCTCAGTAAACTGAGATAACAGCGTCTCTCATTTTTACCTTGTGAAAAACAACATTCATGTTTGTAACACCGGTTGTTGGAGGGATCTGACGCTCGCACTGAGCAGCTCCTACATCACCATCTGCCTGTTGTAGCCTATGGGCTGCTTACATCCTCCAGCACAGCCCTGACTCGCTGCCAAAAGTGACTGCTGAACGTTCAGCCTCCTCTTCTCAATTGGTGTAATTAACACTAAAGCTAATCTGATGCCAGGCTTTCTGGTGACAACCTCTAATGAAACACGTTGTGTCTGTTACTTCCCTCCCGCTAATCAGAAGCAAGACAGACCTATTAAAGCTCAGGTCTTTGTTCACTCTTGGACGTGTGGCTGTCACTCCTTTTACAGTCTTCAAGTCAGGTTTTCTCTGTTCCTGCAAGAACTCATTAAAAAAAAAAAAACCTTCAGGAACGTTTAAGCGTTGGCTTCAAGGTGTGAGGAGAACGACTTGTACCAGCGACAGCACCGGAGGACAACGGAGATTAATAATCAGAAATGAAGAAGAGATCAAAAGAGAGAAAGCCCCACTGATATTGCACATTAGGGCTATCCTCTGTGATTACCACAGCATGTGGCATGTGAGTGCCGTCTCGACAGACCACCCAGAGACATAGAGGAAGTCAAAGTCGCTCCATCGAAGCCAGGTGCTAACTCTAAAGCCTTAAAAAAAAATCTGCTTTTCCCTCTGAGGCAAAGAGCCATAAACAAACTCTAACTGCTGCATGTGAAGCCTCTTTGCTTTGGTGTGGTGCCACCCTGCCTCTCTGCCCTCTAATATGGATCCCTCCACTTGACAACATAAACAACTTGTCAATTAGCAGGCGGCTTGTACAAACGTTTACAGCGTTTAATTCACCAGGGGTGTGGCTGACTGAGACTGTGTGGTGCACCAACCAAGGCAGGAGGGAATAGCTGGGATGATGGATAAAGTGTGTGTTTGTGCTTCTTTGCAAGACTATAATTGCATCTGTGTTTATGAGTGTGAAAGAGAGCTAAAATTAGTTGCAAACTTGCTGATCGGCTTTGCGGATTGGAAGTTCATTAACACGTCTGACGCTTTGATCCTCTGATAAAGTCCATAAACGCGAGAGCTGATTAAGATAGCGCTCGCTCAACTTTTGCAGGACAGAGAGGGGGAAAAGTTTGACGGGGAAAGAAAGATCTAATGAACAGCAGACAGAAAGAAGGAATGGCTTGAGGCGGGGAGGCCAATAACTAGCCTGCAGAGACACAGAAAGCCAGTTGGAGTGAGATAACAGAAACATCCAGAGGCTGAGATAGCTGGATGAAGACCATCTGTCTTCTGCACTCTTGCACTCACCGTCAGTGGAGCAGCCGGTGGATCCGTCGCTGGAGCAGTAGCGCATCTCGATCCTCTGCCTGCCTACCTCCAGCAGGCTGGGATCCGGGATTCGAGCTTTGCAGGTGTAGCGGAAACGCTGCTCGTAGTGCCCGCCGTTGTCGGAGATGTTGACGGGCGTCCAGGGGGTCCAGGGTGTGGTCTTCTTCAGGTCGGGACACGGCAGGGTATTGCACGACTGGTACTCCTGCAAATCACAGAGTCGGACAACATTTAGCTGCATTTAACTGTTATTTCAGCTGATTAGACTGTTGTCAGGCTATAAGATAGGCTTTATCAGTCACCATAAGCCCCATAGATGTGGGTCAATAGGGGCCTACTACACCCACCAGTAGTTTTTTATCATCTATTCACATCGTAGATCACCAAAAGAAGGTTTAAAAGAAGACGACAGCGAACTCTAGCGACCGTAATAATTATGACAGGAGCAGAGGTGGAAGTCAGGCGCTGTAGTATAGACAGTGTGAAACTCCATCAGGGGTGGAGGTCGGGGACAATGGAAGGGACACAAAACACAGGACATTCTTTGTGTTCGTAGTTATTTTAACCCAAAACACGTTTTTCCCTAAACTTACCTTTTTTTTTTTGCCTAAACCTAAAAAGTTGTAGTTTGTTGCCTAAACTTAAAGACGCCTTTTTGTTTGTGTTTAAAACATGACTTTTCATTCCAACATGTTACAATGTGTTGCTTTTAGGTTTCACTTTCACTTTTACAATGTAGTAGGCGTAGTAGGCCCCTAGTGACCCACATCTATGGTGCTTATAGCGACTGATAACTCCTATTTAATGGCCTGATAACAGTGGAATCGGGTGGTTATTTCATGGAAAGCACGTTCACAGGCAGGTGAATTTGCCCGCGTAGGAAGAGATAATCGCAAATCATTAAAGCAATAATTAAACATGACAAGCTCAGACAGAAATATGTGGTGTATTTCCCAAGCATAATAATGGACAGGACAATGGCTTTTTGAAATCCTCAGCAGCGACTCATATGAAATTAAACAGCGTGTTTTATGAGGAAATAAACAGCCTTTTCAAAGCTTTCATCACCATCATTCATCCTTGAAAGCCTCTTGATTCCAGTTCTGGCTGGTTTACTGTACTGTATGCTGCAACTCATCCCCCCAAAACAGCCCTCACAAGCCAATCAAGCGATGTTCGCCTGGCCCCAACATACCTGTCATTCTGCCTGCACACACTGACTAAGGATACATTCCCTTTAGTCCACTTGCTGAACATGGCAAGCGGCAAACAAGCCAGGCAGAAAAGGTCATTCGTCAAGTTTAATTCATAAGCAAGGGGAAAGGATGGAGGAGAGAAGGAGGGGTGATAGAGAAGGAGCCAAAAGAAGGCAATAATGGCAACCCTTTCTCCCCTCTGCATCTGGCTTTGAGAGCCGATGCCAATAAAAATGAAAAACACAGCACTGACGCTCCAACATTATGATATGTGAGTCTCATTCAGAAATGCCATAAGTATATATCTTGCCTCTCGCAACCAACTTCTATTTGGACCAGTGGTTGAAATAAAATCTTATTCTGTGGTGCTATATGTGATGATATGATTCAGGAAGATAATAGGTGGGTAATAGGCAGTCCAGACCCCTTTTGTGCCCAGCTAAATAAATAAGGAGGTGGATACGTTTGGAGATGATGACACCGCAGGAGAGAAGGTGAGAAGGCTGCCATTTTTCCTCACTGCTTGTTTATTTATGCTGAATAGGCCTTGAGTGACTGCCAGACCTTGACAAAATAAGATAAGAGTTCCTTTCTGCAATCCGTCAGCCTGTCACATAGGATCGGCTGACAGGTCAGCTGAGGAGAGGAGCACTATACATTATACAGTATGCCTCCTCTTTTATGCTCTCTCTTGGTCTCGCTCTCCATCCATCCATCTATCATTATATTTATCTCGCCCTCTCTCACACACTGCTCATAACTCGCTTTATGTCAGCTCTCTTTCTCCCTCGCCTTGTTTCTTTTTCCCTCTGTGGCCTCTGCTTCTCTCTCTGTCTCTCCCCATCCACCCTCGCTTCTGTCTCCTCCTCTCCCTCTCTTCCCCGGGGTACCAAGGTTAAAAACACAGGGAGGATTTAGATTCTGTTCGGGGCCCCGTGATGAATGAGGGTGTCACCTCCACCGCACTTCCTGCCTCTCTCCATCTAGCGCAGTAATCATCTCCAGACATTAATATTTAACATCATCACGCATCACAGACCGGCCCACAATCTGTGATTATCAGCCAATAACAAAAAGGAAGCAAAAAAAAGAGTCAACCTCAGCGTCTCGCCGCCGCCTACGGCAACAACAACAAAAAAAAGCAACACATGGCATGAATGGGGGGAAAAAGGCAAACGATCTGTGGGTGTTTGTTGTGTGAGTTGTTGATGGTGGCCAAACACAGTAAATATTTAATGAGGCTTGTCTGGTAAGCGTTTCTTCCTGCACTCTCTGAGGTTTAGTGTCGATGCAGAGGGCTAAAGAGATAATTACTGGGTTTAAAGCTAAACCTCATTCAAGGTCTCCAAAGACATCCACATCAACTGCAGCTAAAGCATATGCAGTTTACAGCAAGGTGGGCAGTGTTTATGTAACAAACATGTCGCACAGACTGAACAAATATAAAAAGCTCTGTGGCTTGTTGAGGCCAGCCTTGTAAGGGGTCCCAATTGATTACTTTTTTGTCTATTTTTTTGTTGTGAAGTGGAAACTTTTAGCTCTTCAGGGCTTTAAAATGAACTCTTTGGTTGAGCGGCTCAAAACTCACGCCACACAGGAACCACCTGATGCGAAGTGGATCTGTCCTCCATGTCACCCATTACCATCATGGAACGTTAAAAAGTTGTCAGGTATTAGCATAGCTAATTTAATAGCATTACACCCTAATTATTTATTTATGCAGAAATGAATTAGCATCTGTTAAAGACTGTGATTTTGATGAAAGTTAATTCGTCATAGTTTTTTTTAATAATTTGTTAGAATGGCCATTTTGTTGACTTTTATTTTGAAAATTCAAAAAAGTTTATTAATAATAATAATAATAATAATAATAATAATAATAATAATAATAATAATAAATAATAGATATTTGCTAGAAGGTTGGGTGTTTGATTAAAGTATTTGTGACAATCGTCAGGTTGTAGACTTTTATTTTGAAAAATAAACACAAGTTTATTAATAATAATAATAATAATAATCATAATAATAATAAAAATAATAATTAGTAGCCATTTGTTAAAAGGCTGTGTTTGATGGAAGTATTTGTGACAATTACCAGGTTATATACTTTTATTTTTAAAATTAATTAAAAGTTGAACAATTATAATAATATTAATATTAATATTAATAATAATAAGTATGATTGTAGCAATGCTAATAAAGTGACTGTATAAACTGGGATGGTGAGAGTATGACGTAATGCCATGAAGATATGGTGGCGGTCCCGAGTATCACCCCAGTATCACCTGGGGGTCCATGATATGAAAAAAAAATATTATAGACCCTGCTGTGGAGTATTTCATCCAATAACAAATGGTGAAGGACAGTGGACAGCTTATTGTCTTTTCCTGCAATAAAGGAGCCTTGTTATAGTGGGTGCGCACGTGAATACAAAATACTGGCATAATAACAAAAACAAAAACAGTCCCCCTGCTTTTTGACTGGCAATTTTTATAACATGTTTTGAATAATACATTAAAAATGGACCCGAGGATGTGAAATAAACATCAGTATGGCTCTGCCCCATAAAAACCCATAAACCCAACACACGAGCAAATAAACCAACTCCATTAAAATGACATTCACTGAGGCAGAGCAGTGAATAGGTCATCTTAGGCATATATTACATGTTGGCCATGTAAATGTGCCTCTGAACTAAAATGAAGGAGCCATACTGTAATTAAACTTTGATTCACAGTTGGGCAAAAGAAGCTGATCAAAATGAACCATTTAAATGTTTCACCGCAGTTGATATGATGAACTAATAAAACAAAGTAATAAACTACAAGAAAACAACTAAAAAACAGGAAAGATTTCCTGTACTCTTCACTCTGCCACACTCACATTTCAATTTCAGGGAAATTAACCGAAAGCAAAAACACGGCGGAAAGCAGTCAAATGTGACAAGTGGCATGCGGAACACAAAATTGGATTCAATTAGTCCGCTGATTTCGACTCGTACCCGCGGCCCCCTCCTGGCGAGAGCAGCGATATGCATTATGGGCAAATGGGGAGCAGCGATTTTATGCTGTGCAACACCTTTAACAGGCATCTGCTCAGAGATGGGCAGCACCGTAATGTGTTTCTGGCTGGAGCTCAGGAGAGCAGGGTGGTGGGAGGACGCCTGATAGCATTTTACTGCCTCACACAAACAAGCCGCCTGGTCGGTCAGTATGGAGGTGGTGGTCGGGACTGTTTGTGTGTGTGTGTGTGTGTGTGTATGTGCAAGACTGTGTGTATGAATGTGCCAAGTTGACTATAGAGTGAAAGTTTGACTTTACTGGCACCGAGTGTGTGAAGCGCGTGCATGTTTATAAGTTTATGCATGGTTGAGTTATGGATTCAGGCAGCTCCTATCTCCTTCTGTCTCCATCCACAGACCTTTCTGCTTATTTTTTAGGTGTTATAGGCTGAGGGGATACAAGTTGAGGAGGAAGAAGGGCAAAAAAGAAATAGATAGAGTGTGTGTGTGTGTGTGTGTGTGTGTGTGTGTGTGTGTGTGTGTGTGTGTGTGTCATAATAGTGTCTGAGTGCTGGGGAAGTATAAGCCCTCAGCCTCTCTCTATTTATATTGAAGAATGTATGAATGTGGAGTGGAGGGTGAAATACATTGTATATATTTACTTCTGTGTGTGGAGGGAAGAGAGTGTGTGTGTGTGTGTGTGTGTGTGTGTGTGTGTGTGTGTGTGTGTGTGTGTGTGTGTGTGTGTGTGTGTGAGAGTATGTGTGTGTAGGTACAAAAGGCTCTCTGTGGTGTCCGACCAGCTGTGGGAGGTGAATAATAAGGCATCGTGCCTCTCCAGCCTCCTACCATCATTACACTCATTATACTTCTTATTGGACTGGGAGAGCTGTGAGTGTGTGTGAGAGAGACAAAGTGAGTGTGTGTGTTGGTGTATATAAGGATGCCTACATATACACACTTGTACCCTAATGTTGAAGTGAACGGTCCAGATGTGAGATACGGAAGTGACTAATCCTCCCCAGCGCCTACATCTTTATCTATTGTGGTCGAGTCCACGGAGACGGAGGCCTAATGTTCCTCAAGCCTCCATGAGACATCAGTTCAATTAGCAGCACCGTCCAAAACACACTTTGTCAAACTCTGACTTCTCTCTCTCTCTCTCTCTCTCTCTCTCCATCTCCCCACCAGTCTGACTCCATAATGAAGCCTGCTGTCGGCCAGGAGCAGGTCTCCCGGCTACACACCAGCGCACACACGCACGCACTCACACAATGACTAACGCCGAACAACACAAAAACACACAAGTGTGTTCGCACACGTCGGTCTGCCAGTGCCTACACAAACACTGGGTACTTAACTTTCATTTGGCAGTCTGGCTGCACGACTGGCAGGTAAATAGAACAGCTCTCGGTGTCATTAAGCGGCTCTGTGCATCGTCAGTTCTGCATGGCCCGTATTTGACTTATTTAACTCTGAGAGGCACAGTCAAGATGTGCTGCTCAGCTGAGAATAATGCTCCTTTTTGATCCTTGGATGTGAGAGATATCTGATGTACGTTACTGTATAAAGAAGGAAATACCAAAGTGAATGAGATCTTGTTAAAGACCTCTGAAGCAAGTTTTTCTTACATCTAATACCATTAAATTAAGAATGTGAACGATGTGAATGTCACATCGCAATATACAAATATATATAATCAGCAGCTGATTTATGTGTTGCGCTCTCAAGTGCTGCTGCCGCCTTTACTGTGATGTTAGAGTTCAAATTAACTCATTAACACCACTACGTTTACATGCACAAAATGTTCCGCTTTTTGCCCTAATTCCGATAAAGACAATATTACTACTAAGCTTTTTACATGTCTAATGAAAATGAACACAGTATTTCACTAATATGCCCGTTTACATGCAGCTGTGCATACTCCGATTAACATAACCTTCAAACACCTTCTTGAAAAGGTTGGCCTTGTGATATTTGCGCATATCCAAAAACTTGTTTATATCAAAGAATTTCATGATGTTTAAAAGTAGGTGTGTTTCTCCTTCGTTGTGGGCTAGTTGGTTTGTGTACAATGCACAGAGCTGGCCGCAAACGGTTGTGTCTAGAAGGTAACCCGCAAATTGCAAAATCTGGCAAAAACTTGCAAAAATTCTCGCGAGACTCGTCAAATATCGGAATATTGTCATATTCGGAATAATAGCAACATATAAGTGTGCATGTAAACATAATCAGTGGAAGCAGAGATGTTTAAGTTGATCACAGTCAGAGTTGTCTCTATAAGGTAACCCCCAAATTTCTTAAAGGTGCAAAAACTCTTGCGAGACTTGCTGCTTTTGTGGAAAAGTTTAAGTTTTGTAGCTCATAACCTGTATTTTATTGCCATGAGATGACTAGATTTTCAGTTCTACAGTATCTGCTGGGCAGACTTCTTGGAAAGAGTGCTGAAAAATGTTTGCTGTGATGCATAATGTAGGTAGTCTGTGGAAGTTTTTTCTCTGTTCCTTTCTGCTTCTAGAGGTCAAAAAAGGTCATGGTCGATAACTACGCTGACTGCAGCACCATTAATAATAAAAGTAACCCGACATCTTTCTTTCTCATTTATGCTCTTAAACAATGATTCCTTTCTAATCAGCTCCTCAGTCAGCCTTGATAAACAGCGTGAGGGTTACAACGTGGTGTGTGATCATCATCAAGAGTTTATTTAATGAATTATTTTAGCTACACTACAATTCACCAACTAAAATGTTTTATATTAATGTTTATATTAATAACCTGCTATTCAGAATACCTAATGCCTCACTGCTTCATTTTTTGGTACATTTTTTTTCCAATGTATCCAAGGCTGACTAGCTGAGCACACATCCTCTCCTTTAGCAGAGTTTTCAGGAGAAGATGGGGTTAAGCGCTGCACTCGTCGTGGTACAGTACTTTACTGCTGGGCCACCAGAGCCTCGCTTGTTTATTTCCAGCCCAGATTTTGCTGGCTCCTCTGGGGGATTCAAACCTGTAATGCAGATACAGTGAAACGGGAGAGACGGGAGCATCGCTGCACGGACCAGGGCTCAGACTGATGAAGTTGCAGTCGTGTGGCCTTTTGCATCAGCAAAACGAGGCACCCTCAGGACTAAATACTTCCATGATGATAAGACTGCTGGGGCTTAAGTCAATGACACACAGGGCAAACTCAGAGCAGGTTACATGGAAATGAAGCAGCTATAGAGTTTGCTCTTTTAATCATGCACGTGGCAGCATTTTGTTTTTAGGGGTTGCATAGTGAGTAGAGACACTTTTGTTTAAATGTAAGTGTCCTTGACCTGAATCCAGCTTCACTTGAGCTATTCTGTATGGGACTCTGTGCTGTGAGCTCTCTGTAGAGGTGGTATAAGCATAGAAGGTTTTTGCTTCAGGGATCAATAGATAATCACAAAAAAGTAACAACTGAAGAGAGTTGTTTTGCTCAGCGATTCACTTTACAGCATGTTGACCATGACTGTTATCAACAACTTCACTCCATCTTTGATACTTTTCAAAATAAGTTCCAAAAGTTAGAATTTATTGCAAATTCTCTGCATGACATCCCTGTAAAAACACCAAGCAGATGTTAGCTCATCGCTGTCGATTAATGTCTGGCAAAGGCCGGGAGCTGATCACAGGTGGCTGCCGAGGCGATATCAATCCTGACGGGTAAACATGAATGCACACACGTACATACGCGCTCCAACGTCTAGGACGTACACAGTGTTCCTCTCTTTCAGGTCTCAGTAGGGTGTCTGGTCTAAAAAAGTAGCTGTGATGACAGAAGCTGCAACCTGTGTGTGTGTGTGTGTGTGTGATTATGTGTGCGTGGTCTCCTTCTGTTTAATTAAACATGGATCTGTCCGGGGGAAGAGAACACAGACAGATGGCGCATAAAAAACGAACTCCATCACACTTTTCACTCTTTTTAGGGGGGTGGTCCTTGAAGAAATCAAACGGACGTATTCCCCTCATCCTTGATCTTCAAGTGCTGAATACAAATTTTTAAAACTAACTTTATTGCAAAGGTGCGTGGCGTTTCAAACACTGTTTCCTGTCTCCAACACTTTACTTTTTGGGGGCTTTAAGTGCATTGAAGCAATTGTTAAACATTGACAGCTATGCCGTTAAGCGCCTTATCAGAGTTGTAAATGAAAGGCAGCAAATGTTTCTTTGATCCGAGTAAATATGCAGCTATAATACAAGTTAGCCAAGCTGTCCAAATAAAGTCCTCCCCAGAAAAAAAAGGGAAGGCGTCTCTGAAATCTGCATGTAATTACAACTCTGGTGGCTCCAATTAAGTCCATGTCACAATGGCCGAAGACAAGGAGTCGACACGGGAACAAAACAAAACAAAAAAGGTGAAAGTAAGTGAATTTAACTTGTCTGTAATCAGCGCGAAACTCTCCCCTCCCTTGACACCAATAAAAACCACCTCAAACATCTCCCGCTCAGTGAGCCTGAGCTTCAAACATCAAAACTACAGACAGATAAAGACAGTCTGGCTTTCCCTTTTGGAGACAGCAGTGACGAGGCGCTGAGATTCCCTCGTGCTCGTCATCAGTTTCCTTTTCTGAACCGAGCTACTCTAGGAATGCCGCTGCATTCCCAGGATGCCCCTGTGAGGATAATGGCCGCCGCGCAATGACAGAAATAAGACAGCTGCCAGCTGATGGGAATGTGTGTGTGAGACGTAGCCTCGATGATATGGCGCGACTGCTAAATTGCTTCTTAACGGGAGGTCAGTCTCTTCATTTGGGCGCCGTGCGGCTACTAATGTGTCATGGGCAATTATCAGATACTACATGTGCTCTTGCAGTGCTGTGTGTGTGGGATGTTTCATAATGCTGGCATTGTTTTATTTAGCTTCACAACGGGCCATTACACAACCTGTGGGATGTACTCTTTCAGCTAAATGCGAAGTAAATAGAATGCTTTTTCAGCATTTGGCAGATTTAAACAAATTTCATCTAACATCCTTTTAATTGTACACAGTGACTGCCTGTGTCCAATAATTTACTCGACATGCATACAGATTGCAAAAACGTACATATTTACATAAATGCACATAATCCTGATTTTAAAATATAAATTCCAAACCCTAAATCTAAACCATTTTTTTTATACCAAAATGATAAAGAAAGCCCACAAACAAACAAACACTTCAAGGATCCCATGCATCCACAGGACACTGACCCACATTCTTTAATCCATGTCCAAGAGGGACACGAGGAGCTACAGCTATCATATTCATTCTCGCTTATTTTTACCAGGACTGCGGATGAGGGAGTGTGTTTGTGTGTGTGTGTGTGTGTGTGTGTGTGTGTGTGTGTGTGTGTGTGTGTGTGTGTGTGTGTGTGAGTGTGAGTGTGTGTGTGTGTGTGTGTGTGTGTGTGTGTGTGTGCGTGAAAATAGCACCAGAAATAACACGAGCATCACATAATTCTGTCAACAAGGAGAGACGCTCACATTTCAACACTTCCTTGCATCATCCGTGCTTCGGAGAACGCTTTGTGGCAGAAAATAAGCCTATTCATATGTGGAGTGATTACTGCGTGTGTGGTATTAAATATGTCTCGGTAATAATAAATCTGATGGCTGCTGCCTCTGTGTAAATATAGCCAGGGGATTTGGTCGCGTTAGATGTTCCATTTTCATCACCGCTGACTGTTCGCCGCATCAAATGGCTCAGGCTGAGGTTCCCAAACAATGGATAGACAGAGAGAAAGACGGATATAAAGGATGGTGCATGTGAGGAGTATTGTTTTGTGTGACATACCTGACCACACCCGGGACAGTCGTTGCCGTTCTCACAGGTTCTGCGTCGTGACTGGATGCCTCCGCCGCAGGGCACGGTGCAGCGTTCCCATGCCGACCAGGCCGACCAGTACACGTGCGGCGGGCAGGGCAGGTGTTCATTACAGTACCTGGGATAGAAGAACGCAGGGGATCAACTTTATTCAATAAGACGAGCCGGGAACCCATAAAAAAAATGATAAGTGCATCTTTAAGTAATTACTGGATTGTGTATTGTAGTTGTGACAGAAGATATATGAGGCAGTTTGCAAGCTTTGACAATAGAGCTTAACTTATACTGGGTACATATAAATGGATTATGTATGACAGTGTCTTTTGAGTGGCCTGCGGAAAAATGTAATAGCTACTAGCACTAAAATTATATGTGAAGGGCACTGGAGACGTCACCACACTCTTGAAACCTCGCCACTGAATTGAAATAGCTACAAAGAGTTCACACCACAAGACAGGGATGTCTGAAAAGGCATGTAAACTTCACTTATACAAACCCCAAAATATCTCTTTAATGTGGCCGTGGAGTGCAGAGAACACGGTGCACCGTGAACCAGAACATCTGATTGAATCATGCCACCAGGGACGGGTCTGTGCTGTATTTCTGTTCATGGCGTAATGGCCAGTGTAAATTTACCGTCTAAATTCCATCTCGAATCATAATGGACGTGCATTTTGCATAACACAAAGACGCATGCATCATCTCTAATTACATCGTTTTACAAGACAGGATTACTGCGAAATCTAAAATACTTAATTACTCAGTCCTCATTATACAACGACGACAGACGATTGCCAGCCTTATTAGAGCCACATAATTTATTTTATAACTTTTACGCATACTATAAAATTGCTTTTATTGCTATTTTGTTGTGTTTTTGGCACACGAGTGCCTTTTGAGGAGTCTTCTTGAGCTAAAATAGCTTTAACGTTATACCCTTCCTCCAGAGTCTCAGGCTGGGTATTTTCATTGTACTACATTCCCAAATACTCTACTATTGTTCATGGCAAATCAGAAGCTACATTCTGTATACCCTGGTTGTAAAAATCCTTAGAGCGGTGTGTTCTTTTTCCCACTTTTACTAATCGGCACGCTTGTAGTGGGATGACACAGTGAGGGAAAGAGGAGTGTGGATTACAATCTTGCAAAAGCCTGAGAGAAGGAGAAAGGCGTACGCACACACACACTCATTCATTCACATGGGCTTGCATGCAGACCCTAAATACCCCTGCTGCACCACAGCACAATGAAAAACTACTGCGATCAATTCGAAGCAGATTTAGCGCTTCAAAATCATCCTTTAATCATTTCAGACAAGTCATAGTCCATCTCATCCCTTTTCTCTTCACTCTAATAACACACAGAGCTGATTAAAACGCTCCCTAATTACTCGCTATAGGCTGAGTAAGCAGTGTGGACGATGTCCGCGTGTGCGGAGGGAAATAACCAACAGAAGGTTCATAAATGCAGGCATTAACCAGCCAGATTTAAGCCCAAAGCGCTGTCGTGCTCGGCCGGGTTCAGAACATTTGCTTTATCTTTAAAGGCTCTGGCTGCTGCAAACAATCAGGGCCAAACTAATGGGTGTAGGCTGTTGGCTAAAAAAGACGAGGTGAGAGAGGAGGTTTCGTTTTTGTAAATATGTGTACATATGAGCTCACGCCATATGCATGCATGTTTGAACATAAGTCTTTTGCATTCTCCAAACAGGCTACTCAAGAGGAAGAACAAAGTGAGTAGTGAGGCTTATTGCAGACGCCTATAACACCTCTGAAAGCAGGCCTGCACCCCATAAAATAAAAGTCTTTCACGGCATTAAAAGAATCGTTCGGTGCGCAAAAGCTGATAAAGTGCCAGTCCTTTTTCATGCCGCGCGGATTAAAGCTTGTACAGAAGACCTATTTCACACATGGGCAACTATAAACAACAGATGTAGTGGGAGCTGTACACGGGTTGAACACTTAATGAGAAGTTTTTTCCCTGTTTTTTTTTTTGCAAACATTGGTGATATACATGCACCAGGAGGATATGTTCATATTGAACACACACAAACATTGCGTAGCATCCCCTATTTCCTTTTCTCCCTCAGGCAGACTCAAACTGACACAGCGTAATTCATCTGTTAACACATTTTCTCTTCCTATCGCTCTGTCTTGCTGTCCGTCTGTCTCTGTCTGTCTGTTCTCTCTGTCTGTCTGTTCTCTCTCTCTCTCTCTCTCTCTCTCTCTCTCTCTCTCTCTCTCTCACTAAAACACACAAAGACTCCTCTCCTCTCAGTCCTCCTTTACAAAGATCCTTTTCCAGCCCTCACAGCTGGCCCCTAACTGGCCTAAGGTGTTTTAAATAGCTGAACGGAGCAAGTACTGAGAGCAGGAAGTGGAGATGAAACAAAGGAGATTAAAGCTCGGAAAGAAAGAAAGAGAGGGGGTGGCGAAACCTGCTTCTGGCCTCCCGCGGTCTTTAGTGCCAGCCAGCGCTTTTTTTGGTGTGGTTCGTGAGTAACTGGGCTTTGCTGGTTACTTCATATATTATCCTCAGAGCTCCTGGTGGAGCAGTCCTTGAGAAAAGGACGACTCCACCAGGAGCGTCCGTGAGTGAGAAAAGGGAAAGTGGGAGGTTAGAGGAAATGAAAAAGTGCAGAGAAAAGAGAAAAAAAAAAAAAGGATGTAATAGAAGGTTCATCCTTGAAGGCCGTATCCAATTACGTGTCCGTCACAATGCTGTTTCTGTTGCCGTGGTAACGATTGGTAACAATTTATTTCTCCTTTCTGCCTCCCTGTACCCTCTGAACTGTATTTATTTGCACTTTTTCTGCCTCCACCTCTGGTTAACGGCAGGAGTTGGATGAAAAACATCAGCTTGGTGACACAGAGTCTATACGGACACAGAAGAAGAATGCCTCAGTTCATTCAGAAACACCACCCTCCATTAAGATGGTATTGAAGTAATGTA
Source organism: Sebastolobus alascanus (assembly GCA_916701645.2). Lineage (NCBI taxonomy): Eukaryota > Metazoa > Chordata > Actinopteri > Perciformes > Sebastidae > Sebastolobus > Sebastolobus alascanus. The sequence goes on along the minus strand of CAKAOJ020000225.1, from coordinate 848,397 downwards.
ATAGCCACTGTCGTCTAATTTTCAAACACCATGGAAGCTGTCGCAGCTTTCCTCTGTCCCTTTTTGATTTGGCAAACACTGAACTAAAGTTTCAGATAACCAGAACAAATTGAGAGAAAAACTTTAACTTTAAAATTATTCATCTCTTGACCTGTTCTACCTGGGCTGCTTTGTATGCCTCTTTGTGCTTCTTTGCATACTTTCTCCTTGAAAAACAGATTTTTTTTCCAGGCCTAGAAGGTTGCTTAGAAACCGAACACCAAACACATCTTTAAAAAGGCGATTATTCTACGGCAAAGCCTCCAAAGCTTCAAAACGTGGAATCGGCCCGTGTGTGAAAGCCAGATAATTACCCAAGAGCAGGCCTATCCCGCTCTTTTCTTAATTGGCTGTCACAAAGTTGGAAAGAAGAAAAAAAAAAAAAGTCACAGTGAAAGTCATGCTTCCTAAATGATAGCTAAAAGCTTTCTTCTGTTTTTTTTTTATAACATGCCCAGAAATACAAACGCACATGTATTTGCTTTAATTAGTACATGTGAACGAATGTATAAACATGTAAGTGTGTGTGTGTCATACCTCTCCTCGCGGTTCTGGCCCACACACACTCGTCCACCGTGGCGAGGGGTTGGGTTGCTGCAGGAGCGTTGACGGACCTGGAAGCCGATGCCGCAGCTGGTGCTGCAGGGAGACCAGGAAGTCCAGGGAGTCCAGGCTCCGTTTCTATGGAGACAAAAAGAAAAACATCAGTCTAAGCTACTTTAGCTACTGATGGAGAGGCGATGCTAGCTGGAAGAAAAACAACAAGACTACAGCAAGAGGATATTAACTATTAAGTCCCATGAATCTCAGTCTTTGTTACCTCGTAGAAGACAATTAACAGTGAATAAAGAAAATGTAAAAAGCATTTCTGTGTTACGTCTTTCATATATGACGATTAGCTGCGTTTTTCTGTTTCATTGTAAATTTAATATATTTGTTTGTTTTTTACTGCTAGTCAGATAAAACACTTTTGAGTATTTAATTTGGGCTCTGGTGACTACTTTCAGGCATTAATTAGACTAAAAGATTAATTTATTGTTTAAAATTAAATTAAATTAAATTAATTAACAATGAAGATAATCCTTAGCTGCTTCCGTCATCATCATCAACTCACACGTACGCAAGGATGTGTTTGATGCACAGCAGCAGCATCTAGGTTAATTTTAAACCTGAGACAACACCCAATCAACACTTGTTAGCCCAAATAACTGCAACACGGAACAGATAACTGTGCATGGATTAAATAGAAAGTCCTGTCTATCATTTAACTTTATTTGTCTATTTTTGTTGTCCTTGTCCCTACAGTAGCTATTATTTCTTTGTAAGTACTTCGAGAAAGATGAAAAAACCAAACGGAGTCATATTAAAGGTGATTCTGATTTCTGATGGACTGGAGTGAGGACGCAGGGAATTAATTAACACATTTTTACACATATCCCCCTACCTCTCTGTCACACTCAGGCACATACATATTCATAGACTGTTGACAAAGAGAAGGAAGATTTACAGATGTGTGCCACAGATGTGTATCAACAAAAACTGTACCTGGAGCAGTTGGCGACCTCCACGCTGATGCCGTAGCAGGTCTGACCTCCACACTGAGGGGCGGGGTTATTACAGGCTCGCGTCCGACACAGACAGGACCCCGCGCTGCCGCCATCGTTATGACTACATGTGGACCAGCCTGACCAGGCGCCAAAGCCTCCATCAACAGTCACATTACGGATCTGTTAGCAATGAGACAAAAATAAAACATTTGAGAGTAATGGCTTTTCTCAGAAAACTGGTCATTGCATTAGACTGATGCTATCAGGAATGTATCGCTCTGGGAAACGCAGCCCCACGGCTACGGTGGATGCAAACAGAAATCAATTTCCCTCAAATAGATACAAAAATAACTGCATGACATCATCTACGTGCGAACAAAAATGTGCTGTAAATGCGAGGAAGATGTATGAAAATTGTCTCAGGATACGATGAGATTCCAAAACAGCAATGAGAGAGATTCAGAAAGGCAAATGAAAGCTTTGAATGGACACATTCAAAGGACGGAAATGTGAGGAAATAAAAGTGGCGGCATAAATAGATATCTGAGGCAAAACAGAATGAAACAGGAAGCCTCAGATATTACAGGAGCCATGAATTACGAGTGATGTCCTGGGCACACGAGCTAAATACGAAAACGCACCAGAGCTGCAGATGATATGAGCCATGTCGCTGCTACATTTCAGGGTGATTTAAAAATGCAAAGAACAATTTCATACGGGGAGAAACGAGAGCGTGATCATCAGCTGCTTTGGCAGAAGCGGAAATAACTTCTGCCCTGCGCTCTTTTTGGTAATTGAACTCTGCCGTGTGCCTAAATGGAGGATGCTTGGATAAGACTGACAACATTTGCATCAATGGGCTGCCTAGAAAGGAAACAACTAGAAAAAGACACAATATCTTGCATCTCTGTCACCAATCATTTACAGCCGAGACTATAAATGGCATGGTACATGTGTTATTTATCCCTAGAAAAATAAATAAAAATAGCATATAAATAATTCTTTTTTTACTGGTGTGAAAAGTACATGTGTAATTTCTTTCATTAAAATGGGAAAACAGAAATGAAAGGGCACCAGAAACAGGATGATAGATCAAGTCTGAAGGATGATGAAAAGCACTCATGTTTTATGCGGCTTCTGAGAGTAAAAGTAATTTCTTTTTCGCAGGCTGAAATTACAACAGCTGTCTTCTTTTTATTCTAAAGAATCGTGTTTTTAGAGTGGGGGTTGATTAATTAAAATTACTTTTAGGCAAAGTGGGTTCCTTACAAAAACATTTATTGAGTAGAAATTTCCATTTTTACTTGAGTGGAAACACAGAACAGCAGCTACCTTCCCTAAAACTACTTTGAAACTCCTATTTCTGCGTGTTTCAATATAGACTGTGGTACCAGATGGCGTTTGTGAATAAGCTGGTAAAGCATATCTCCCGTCTCTGCCTACACAACGTGTGTGTGTGTGTGCAAAACCTTGACTGGCCTCCAGCTCTACACTTCCACTTTGCAGGGGAAAGCAACACAGACATTCAGCCAGTTTAACCGTTTTCAAAACTGTTAATGGACTCAAAGGGAGTGAAACACTAACTGTGATAAAAGACAACTTCCTTGTTTTTCAGTTTTCACGTCTTGGCATCGACGTGTTGCAAGCAGACAATTTTCCCATCTGGTCTGGCTTCACAAGCCCTATTGTAAAGCCATTTATCTCTGTCAGAATACAAAGTGATTACTGCCAAAGGTAATTCATGCTCACTCTAAATGGATTGGATCTGGTTAGACCAAGGTTTAAGTGAGTAAATACATATTCCATTACTGGTGTGGGCAGTGGTATGTGGCCAAATGAAAATACATCAAAACTAAAGGATTGGTGGCTACACTGCAGCTGGAAACGTGGATATTATCTTTAATCAAATCCTGCATTTAAAGTAATAGGTTAGAGACAGTTAGCTTAGCATAAAGACTGGAAAACAGGGTGAAACACCTGCCAGCACCTCTAAAGCTCACTAATTAACACATTTCTTAATACATCGTTTGTTTACTCCGTACAAAAACTGTGTAAAAATGACACGTGTTATGGGAAGTTTAATATAAGCAGTGGCCAGGAAGCTGTTAATTAGTGAGCTTTATAAGAGCTGGTAGTCTTTTATCTTTGAACAGAGCCAGGCTAGCTGTTTCCCCCTGTTTCCAGTCTTTATGCTACGCTAAGGTAACTGTCTGGTTCCAGCTTCATATTTATCGTACAGAGTGGTATCGATCTCATCAAATTTTTGGCAAGAGAGCAAATGAGCACATTTCCCAAAATGTTGAACTATTCCTTTAAAATATGTACGATAAGCGGTAGTGCTAAGCTAACTAGTTTCAGGTTGATATAGCTTAAATGAAAGTATGACTATGTTTGATAAGGTATATTAAGATGGACGACTTGACAGCTCCCCAAAAGTGAAGCCAAAACATCTCGATCGCCCCTTGGTGGCTGGCTACAGTACAGGTCATAAGTCCCGCCTCCTCTATGTTAGCGGATGGGACATGGGCCACACTAAATAGTCAAAGTACACGTCAAATACATTTTTCCCAAAGATGGTTTCTGTCATTTTAGGTATTTTTTATCATGTTGATGTATGTTTCAAGTGTTCATTCATCTGATATGTTGTTTTAATTACTTATTTGATGCTGTAAAAAGGGGGTGAGACGTCATGATTGACAGTTGTGATTGACAGCTGCTCTGAGTGAAGTAGTCATGCAGCCGGAGGCTCGAGAGAAGATGTAATTTTAACTTTCCATAACCGTTACGAGTCTCTGTAATAGAACATGTGTCAATTTGAGATATTATGGTTATTGTCGTGTCTTTCTAGCTAAACAGCTACTGTGGTGCTAACGTAGCAGCTACGTGGCTCACGCTAACGAGCTGCGGCCGTGCTCGGCTTGTGATTGACTCGGGCGGGACCTTGATACTGCGGCTCCAGCCCCCCCCCCCCGATCACTACTGCGCAGACTCTGGCTCCAAATGACGATGAAATCTCAAGATGGCAGCTCCCGTATCCAGGATATTTTGGCTTCACTTTTGTACAGTGGGAGGAAGTGGGGACTCGTCGTCCATCTATATTTACAGTCTATGGTTTGATGTAGTAATGACTAATTGAATGAGGGAGTTTTAGCCTCCAGCGTAAGAAAAAAATGACTTGGCAAAATTTTAATGTGTGTCTGTTTATGCACATATGCATGCATGATTGTGTGTGTCCATGTATATATCTGAATATAGTGTAAGCCAAGTTTCTGCCAGAGCTCTGCTGACAGATGCCACTGGGTGCTCAGTGGCTTGACTGCCAAATATTTCTCTGAACATGAAGCCACATAAAAGGGCACAGAGGCACACAGCACTCTCCGCTGTGACTGGCTTGAAAATGATGTCTGTGAAACGCTGAGAAAAAAAGAAGCAGGGCCATGCTGGAATTGATAGGCTTACTGCCCCTCTAATACCGCTCCAAAATGTGGCGCGCGTTAAAATAAATGGAAGAGCTGTTTTGCTAATGAATAAGCAGTCGGAGGTGAATGATTGAGGCGGTGCTCTAGATCAGTCCCGTTGGTACGCGGCGCTCCCTTAAAGTCAAGTTGTTCGGTCCCAAGATGCTTTTCTTTGGCGAAGATATGTTTCTCAGGCTGGTTTTAGGGGATGTTGCTTGTAAGTTGTGAGCGTACGGAGAGAATACAGAGCAGGCTGCAGCTTTCAAAGGAGAGGAGTGACGATGAATGCGAGTATCAAATTCATGTGGAGGGGAGAACGACCATGAAGGCCGAGTAAGGATAATTGTGTCTTCTACCGACTTTTAAAAGTAGAGACAGCGAAGGAAGTGAGTAACAAGCGACTAAACTAAAATGAGGTATCAGGCAGCAGCTCAGGGATACTTACGGGGCATTTTGTGATGCTCTGCTCCCATTGGCTCATCCTGACACTTTCCTCCAGCGTGGTGCATTTCTTCAGCAACAGGTCCCAACCACAGTACGGGTCCCTGGCCCCCACACAGGCTCTGGAAACACAATAAAGTTCAGTTTTTACTGGGCTTTTATTAAGCAGTCATGTGAATACAGATTGCTCGGCATTGTGACAGGACGTGAAATCTAGCAGGGAGATTATGGAGAAAGCTGGAAGATAAGGTGGTGGGAAAAATGATGGATGGAAAAAAAAAGTAATGGGAGCGATAAGACAAGAGAGAGTGGCAAAGGAGAGAAGGAGATACAGGGAAAAAGAGAGAAGTGTAGAGGTGTAGAAAGCAAATTAACATAGAAGAGAGAGACGAGAAAAGCTCCTCAAGTGACAGAGAAGAGGAGAGAGATAAGAAAGGCAGGAAAAAATGTTAATAAGAGTATTGCGATGCTCCACAATGCTTACATTGCACCGGCATCCTAAAATCACGTCCTAACACAATGTGCTGACTGATTTCTCAGGTAATCTGCAGCCAGGATTATAGTTTTGTGTCCGCATACACACATTTTTGACTCAAATCAGCTCAACAAAGCTTCACTGTCTGTGGGGATATTGCATAGCAAAGATAGCTGGGTCTGTCTTTGCCGTATCTGCTTCAGGTGGTTTATCGAGTGCAATAAAACGCCTGATGTTACTCTTTTTATGCAAATACGAGTCTGCGGTGACAGCACAACGACATATCTCTGAGCCGCAAGCATCAACGGAGCCTAACGGCGGAATGTAACCGAAGTTGTCCGTGGGTTTCATAACAATGAACCGAGCGCAGACGCAAACACAAGTGCAAGGACACAAGATGCCTCCATTCATGTGAAAATGCAGAAAGGCACACACTCCGGCCTTCTTGCACACACTCTAACGAACACCCAAGGCGGCTGACGTAGCGTCTGGGAGGCTAACAAAAAGCAGAGAGAGAGTTATGGACTGTGTCTGTACGGACAAGGATATAGGGGGTGACGACAGCAGCACAGAATGAAAGGGAGAAGGAACAAGATAATACTTGTGTTTCAGGGGGCCTTAAGGGCCTTGCAGATTGCACACCACCCATCAGTGAGCCACGCAGCACACACAGCCGAGCAGAGAGGCAACCTTTTAAAATTTCAAACAGGTAAACCTCAAAGAAATGTCAGTGGTGAACCTGGTAACTCTCGCTGTACTGCCAGTCTGTGAGCATGGTTTCTTTAATCTGTTTTGTTGTTTTCTGACTCTCTTAAAAAAAACTAAAAAAAGCGTGAAAGAGGTGATGAAGTGCCATAATGGCTGCAGCATATATCACCGAGCCACAGCTTGTAATTCGAAGCCTTAACTCTTCTGTGTATTCCAATAACAGCTCATTGTGTGGGAGATAAGGAATGCAGGTGTGACTCCTTTTCTGCGTGCGATGATGGATGGAATCCCAATCTTGTGGTGAGTCTCGACACCCTGGTCTCTGTCTCGGGTTTTTCTTCGCCAAAATATAATGCCTCTGACGGAGCGTCTTCCAGTCGGACAGAAACTCAATATATCTGCTAAACGCACGCGCGGCTGCAACAGAACTGTGCGTGCGAAGCGGAAGATGCACGGTTCGATGACGAGAGGAAGACAGTGAGACAGACTGAGGGCAGTCGTAGGCACCTCCAGTGGCTGACAAAAGCTGATTTACAGGGTTTTAAATCTCAGCCTGACCAACACACAGAGGCCTGGCCCTCTCAGATAAAGAGCATCTTTTGAAAGACGGAGCTTTAAAACTTTGTTGTGTACATATTTGCTTTCGACAGTTCTCATTGAGATTAATGGTGCTGGTTGGTGCATGTACTCACTCTCTGCTCTTGTGGTAGCTGCATCTCTTGAGCGGGATCTTGATGACCTGGTCTCTCACACCCACATAAAGCTCGCTGCGGCTGTGCAGGATCAGCAGGCTTCGGATCGGCTGCCTCTTCCTGGGCGGGAACAATTCGATCTCCTCCAACAGGCAGCTCCCTGTGGACTGATTGAGAGGAGAAAGCACTTTCCTGATAGTACCGTAATCTGGAAGAGAAAGAGGGGGGGAAGAGAGGATTTGGTCACTGAGAGGAAGGCGGGTGTTATCTGCACGAGAAGAGGTAAAGTAGTGTAGAGAAAAGTAGCGGCAGGGTGAGAACAGCAGAGAGTTTGATGAGGGAAAAACAACAAAAAAGATATCTCGGATGAGCAAAAATGCACAAAAGCCGATGTGAACTCATTGTGAACCACAACAACAATCACTTCCAAACAGAGAGGTTCTGAAAAAAGACTTTCAAAAAGACTGGCGGTGGCTGGCGTGGTTATGCCATCGACATGCTGTAGATGCAATCAAGGAATTGGTACTGTGTGGCACGTCGTGAATATATATTCCAGGAGAAGAAACCACTTCTGAGAGAGCTGAGTGTGTAAACCCATGTCATTGTGAATACGTCCTGACCTTTATTTTATGTAAGCTAGGCCCTGTGAGATGAAGTTGCGGGCATTTTCTTTTGGGGGAGCTAAAACAAACATCATCTCTTATACATGCAATCCCATGGGTGAAAAAAAAAGTAATTAGGTGCAGAGTGACGTCAAGGGAAGAAGGGTGGATTGCTAATACATGGTTTCAAAGTAAGGGATGTAAATGTTAAGTGTTGCCCCAAGCAGTGTTGGGCAGTGACACATTACTTAGTAACATGTTACAGTAATGCAATTAAAATTTCAAGTAACCTTCACTACTTTGATAATTTGGGGGTCGACTTGTTCGCTAATTTGATGGAGGGTTGATATCAATTTGGTCCAGTGAATAGAATGGTCCGGGAAGTGCTTGCCCTGTGTTCCCTCAGCATCATCTTCGGCCCATGTTAAAATCCGTGTATAATTTTTTGAGATATCACTCTAACAATATCCGATAACAGACAGACAGCCTGGCTAGTACTCGTTGCTTTCGTTGGTTGGGTTGGTTGGGTTTAGGCATGAGGAGTGAGTCAATCAGCAGGAAAAAAGTATTAAAAAATGACTAACGTTAAAGTGGCGGTAGGCAGTAGATTTTTGGCATCATTGGGCAAAAATTCCATAATAACCTTTCAGCATATTGTAATTCAAGTATTTTGAGAGAAAATTAGACTTCTGCACCTCCTCATAGCTCTGTTTCAGGCTTTAGAAAAATCTAGACCCGTGACGGGAAACTTTGACCAATCACAGTTCATTTCAGAGAGAGAGAGCGTTCCTATTGGCTGTGCTCCGGTCATGTGACCGGAACTTGGCGCCCTTCACCAGATTTCACAACGGCGGCGGCGTCACAAACTATCTCATTTTACAGCTAAACAGTACACTACAAGATGATTCTGAAAACATCTGAGGAGAGAAATAGTCATTACAGTAACAGAATATTGATTCATATTTGATCAGCGCTGCCTAGTTTGACCGTTTGGTCGGAGTTCGCGAGTGATTGACAGCCGGCTCTCATAGACGGCAGCTGGACAGCGGACCTTGTTTTCCTCCGGTATGTGAAATCTTGCAGATGCCGTTGGAGCACCGGAGGACACAGAGGCACATGTTTTTTGTCAGGTTACCTGTTTCATGTACTACTGTCATGATATAGTGACCGTTTTATAAAAATAACTTTTTTTAATCATATTTGCTCCAATCTCGCCTACTTCAGCTTTAATCGACTAAAGTAATCTTCCACAACACAATAAAGGCTTTTCTTTTATTATATTATAATGTCTCATTTTCTAATCCTGCATGTGTTGAAATTATAACTTTTGCCGCTGAGTAATTATGTAATAATTTTTTTAGTGAGTGATATGTAAGCACATACCTTCACTAACTCCTACTGACTAGAAAATTGGTACTTTGGTGAACAAGGAACTTCCAGGAAAATCTTTTTGCATTTAGCTGAATTCTGTCCACGTTAACTGCTAGAGAAAAATGCTGCTGCAGGGCTGAAAAAACTAATGAGGGCTGAATAACAAGGGAGGGGAAATGTGCTGCAAGCCACATGTTTGAATAAAAGAACCCTACACCTTGACATCTGTCGACCCCCAGTTGGAGCTATCAGGTTTTCCACAGTGGCCCCAATCAGAAGGGTGCGTTTAAGCGTTAATAATAGCATGTGATTAGGTACAGTATGTGCGCTACCCAATGGCCTTGGCAGGGATTCAGATGTTTTCATTAGCGTCTGGTTAGTGTCTGGGGAACTTGCAGTGTGGGCAGCTCTGGTCCGACGCTACATTGATCACACAGCACCATGCAAACAATGAGAGGGGAGTTTTTGAGGGAGATGCCAAGCATAGAGCCAGTGAACTGGAACAGGTTGCGTGCGTGCGAGTGTGTGCCCGCATGTGTGATATCCTAAAATAACACTGACTAACAACAGAAAGATCATGTTGACATTTCCCAGTGGGGCTACGGTACATTAGCACAGTGAAGTGGGTCACTACATTCAAATTCTGTTCAGTACATCCGCTCATAATCCATATTATGTGCTATATCATAAAACAGGACAAACGCCAAGTATATCTGGTGTCTAGCTGATACTGTTTTCAGCACTTTGCCAAGTGTAACATCACATATTGTCACACACCAGTGTGATCAAACAGTCTCCTGATAAGCAGGCGGTGCCATGCAGTTCACAGAGGGAAAACGTGTAAGGGTGAAATGAGAGCTGTATGTGTGTGTTATTAATTACCCGTCTGTTTTCTTTTGACACATGGTTGTCGGCTGTTTCATGATCGTCTACGATCTCTTAGTGAGGGATTGCATGGCAGTGATATGTGGTGTGTGTTCTGTCTGTGCATATGGCAGACATATGGAGGGAAAGAGTGATCAAACTCGGGTCAGAAGACTCAGCTTTGATGCCTCCTCAGAAGTACACATCTATTGGTTTCATTCTTCTTCTTACAGGCCTTTTTATGTGCAAAGGCCGTACTTCAAAAGGCTTAAAAACTTATTTTAGATAAAAAAAAAAAGTATTTATCTAAAACAATCAATATTCATGACAATATCAGTTAAAGTCTAAATTAAGATAGCTAAATTAGATATTATTTATTAAGAGTTTAACACTCCTAAAATGCTAATCTATGCTAATATGCTCCTCCAAGACTGTGTAGGTGTGAATCCTGATCAGAGCATGCTAGCGGCGCGCAAGCGGGAGGATTTTGGATGTAGCACAGAGCTGATTTTTAAAAAAAGTCTGAGCGTCACCTTATCTCCCGCTCCATCCATCGTACCGATCGCACCGTGAGTTTGAAGCGTGCCCGAGCCCGACCCAGAATGCATCTGTGTATTGCGCACCCACACTCTTTTCTGACATGAATCGGCTGTTTCGAGCTTGACAATGGAGTTCACAAAAGTACTTTCAAAGGGAAGCTGAAAAGCAAGCGGTGAGCGATTTTGAGTGGAGCGGGAGTTGAGCGCAGAGAGATATTGAGCGAAATTAAAAAAATATGTTTAAAGGGTCATTAAGAAGCCACAAAATCCCAGCAGACGCATGCAGGCACCCAAAAAATATGCCAATGAATAAAAAAAGACAGTAGCATGTAGACACACTGTCTCAAAGCCTCAAAAGTCAAACACAATGCATGCACACAGTGCCAAGAACTCACCCGTGGCCAAGTATATGATGTGAAACAGCCTGTCCTTCCCCTGCACCACGTCCACCGCCACATGAGTGAAGCGCACGTTGTCCTCCATGAAGTAGGGCACGGGAACCACGGGTTGGACCACCTCGTGCATCAGCAAAAACTTCTGAGCATCCTGCAGGTTTCTCTCAGTCAGGTTCACGTAGGAGCCGGAGTCAATGGTGCCGCACTGTGGGGGCGGGGGAGGACAGAAAGGAAAAGATTGACTGACTACATTAAAGCATAAAAGCTCCAAGCTCTTTGGGATGAAAAGCTACGTTAATATGCTTGATATTTTTTTTGTCCAGAAGTACCACCACAGATGAGAATAGAGAAGGATTGAATGATTAAATGAACAAAGCTTTAAAGTCGATTGCAGCCTTCGCTATCCTCACAACCTTAAGGCTTTGTAGTCAATACACCACGGCTGATGGAAGACGACTGAATGAATGTTTGACTGAGCAAGTAGTTTGCTCTTTTATTAGATTTTTCCTCATATGCATATATACAGTTTACTGTAGCTGGTGAGTTTTGTTGGTACCCCAATAGTAATGTCTCTGATTGCTCTTTTATTTTATTTTTTACCCTCAAATTAAGCTTATGTCTTAAAATGTTTTCATCTTCAGAGAGGCATTATTTCTATTCATAATATTACAGAAATGCAAATGATGCAATATCATTCAAATAAAGGACTCCTCCAAAAAATGACCCAAAATGCTAAGACAGAAAGCAGTCCAGCTGCAAGAGCAGACATATCTCATATAAATAGGTAGATTTCATTGTCAGATTCATTTGGTTTTATCAGGTATTGTTGACTCTAAGTTCTCGTTCTGTGCCCCAGCAGTTTTCCTGCTGAAGCGGAGTCAGTGCCGCTGCAGCACTTGCTTATAATATGAAATATCTAATATATATGACATTTCCCCCGACTTCATTTATTAAAAGGAGTTCAATAAAGTGACCTGTCTCCAGTTAAAAGAGGGAAATATTGCGTAGTCCAAAGTATATTTTTGTGATACTGGAGGGTTATATATGTGTTTTTAACAACAGAATGTGTTAATTTCTTTAGTTAATATTTCTTTTTTTCTGGTAAACAAAATAATAAATGATCTTTGGCATTTTCAAATATTGCTTTCCAAGCTGAAAGAGGCTCCAACCAGCATTATATATACTGCCATCAGAGGCAGGCTGCATTATTAGCACCAATAGCATACTAAAAACTAACTGCAAGTAATATACAGTATGTTTTTGACGAATGTTTTTGCTTTCCAGTGACAATATTCATGCTTTTTAGGGTGGGAATGTAGTGCCTTTTTTCTACCAAGCCGAACTAAAGACTAAGTGGGGCACAAAGCCAGTCCAGCTGAGGCAGAGCTGGATCAGAAAAGCTAACCATGCATGTCCTTCTCAGTAAAAGAGGTCCCTGGCTGGGGTCAGGAGGATTGTGGATTGAGGCCCCGTCCACAAAGAATAGGCCTACTCCAAGACACAGAGCAGAGAAAACAAAAATAAGCCACGCTCGACAATTACCCTAACCCAAATGACTGGTACTGTTTTTGTTTTGGACACAGTATCACAGAATGCACTGCACGGATTTGCCCCGGGGCTAACCGTACGCAGCCTCGCCGTACTAAGCCGAGACTGGACCTTGGGCGGCGATTAGTTCCCGCTGACTAGCTACAGTAGCAACGGCATGGACACTTTATACATATCAATCCCTGGCCTTCCCTGGGCTGACGGATGAGACTCACGGTGGGCTTCCCCGGGATGGGCAACGGATCAGTGCCCTCGCCACATCAGGAGATGGGAAATTAAAGCCCTGAAGGACAGGGAAATGTAACACTGTGTGTATGTGCTGCTTGAGAGCCTCAAATGTGCCTCTTGCTTATGGCAAACACGTGTGTATGTGTGTGTGTGTGTGTGTGTGTGTGGTGAGGGCTATATAATAACATATGTCTAAGGTTTCCTCTTGTGGTTTGTCTTCGCATGTTTGTGAATCTCAAAGTGTCTCAGCGTGATTGTATTTCTGCCATAGTGAGACAAAGTTAGGCGCTGACCAGTAAGGGTCTATCGAGAGACAGATGTGGCGATTTCCTTGGTGCAGACAAGGTGAGGGACAGAACCATCATTTGGCTGAGGGCCCATCCAACATTCAGTCCTGTCCTGCTCATCAGCAGCACACTGTGCTCTGCCAGGACGATAAGTGCCTCTGTGAAATATTACAGCATGTTTTTGCCAAATGGGCTTTTGTTTAAAATGCGTACCAGCAGGTCGTTTAAAATTTCGCCATCCCAGTAAGATCTGATTATAACATTTGATCAGTTTTGGCTTTGGTGCTTTGGAAAGCACAGAAAACTGACACCTCTTGTTTGTTGCAATTAAAATATCCAAGACAACAAAACTAAGACAACCAAACAGCAGACTCAGACTCTAACTTCAAGGGAAAGCTCGGCACTTTTATGTGGATGTCATATCAGAGTGTGTGTGTGTGTGTGTGTGTGTGTGTGTGTGTGTGTGTGTGTGTGCGTGTGTGTGTGTGTGTGTGTGCGTAAGGACTCGGGAGTGTGTGGTACGAGAGAGAAAGTAATGCAATGTGAGCGGACGAGAGAGAGAGCAGTCGGAGCAGAGGAGAGTTTAAAGAGGACCTATTATTCATTTAAAGGTGTATACTTGTATTTTGGGTTTCTGTTTACGAACATGTTTACGTGTTTTAATGTTAAAAAAAACGCTTTAATTTTCTCATACTGGCTATGTTGCAGCACCTCTTTTCACTCTCTGTCTGAAACGACCTGTTTCTGACTGTCTGAAACGACCTGTTTCAGACAGTCAGAGACCAGTTTGCTCTGATTGGTCAGCTGGCCCACTCTGTTGTGATTGGTCCACCGAACCAAACTCTTCGGACTCCGCTCTCACTAGCTTTGTTTGAGGGCGTGCCAAACTAAACTCTAGGCAGGTATTATGCAAATGTGTTACTTTGTGACATCACCAAGTTACAGAAGAAAAGGCGGGACTTCAATAAAGGCGTTTCAGGCAGTTCAGGAGCAGTGTTTTTGTGGGGGAGAGTAACTCCCTTTGGTGTGGACTTTGGGCTTTGTAACTTTGCAGACCTTTTACATGCACAAAAAACTAGACAACACACTAAAGGAAAGGGAAAAAGCAAAAAAGCATAATAGGTCCTCTTTAAGTACAGAAGTTTGCCGTGTCTTGTTTCCCGGCTGCTGAGTGGAGTGATGAGGGGCGTATAGAGGCGACGTTGGACAGAATCTTGCGCGCAATGCATCCTGGTCCACGTAGGAAAAGGGCATGACTCTCTGAGCAGTAGAAATCCGCTTACTCGATCACTATAGCACGCACCGAGGAATTTATTGCTCCAATTGACTACATTTACCACCAACACAGATTGGACATCCACATAAAAAGGTGCTGGATTTTCCATATGTTTTCTACACATGGAGCTTAACAATGAGTGCGTTTGTACAGTAAGCAATTGCAGCGTGACAGAAAACCTATAGAACACAGAGACGGTATTAGCTCCTAACAGCAAACGAACATGACTCATAGCCTGAATAAACCCAGCAGGATCAATCCGTGTGGTTCAAATAAATGGGGGGATTTTCTCTGCAGACAGACGGGGGAATTAAGCTCTCAATCAATGACCAGTGTGTGTGTTGAGTGATGAGTCCACAGTGATAATTATCCCAATTTGGTAGCAATTAACAACCCTCTATTTTTGTGGGCGTATTTGTGTACACTAGATATGTACATGGCCTGTGGCTTTTATAGGTGCTGGTCTCCCTTTGGTGTATGTTGCATGTGTGTAGGTGTGTGCGCACAAAGGGCTGGGAAAAAAAAAAAAGCGGGCGGGCCATAAATCCTGCGCTCGTAAATCTAATCCTCCAACATTGACAAATGCTTGATGAAGATGTCACTGAAACCTAGATAAAGTGTGCATCGGTCCAGCGGTGAGGAGCAGCTATTGTGCCTGGGTTTAAGTGGAGAGATGCGGATGGAGAGGAAGAACTGATCCCTGTTTATCCTTGAGGAACACAGCCTCATAAAAGCCTATAGAAACCTCTCTGGGATGTACCTACAGTATGCTGAGCAGAATAAATATGTGGTGAGATAGAGGAAATTGGTTTTCTTAACGGAAAGTCAATTTCAGACATGCAGATATATGAATGCATGACGGCTGTGAAATGCTTTCTAAGTAACAGATCCGTGGGTATGTGCTTTTCTTAGTAAACTGTCACAGCTAGCACTTTTCCTGCATCCACTTTTTTTCGGCATGAGCATGTCATTATAGATAATGTGAGTGTGTGACTGCTCGATAGCAGCCATCGCGAAAGCTCATGCGGCTTCTGGGAAACATGATCGAGAGCCCGTATGTGATGGGAAACGTGCGGAAGTGATGCGTGTGTCACACATTGTCAGCCAGACCTCAGAGGGAATTCAATCCCTCATGGAGAGCTGCGTGGATTAGCTCCCTCGCTATCTGCTAAGCCCGCTACAACCGAGAGCCACTTCGGCTAATAAAACATTCCCTCTGTGTCATCAGAATAGAGCAGCGCCTAACATCGGGATGAGGTGCTGCTTGGTTCGCCCCTCTGAGTTTTAGCACGGAGTATAAACATAAAGTGCCACTTGTGCAAAACAAGGACAGTTTATTTATAGAGAGGGACTACAGTTCAGAGAACGAGGCTATGAAACACCTTATAGGAATGATTGGGCCATTGTAAAAATCACTGGATTTTATAACGAGCGGTCGTAATGTGTCTGTTCATGAGCAGAGAGAGGGATGATTCAAAGAGAGGAAAATTAATGAGAGGGAAGGGCTTGCTGGGACTCTGAGGCAGGCTCATCAGGGTGAACACACGTACACACACCACATGCATAAATTTCCTCAGGCACACACCCGGCCACACATATTGTTTAGCAGTGTGTTGGGTCTAAATCACTTCAAGCATGAACAAATCATTAAGGATTAGCTCTGAACTTTAACTCACACATATACTGCCATAGTGAGCATGTTTTTAGCCATGCTAGCGGCGCGACTGCAGTGATGCCAATGTTGGGCCGTTGGTCGGTCCAGACTGAAATATCTCTTAGAACCTTTTTTTTTTTTTACTGAAATGTAAAACGACAACTATGGGATGGATTGCCATGCAATTTGGTACAAACCATAGACTGTAAATAAGAAGTGGACGTAGTCACCGTAACATCACCGATTGGTTTGTAGCATTTTGGCCGTCGCCTTCTTGGTTTTTGGCCGCTGCCATCATGGCTTTTTGCAACCGAACACTGAATGAGACATTTTTAAGCGACCAAAAAGGTTATAATTAACTTTAATGAACTGAAAACACGCTGTGAAATTGTACGCCAAAAAGCGGACTACACCCAGACCGGACAACACCGTGGTAGCGACCTGTCAATCAAAAGCTAGCCACGCCCTAAAGCATCCCCTGCTTTATCATCTATTTTACTCTAAATTGGACCATAATTTCACATCATGCTGTATTGAAGAAGACTTGAAACTAGCGATTGAGACCATAAACTCATGTTTACAATGTTTTCTGAGGTAATAAATCAAGTGAGAAGTAGGCTCCTTTTCTCATAGACTTCTATACAATCTGACTTCTTTTTGCAACCAGAGGAGTCGCCCCCTGCTGGCTATCAGAAAGAATGCATTGGCTTCACTTTTCAGACCTGGAGGTTGTCCACTGGTACAAATATTCATGTCCCCCTCAGGATGAATTGAAGTAACACAATGTTTTTTGTCCAGCACTTTGGTAGGATATTCCCATCAGCCTCAGCTGTACTTTGTGTTTAGTGCTAACTAGCAACTATTAGCATGCTAAAAAGCTAAACTAAGATGGTGAACATGGTATAACATTATACCTGGCAAACACCAGCATGTTGTTATTTTGAGCATGTTTAGCTCAATGCAGCATGGTTGCACACTCTTGTTTCAGTGTTTGTGGTGTTTCTCTGTTCTAATAATAATGACAATAAATAAAACAGACCAGGGATCTTCTCTGTGTAGTTTTGTTACCTGAAAGTCTGGGTTGGGGTTGGGGTAGGGCAGCCACGCTGACCGCGAGTTCTCCTGGTACTTGAAGGGCCCGTTGAAAACCTGTGCTATGGCACTGAGATTGAAGGCACACACCGCAGACGCAGCAATGCTGTTTCTGAATGTCAGGAACAGGGAAAAAAAAGGGGAGAGAGACCCAACAAAGGGGGGTGAGAGGGTGGAGGGGATGATGGATGAGAGAGGGAGAAACAGGGAAGTATTGGATGAAAGAAATTTAAAAAGGACACCATAGCACAAGTAGAAAACGGTTCAGATGTTGTATTTGTAAAGCTGACCTCTGTATGTTTTGTATGTTTGTATTGCTCTCTGCCAACAATACAAATCAAACATCGGACAGACAGACGCAGGCGCCGGAGTAAGTGATCGTCATTATTGGATTATAAATCCAGCCACAGGACACAATTAAGCTGTTCGGCTTGTCTGATTAACTGTACAGATCTCAGGCCTGAAATACAGCTTTGACTTTTTAAGCTGTCAGTTTCAACAAGTACCGGTCTCTGGCCTCCGAAGAGAGAGTAAAGAATGAGAGTATTAACTCTCAACTTAAACTGAGAGACTTGGGCGATGTGAATTATAATCCTATGCGGCTGTTCATTAAACTCTGTGCCTGCAGGGGGAAATGTTTCCAATACCCTTCAAAAGACTTCTTTTTCAGCAATGTGAAGGCATTGACCATAAAGAATAGATTACTCAGCTTTTACAGTAATAATGGTTTGTGCGCGTGTGTGTGTGTGTGTGTGCATGTGTGTGTGTGCATGTGCATGTGTGTGTGTGTGTGTGTGTGTGTGTGTGTGTGTGTGTGTGTGTGTGTGTGTGTTTGTGAGTATGAGAAAAAGATGGAGAGACAAAAAGAGGAAATGGTGTTTGTGAAAATAGAAAATAATAGTTTTCATCCATGGATGCATCCCATCTCTTACATCCCCCATGTGCATGATACAGTGTACACTTTAATAAGTGATGATAAGCTTCTTTCATGGGATTTAAATGGTACTGGAATGAGCGATCCTGCTTGTAGCTTGTTTGAGTGTTTATGGGAGGAGATTTTGACTGGAAATTCAATTTATGATGCACTTTGGCCAAACTTTACTGTCATATCATTCAATTTTATATGCTCAGTGTGCGTGCTAAAAAAAAGGTCACATGCCAAGTTAATGCAGTCGAAGTTTGTTTGTTTACACAGCTGACAATGTGATGCCAAAAACACTGTGAATTATACATGAAGCTGTTCTGTGGGTGCATTAAAAACAACAGAGAATGAAAGAAAATCGGATGATGTAAGTTGGCATTTTCATCTGATATCAACATGCTGCGAGCTGGAGCTCACTTTAGTTCATCCTTCACAATGCAAATTATACAGACTGTCAAATACACCAGTGGAACTGGGACGATTGTTTAAAACTTTTAAAGACTTAAACTCTTATAAGTTTGAATCTAACGACTTGATGAGTGACTTAATCTGATTATTTACAAAGGCTGGGTTTCTTTTAAAGAAATTGTATGCAGATTACAGTACAAATCAGAACATAATAAGGACTGAGTGATACAGGACAATTTGTGAAAATCACTCAGGGTGGAAAAGGAAAGCAATTCGTCAACAAACACATTTTCTAAATGCAAATTTTAAATGGTTCTTGTTTCAAAACGTCAGATTGGAAAAGTCTGGGATGACCTGCGGCCAATCAGTGAACAGATCCTGTGACTCCTGTGACATGACAACATATATCATCTAAAGAATTTCTTCCCGCCTGAAACACATGAACACGCCTCCCGGCCACGGAAAAATGTAACTTTTCACCCCTGCCTGGTGTGAATTCAGTGTTATGTCGTTAAATAGCACTAGAAACTGACTAACGGCAATTTTTTTAGATGGAACGGAACAAGGTGAAACAAAAACATATAACTGGTTGACACTTTACTGCGTCATTGGAGCTCTGAAAAAAGTTGAAACTAGCTCAACTTTATTTGAAGCATATCACGCCCGTCATGCAGGGTCATGTCTAGAGGGTATCCTGCAAATTGCGATGCCCGATGACCTATCCTAACCTTAACTATTTGAGGTCAATGCCTAACCTTAACCGCCTCGCGAGAGTTTCGCAATTTGCGTGTTACCTTCTAGACACGATCATCACACAGCGACAAGTGTTGGGCGTCAGTTTGTAGCTTCATGTCACCAGCTTCCATTGAAAATGAATCATAACCTGTTGCTGTATCGCTCATAGTGTGAACACAGCATAAGGGGGTCTGGGTTTAGCTAATTGTGGCTGTAAACGACATTGGAACAATGTCGTACATTTTGTCAGTACAGTATGAAGAAAGTAAGGTATTTGTGGTCATTGTACTTTTGTAAAATCTAATGTAACTCACACGTTGGTAGTGAAAATGCCATAGAGCAGCTCCAGCTCAGGCAGGTAAAACGTTCCCTGCAGCTCGTTGTAGTTGAAGGGGATTTCTCCGGGTCGGGAGCAGTTCAGCCTGGCCTTCATGAAGGTCGTCCACGTGTCCTCGAGGAGGAAGCGGCCGCCGATGTCGTTCTTACATACACGCCCTGCGCGGGAAAACACCGTCCGTCCACAGTCATGCTCCACTGCGTTTTCCCGGAAGAAGAAGTAGGTGAAGTTGCCGATGTCGTAGGAGGAGACGAAGTTCGGCTCTGTTGAAGGAGAGGCGGCAAGAGACGAGGGGAAATGAGTGGGAGAGAGAAGACAGAGAGAGAAAAAATGAAGTGAGCTGCAGGAGAAAAATGAAGTGCAAAGAGAGGAAGGAGATATGCTGAAAGAACAATATTTAAGGCTGTGGGAGTAAGAGCGAGTGGGAGAGCGAATGGGTATGTGCTGTGACTGATTGACTCGCAGTGTGTGTGTGTGAGGCCCACACAACAGCAGGTGATCAGGATTAATAACTAGAGGCCATGTTATTAATGGCGTTGTGCTGTAATAAGAAAACTCATTTTTCACTCCCCAAACCTAAAGGTTAGGATGAGAAATGACCAAAACAGGTGTAGCGTAATAGCTTTCACCCTATCAGAAACACGCGACCTCCGCGACACTGTCACAGCTACGGCGTTCATCTTTATGTATGACATTATTGGATCTAAACCGCACACTTTATTCTCACTGACAGTGATTTAATTCACCTTTAAATGAAAGAGTCCCCCCCCCCCCCCCCTCCTACTCATTTCAGCCCTCCTCTCCTCTGCACCTTTGGAGGGCAGTGTATGGAGACGGAGGCAAAAAAATCAATTCGCCATAAAATTAGTTATTAAACCTTTTCCCAGAAGGTTGCTGCCCAGCAATGTATGTGGCGGCTTTTAATTTATTTTTTCAATTTAGCTTAAATGTGAATCAGATAAAAGTCACTTGCTGACAAGATACTGATTGACCTGCTCCTCTGTCGGCTGGACACCTTAAGCTGTCTGAAGTACTCCAATCTGCTCCGAGGAGGTTTGTGCTTCAAGTGCGTCTGAACTTTCAGGGAAAGAGACATTGATTTCTGACAATTTCACAATTTCATGCTCCTCAAAGAAAGTGTGAGATAAATGTAAAGATTTTCTTGTTGCTTAGTAACTTTAGAGATAATTGTTTTTGCTGCAACAGAACAATTATAAAGAGAGAATCTTCTTTTACAGCATTCGCTACACTACTCTGCTCACACAGGGGTGACTTAAGGAGGATCAGGAGAGAGCGGGGTCGGTTGGGACAGGGGGAGAGCTAGGACCAAACCCCCAGGAAGAGTTTCGGGCTTTGAAGCTAATTTTTGCAGTTTTATAAATACACAGCGTCCAAGTAAATTTTTTGTCTCTTTTGTTATTTCTCTTCTTCCATACTGCTTTTAGTTATGCCACATAAAAAAAAAACATATTATATTGTTTTTTTTGTTCAAATTAAAGCTTATTTTCTGGCCTATCAGTTGATGCTAGCTGTCTAAAGTTTTGAGTGTAGCTAGCTCGAGACGGTTCACATATATAGCAGGTCTCTATAGGTCTCTATAATTTAGAGACCCAACAAGAGATCCCCCCATGAGCATGCATTGTTTTATGCGACAATGGCAGAACCCGGCTCTGGGTGGGCGGCCATCTGCCTCGACCGGTTAGGTTTAGATTGAGTTATTGGGTTATATTTGATTTATGAGAGTAAAATAATTTTTACAAATGTTTTCTTTTTAAATTATATATTTTTTAGCCCAGAACAAGGTGTCCCAACCGACCCGGGGAGTCAGAATTTTGGGAAATGCACTCCTTGTACATTTAACAAAATTGTGCATTTCATGTTTGGGTTTCACTCTAAAAAACTACCTAGCTTAAGTATCCTTGATATCCTTGAAACACTGAATCTCCACAAGCTGCAGAGCTGATGTTCAACAGCTGTGACGGGGGGAAGCTAAAAGTCAGTTTCCCCTTCATTGTGTTTCTTTCTATATAAAATGCCCATCTTTTTTAACGTTTTTTACACATATTTACAGTAACATCTCTATCTACACCTGGACCCAAAACTTTGGCAGCCCCCTACTGTACCGTTCAGCCACTTGGAGTTGTACTGGGCAGTGCGCAGCGGTGGCAGGCCGCCCAGGCTGCGGTAGATGGCGGGGTCTCGCCCAGAGAAGTCCATGGCCGTGGCGGCGTAAAGCTCCCCGCTGGTGGTGATGAGGGCGGTGGAGTTGTGGAGGGGGTTGTAGGGACACCGAGCCATCCCGCTGATCTGATCGTGGATCTCTGTCAAATTTGTCAGCTGCAACACAGAAGAAGAAGAGGATGAGGAAAAATAGGCATTGACAGTACGCAGGTGTTGCCTAGATACTACTTGGAGAAAATCATTTTGATTGTTTCTAACAGGAGTATCCCTTAAGTAAAGAAGCAAAAACAATAACACACATTTTCTCCTTATTTCTAAATAATGCGTCATTGAGAAAAAAAACTGGACAAAAATATAGGAGTATCAAAGGGCAACATTAAATTGCAAACCGGAGAGGTCTGGTAATGTTTTTTGTTTGTTCCTGCCAATATGCAAATTGTGCAGACAGACTAAAAAAAATACTCCATCTCATTATGTTTTGTTTAGTTTACATCTACTGCGAAACACACACAACTATATATATGTGCGAAACCTTCAGGAGCGGCGAACACAATCAGAGAACGCATTTAGAATCATTAGCAGCATAAAACACACAAACGGAGCAGCTGCCTTGAGTCCAATGTTAAGCAGCCGCCTGTCAAGAAAGCAATACATTTACCAAAACAGGCTTTTAAATGAAGATACTCTTGGTTGCTGTGTTTTCTTGGTTTTGGTTGGACAAGCAGCTGTTCGTCTGGATATAACATTATTAAACCACATCTTCGAGAAGCCTCTCAGAGTTCAAAAGAGGCTTGATGCGAGATGCAGTCTTCCCTGACGTTCTGCCTTTGAATACGAGGCCAAATCCAACTCCCCGCTTTTTAAAAATACTTTAAAGCATGACCCTGGCTTAGCCCTGACACACTGTGCTGGTTCCTAGTTATAAAAAAACAAAAAAAATCCGGCCATAGCTCAGTGACTCAGCCTTGAATACCAAATGGGAGTAAAACATTTTTTAAATCCAAGATGTAATTATATTTTATGGTGCAAAAGTAAACACAGTATACGAGGATTAGCTCATGGTTTGTGCTCCCATCCAAGTTCATCTAAGTTCTGAGGGCATGAGTAAAAAGATTGCACTAATCTCAGGTTTTTAAAATCCTCAAATGATGATTAAAGTTACTCTATTTGCAATTACTTTTCCATCAATCAGGGCGCCATATTTTTTACTCCTCTTGGACCTCCAGCGACAGCACATCCAAAGACTCACAGCTCAATCTCTCCTCCTCACACATTTTGACTGAATAGTGGACAACTCTTCTATACAGGAGGCCAGACTCCATTCAGCGCATGTGTCGGGGGGGGGAGAAACGGGACACTTCTTCAGCCAATTTCCCGGAGCCGGTCGATTTGGATCAAGGGTTCTGTTAACTCCCGCCACCTCTGCTGCACCCAAACCACAACAAAACAGAGCAGCCCTGTCTCAGATGAAAGCCCGGTATTGACTCATTCTGTGGGTCGGAAGCTGATTTTAGGTCAATTGGGTCATTTAGAAAAAAACAAGAGGAGGAGTGATAAACAGATAGACTGCAGTGCTTCCGTTGCATTTTGAGGAAGTGGAGTGAAAGTCGTCTCTGTAGTGCACCCTGGCAGCTGTGCGGGTAGGACACTGAAGTGACTTTGAATGCCTCTAATAGAGACTTTTTAGAAGGAGACAGCTCACAGCTTAGACAGACTGCCAGTTGGGTGCTATGTGTGGTGCTACTGAGACGCTATTGTGGCTGTTGAGGGAATTTTTAACGATCCACTATGACAGGAAATCTAGCCACGAGCTTTTTTCATCGGACCTGCTGCAACAGCATTGATATTCCACTGTGGATGGTTAGCAAATCCTAGCAGCTAACTGTCATGTGAGTGTGAACAGTTGTCACAATAAACTCTTGTTTTTGTACGTAACTTAATTATCACTAAGCATAAGTTAAAATATCATCACTGTCATCAAGTTTTTTTGTCACAAGCTCCACAATCACTGAGCGTCAAACACTTCTTTTCCTGCATTCTGGTGAATTTTTATGCACCAATTTATGATGGAAATGTCTTTATTTATATAAAGGAAACACAAAATTTTAAATATAATGGGATATGATGCAGTAAGGCTCTCAAGCATTCTGTATTGCTTTCAAATATCTATTCTCCTGTAGATCAACTTCTCTCATTTGTCAGTCTCAGTGTCTTTTGTTTGGGGAGGTTACCTCTTTAAATGTGCATGTGGCACCTTGTTCACCTCAATGATACATTCATTCATTCTAATTAATTTATAAACCCCTGGACTTTAATAGCTCATGTGTGTTTCAGCAGGATTTATGCTCATGTTTAAAACGTTCCGCACATTCAAAACATGTCCCACATATCTGCGTTCTCTGAGAAGTCGAGAATAAATTTGTGATATTTTGAGAAAAAGTCAGAATGTTATGAGAATAAAGTCGTGATTTAATTTGAAGAAAGTCAGAAAATTTCAAAATAAAATCTACCTGCCCTATAGTCTGCTGTGCATTACGCTATTGCTCTGCTGATATGATAGTATCCCCTTCAGACCGTCTGACAGGCACAGAACATTGTTTGGGACTCTAGTCTAGTCTGGATGAGACAAAGTTTAGTGAAGCGCTCTTCAATGGAGGTGAAAAACCGAAACTAACTGAAAACACATCTGATCAGGCATAAATCTCACCACTGTGTGGCTTACTGTCCACATAAATGTTTATATCTCATTTGTTGAATCCATACAAAAACAAAAGTGTAAAAAGGCAAGTAGACTCATTTCTAAGTGTAATAATCTGTAAAAGACTGCAGTTTTTTTTTAACTGGCACCCATTTTAGTATTGTCCTTATTCTGTATTATTATGGAAAGACATTAAATGATTCATAACATAACATAATAACATATAATATTTGACTTAACTTGTGTGTGGAGACTGTGCTTTTTTCTTTCTACAATAATGGTAGAAAAAAGCAAAAATAAATGTATTTAGTTAATTTGATATTTGAATTGGCAAAATAAATATATCTACAAATGCTATAAATTCAGTACTCTTGTGATGAAAGTCCATCGACACAATCTCCTCATCAAATAATAAGAAGGTAAAATGTTTGAAATGTGCTATTGTTTTATTTAAAGACGTCTTCCTGACTGCGATTGTGATTATCGCCATCATTATCAGTGGCAGCACGACTAAAAGTCAGAGAAACGAACAGCTGTTTAATCTATAACCTCCGAGCACTTATTAAACTAATAGAATATTCTGCTCCTTCTCCGTTCATCCATCACAGCTGATAGTAAATCTGTCTGAGCGCGACTCCGTTGCTGTTGCTGCGCCCGACCAGTGTTTCACATTAACGGACGTTCAGTGGGTAAATATGACAGCCCCTGATGAAATACTGCTATAATAATGTCGTGACATTTCAACTATATGTATTTTCACAGCAGTAAACAGTCATTATGAGCCCGTGACCTTTGGGTGCAGTGCTTTTGGACCAAAACAAATGTCATCATAATAGTAAACTCCTGCAGCCTCCTCCTCTGAAATCCCACAGAAGGAGACATCACAGATATTTGATATGTTCTCAAAGTGTGAGCACAATAGTCTGACATTTTAAATGTTGGTCTATACTTAACTTCAGTTGGCCCTTGTCATTAAAAATAGTAGGTGAAAAAGACACTTCAGTATTGATAGTTGAATTTGTAGAAGCATGAAAGAGGGAGTGAAAACATTGCTCCGCACGAGAACTAAATATAGAAAAGAAAAGACGACATGATTTGATACAAATAATAAAAGCTAAATAACTGCAGTGACTCATGAAGAAGGGCAAAGCAGCACATATGAGACAAGCGTATATTTAGGCCAAAGCCATGATTATCAAGAGTAATGAGCTTAAGGCAATATTTTGATTATGACGTTTAACAAGTTTGAGGAAACACGACTTCTCAAATAACCCGAGCCTAATAAGATTCATCTTATAATTAGTCTACATCCCTGACTGCACAACAGAGGAGGCGAGAACAGACACACGAGCTCGTACAGTAAACCGTGTGATATCGAGATCACGACTCCATTTCATCTTGATTAAATGTGTTGATCAACCTTGGCCTTTCCTTCTGACATTGTCACTTTGATCAATAACACTTCAATTAATATTTGCAAAGTTATCAGGCTTACCCAGCTTGAAATATCACCGTTATTGAAGGATAATGACTTATCAAGATGTGTTGCATGAACAAATGTGGCATATATTACAGAAAAGAAAAAAACGGAGCTATTGAACTACGGCTGCTGTCATCTGCCATCCCGCACTGCAACATGGATAGGAGACTTTTCAGAGGGAAGTGCAAAACTGACAAAAACCCTCGACTCGAATGCATCAGAATGGCTTTGGTTTTCGGGTAGCCTTGTTAGCTTGTCTGGTTGTAGGCTAATGTGTTTCTTTGTCACTTCTATTTAGTTGTTACAGTAACTTATCTCTGTGATTTGAATGTATTCAATGCCAAAAACCTTTTCACCTCTGAATTTTCCCCCAAATTCCTTCGACTACAACTTTTGCTTAACAGCAACCATTGTGGCCAAAAGTGACAATTATGGGATAATGGTGATGGTTAGTATAACAGTAGCACAAGTAGAGAAGAATATTCAAGTCAGTAAAATGACATATGTTCTACAGGAATATCTATCTAGCTAACATTAGCTACCACTGGCTACTGGTTATACCAATGGATGTATAATAAGAACTGGATACCAGACCCAAAGATGGCACCTATTCATTCCAATGAGAATTGCTCGCCTGGCGCATACGCTAGCTTCTGGGTTTCTTTCCAGGATATGCAGCCCTCTGAACATGCACAGTAGTGTTTCTACCAATGCATGGCCCCGCCCACGACTTCCCGCACGGCCCTAAGACTTTACATTGTGATGACGTCACAGATTTTTAAATCATTTTTTTCGGCTCGAGGAAAGTTTCACAAATATAAAACCTTCATGGAACAAAAATTCATTATAGAAAGAATCATAATTGACCTTGTTTTCAGTTTGAGGTGTCCTGTCAACAGTTTTACAGACGTCTTTTTTAAAGTGGTGGTCTATGGGGAAAAGGCTTTTTGGGCCGCAGGAGGATTTTTTTGCTTCAATACCACAAATGGCAACTGGAAAAAATTGGAGGCAAGGCTGAGCGGCATTGCCATATCCAGGTCTTATTATACATCCATGGTTATACCACCAGCATATATGGCTGTATCGGCAAAACCTGTGCGTGTTTTGAACAGAGAAAGGCTGCCTTTTATTGCTCATCAATTTGCCTCTCCATTTGTACAGTAAGAGAATGTCTTCTTTAAAAAGTTGCATAGTCTTACTTTAATGTTTAATTAACCAACCATGTTCAGTGTCGGGTTGGAAAAACTTGTAATATAGAAAGACAAAAAATGCCAAATTCCAAATGAACTATCCTAAAAAAGACTAAAAACTAAATGAATAAAACAACAGTTAAACCAATAGCTATTGTTTATATATGATAACACTGTAATAATAGCTTGCTGGTCGTGTATAGAAAGCAGCCCGCAAATTGCGAAAAATTACTTACAAAAACAAAAAACTCAAAAAAGCAAGACTTGCTGCCTGATGACCTATCCTCACTTTACAATTCGAGGTAAATGCCTAACCTTCTAGACATGACCCTTGCTATAGGCGGGCAGGAAACATGCTAGCAGATTAGCTTGCTATAGCGATTAATATGCAAAATGACTTTACTTGGATCAGAAAAGGGAGTTTACATGGCAATTTAAGAATAATTTGCATTTACCTGAACCTTGTCAAACAAAAGTAGCCTGGTAGAAAGACGCAGAAAAAAGGAGGAGAGAAGCTCTGTTGTTCGTACCGTTCGGTTGGTGCAGATGGGGGTGAAGGCGTTGGTTCCACAGGTGAACAGCCTGTTCCCGTTCACCAGCAGCACCCTGATGTAGTTCTGGCACTCCTCCTGTGGAAACACAGCAGCAAACAGTTAGCAGCAGTGCCATTATCTATCCATTGACAAGCAGCAGCATTAGGCAGAGAGACAAAATAACACTTTATGCCAATAAATGAGACAAACACCTGCAACCGCGGGAGTGCTACTCTAAAACGTGGCCAAGCTCGACAGAGTCAAATCAAGGCTAATGCCCGCACGGCTTAGCCACGTCACATCTTAATTCAACAGGGACCAGATTTGGAGCGGGATGTGGAACAGATAAATGCAGCGGGCGTGAGAGAGGACCACTCACGATTGGTTTAGAAAATTGCTTTGGCTTTGTTGACTGGTCAAAAAGTGAAAAGAAAACGTAGTCTCATCTGCTTCATTAAGGCATGTTTCTTTTTAGGCTGCTACATTAATCAATTCAAACTGCTTTTCTCGAAATGATGGCGATGTACACCTTCACCACTCTTTTCTTTGGCCTGCTCCTCCTCTGAGGTTTTGGCCTGGGTTTAAAGCAAACCACTCAGCACTTGGTTTGAGGCGTGCGACAAATAAAGCGGGACAGACGTGGTGAATGATTGATTGAATGATTGATTGCCGCTGAACGCCATGAACTCTCAACATCGCCGCAGGGCTTTCATGTTGGCTTTACTGGGGATTTCCATCAACAAAACAACAGCAGTCAGTATTCATGTCAGAGGGCGACATTTGTTTTTCATCCTAGGGTGAGGTAATAAACTCATAGGGTCCCCTCCATCTGAAAGGGGCCACGGCTGGGTGGGGACCCTCGTAGAATTTTAAAACCCTGTAAATCTGCAAGTGTCTGCGACACTCGAGGTGCCCAGGGCGACACCACCTCCCTCTCCTCCCCCCTCTCAAGGGTCTGCTTTAGGTGTGGAGGGCACCGCAGGAGAGATGGAGGGAGGAAGGGCTTTTATTTCCCCCCATCAAGATGAAGGTTGACTCATAAAACAACTCGTTTCCTGGTGCTAAGCACAGCCTAAGTATGTGTGCTTGTGTTCATGTGTGTGCCTGTTCAAAAGTGTAGTAAAACTTGTTATGTATGCATATATATCTGTGCTGACTGTACAGCTCGTTGTGTACTGTATGTTTGCGTGTGCATGGATGCAGGAATGGGGGGGGGGGGGAGGGGTCTGCATAATTCAATTCTCCTCTGCAGTTTGTTTCTACAGTAAATAACGCCATATTTAATTTTTGCCCAGCCTAACAGTCTTGACTTGTTTACGAAAACTTTGTGACAAATGTTCCACGTCTGTACTGTAATACAGCGGCTGTTATGCTTGGCTCTCGCATTATAAAACAAAACAGAGGCGGCAATCAAGTCCCGTCAAGTCGATTTAACTCTCCTTTCTTCTCCCGGTTCAAATAAATCAAATACACAAGAGAGAAGCGGACGCGTGCATTAGGGGAAAAAAAAAATACAATCACTTGTAAATTCACTCAAAGCACAGGCACGGTATCTGTGTAATAGCTTAAGCGATGGTATATTGCTGCGCGCTGAGCTAGGTAATAAACCATCGAAAGCCCTGTCAGCTGCCGGAGAATGAAGTCTTTTAATGCTATTCTTAGTGTACATCACAGGAGCTGATCCTCCGAAGGGAACAGTGAGCAAAACAATTTGAGTCTGGGAGACGGCAGCGACTCTCAAGGACTGAGGTAGCGTTGGTCTGTAATTCACGACAGCTATCTTGTGCTGGCCAGCCCATGCATGCATATTATGGGTCCCCTAACCACCTTTCACAGGAGGATAAATACACAGCGGTGCAAACGCACACACACAGAGACACACAGGGATCAGGGCCGGGCAGTTCACCTACAAGTCAAGTTCAGCTCTAAACCAGCTGTTTGGTAGACAGGACTATGCCAGCTAACCACATAGAAAAACATACACTTCTGCACCAAAAGAAAGTACAAAAAACAATAGGAACTCCCTTTATGCAAGGCAAGAATCTTTTTACTTCACAACAAGTTGATTTAGATCCTTATTGAGGACAATCAATCCCACATACAAAGCAGGGGTTCTGTGATTTCTTTAATTTGCTCGAGCCGTTATGCGGCGCTGGTTTGCTGGTGGGAAAGCCCGACATCTGATGCCCTCCGTTCCACTGGTGGACAGCATTCATTCATGTGTTATTTTTGTAGATAACCAAAGCCACAGGAACATGTTGAGCTGTCATCGGCTGTTTTGAAGGCTGCAGCTTTGCAATTTAGAAAAAGTATTCAGCAGTGGTGAAGGTGTGCTTTAGTTAGTTGTTTGTTTTATTGTTATACTATCAATATCAGTTTATTAGTTAGTATTAGAGTATTAGCAGGCGGTGGGTTGGGATATCTTCTAATTACCTTGCAAATTTTAATTTCTCCAATACTGGGCTTATAGCCTACCTGTACATCTAATGACATTCCCATCATCCTCAGCTGTACTTTGTGTTTAGCAGTACAGTAATTAGTAAATTTTAGCTTGCTACGCGCTAAACTAAGATGGTGAACATGGCAAACATTAAACCTGCTAAACATCAGCATTGCATTACCATTGTGAGTATGTTAGCATGCTGATGTTAGCATTTAGCTCAAAACACTGTTGTGCCCAAGTAGCCTACAGTAGGCGCATGAATAACACGATATTGTGTCATAATGCGCAAGGCAAAAGCAAGTAATAAGAACGCCGTTCTTGCTTTAGGTGTGTCATTTGTACGCCATGTAGTCTGTACTGACTGCAATGCAAATGCATCCGTGTGGATATTCTACGCATGGAGTTAGTGACGCAGAATTAATATGTGAAAAAGATTGGTGGTCTTGTGAGACCGGTGTTCGAGATCGATGTTTTGTTTGTAAGCTACATTAGTGACATTTGTGAAGTGTTTTTTACTGACGAGATTATTGTGGCGCGTTTTCTTTACTTACCATTTTTATTTTACTACGTACTTACTTTAAGCACAACCATGACGTTTTTCCTAAACCTAACTAAGTCGATTTGCTGCCTAAACCTAAGTGAGTGTCTTTTCCCCCCTGCTGGTACTGCACCTTCGTACATGTGTAATATTCATGCCTCGGCGAGGCAAAACGTGACACTGACACGCTATCCTGTGGACAGGTGGGTCCATTACACGCTTTGTGGTGACATCGGGTAGCATGTCTGTAAACTCTTGCCTTAATAACAGGGTTTGGAGTTTGAAATATGTCAGCCATAGAAAACTGTTAGACATAGAGGGAGCAACAAAACAAAAAGACGTCACTGAGTTGCATT
The DNA here is from genome assembly GCA_916701645.2 of Sebastolobus alascanus. Classification (NCBI taxonomy): domain Eukaryota; kingdom Metazoa; phylum Chordata; class Actinopteri; order Perciformes; family Sebastidae; genus Sebastolobus; species Sebastolobus alascanus. The sequence continues at coordinate 817,360 of CAKAOJ020000225.1, read as the reverse complement.
ATGGAAAGTGGATCTAGGCTTTTTGTCTCTCACACCTCCCCAAACTTAATGCAAAACTAAATAGCTGAAATACCCCTTTAATTGCCTTTAGTAAAACCAATATACCTTTTCAAATTTGACAACATTCTACACAGGCCCCTTTGTATTTCCTGTTGCAATGTTTTCTAATGCAGTAGCTGACAGGAAGATAAACTGGGACCAAAGACAGAATGGCAATAAAAAGGTCAACAGGTTCATGAACCTAATTCATAAAGTGCACCTTTTACTGAGGACAAGATTTTTATTTTTACAACATCAACTCTGAAACCTGTTTTTCCAGACTTGGTGACAAGTGTCGGATAAAGCAATATAAAAGTGTGACATTTGAAACGCTCAGACATCACTTAAACTCACCTCAGACTTTCCCCGGCTGAAGCAGGCTCCCTTGGTAAACTCATCGCAATGCCACTCAGCCTCCTGCAGAGAGAGAAAGAGAAAAGCAGCATAAATCTCCCAATAAACCACAAAGAAGAAGCAAACATCAGAAACATTTGGCGCCATGTCACCACGAACCACTTTGAAAACCACTCAGGGAGACCAAGCAAAACAATGTCTGGCTCTCAACTCCCACCTTTTTGAAGTCAATTTGATGTCTGGTGACTTTGTCTGAGATAGCAGGGGCAATAAAGATGCCAGAGAAGACATGAAAACACGGTCGCAAATGTAATAGAAGACCATATACAGGACAATGAGTGAGATGCTGATTTCTGGGTGCCGACTATTCTTTGACTTGAGTGGGAGGAATGGATTAAAACAGTAGGGGACAATAAATGAGTTTGACATTAAGCTTCACTGTACTCTCAATCCCACATATAGGCACTCACACATACACACTTACAGTATTTATAAGCCATGTTAAATACAGACACAGAATCCAATTAAGGTGCATACCGAGCAGAAACCTCAAGAAACGAGTGACAAGTTTGCGCAGAGCCGAATGCCCGATTTGATTTATGTGCGAGGGAAAAGGAGGCATCTTTAAGACGTGAATCCCCCCGGAGTAGGATGTCAATGTGATTTACATGTTAGGAAGAAACAGAGGGACGCCTTTTACATTTTATTACAGGAGGGAGGGGAATAAGGAGATAGAACCTCGGCTCGTCGAGGGTGAAGACACCAGCGTGCCCCAAATTCTACCGTTTAATTTCAGCGTGACCTCTGGGACGGGGGGAGGGGTTCTCATTGACAAAAGTTCTCTATTCATGAAATGAGCGTTGGCCTCAGGACAGCACCGGGCCACTAAGACACTCGCGCCTGTGACAGACAGAATTAGCCGTCACTGCCACCAGCTCCGACTGGCAGAGAGAGGAATACTTAACAGAAAAAAAAACTGGCTGCTGCAATAATACGCTTAACGCCAAGTCACGAAAAGTCTCTAAAAGTGAAACTATTCTTCTTTGGCCACAGAGAGTCTCCTTCAGTGATAACCTGGCTAGTGGCCAAAGGGGCAGGAATTCTCTCTCTGTGGGAATATAGTAAATAAATCTGTAACTGAAAAGAGAATATTAGATTTCACCTTGGTATCAGGACTGTTTTATGCCAGGACAAGAGGGGGGACGAAAGCTGAGCCCACCTCAGCACTTAGGGGTACGTCTTTCATTTCCTCTGTGAGAATACTCTGAGTTTCCTTGTGTGTTTTATGACAAGGCCTTTGCTTTCCGCCTCGCTGGCCTTTTGGGAGGCGTAGACACACCCTTACACACACATAAATAGGCAGTAACGGGTGGGAGCTTAGAGAGAGGAGAGAGCTCAGGGTGTGGGGTGCTATTCAGGGAGGATAAGATATGGAGTATTAGTGTGAGCTGGCTTCTCCGTGTGTGTGTATGTGTGTGTTAGTTCACATTCCAGGCCAAAGCGGGCTATTCTGGGGCCGCGCAGCCGCCACCACAGACACAAACCACACACATCAGCACAAGCGGCGCAGCCTGCACACACAGAACCACAGCGCGTCCCAGCTGAATTGAATGTAGACGCTGATAAGTGCTTCCACTAATCGCAGAGGGGGGGGGGGGAGAAAACCTGTTAATGGCCCGAAACCTTACTCACTCATGTTCAGGGTAAAAATCAATCATAATACAATGCGAAATTACATTTTGAGATCACATGAATGGGAGCAAAGTGGTTGCTTTTATCATTACGGGGCGATTATGTGATTGATCATCATTCAAAATAGTTCAAAGCAGATTTTCAGATATTATCATTGCATCTTTAAGAAACCAACTGTATGGCGTACAGTATGCTGTAAAGGGTGACATCCATAAGCCTGTAAGTTTTGGATATGCTGGCATCATTGACCACTAAAGCCGCCCTATCTTACTGCCCTGCCTCAAATGGACCAGAGTAAAGAACAGAATCCAGTGCCAGCGTCATTAAGAAACATTAAAAGCTCATCAACATGCTTTTGTTCAGCCACTGTGCTCCGAAGATGAATGTGTCTTGAACCGAAATGTGTCTGGGATATGCTCTCGTTAAATAATAATTCTTGGCTTTATCAGAGGAAGCTGCATTACAAAGACTGTTGACTGTGCCTTTGTCACCTAGAAGAAACCAAAAATAGAGACTTAGAGGGGAAACAAAGAAGATGAGAGAATAAGAGGGGACCCGGATTCAATTTAGTGAGCCGAGCATGGCGGCGAATTGGCCCGAAAGAAAAATAAATATCCATCATGGCACTTTAATCATCTCTGGAGAAAGGCAGCCATTGGATATTGTTGAAAAGGAAGAGATATACAGCTGTTAAAGGATAATTATGGTTTATTGCAGCTATTTATTTTCATCATTTTCATTGGGTATGATAACATTATACTCACCAAAGTATGGAAATGGGAAAGATTTGGGAACAACTGACATCACAGGCAAAAATAAAATATGGGTGATCAGATTATCTGAACGAGCCAAACGTGTATACAGCTTGTCTAAACCATTTTATTTGGAGGTTAAACTGAAAGTGACTACGATAAGTACAGTAGAACCAGGAAGTCGGTCCTACACTCGGTATTGCAGGATCACGTGGCGCACGCAGGCCCAAAAAGGCATTTTCTCATACGCAACAAAAGGAACGGCTGTAAAATGATGAATTAATTTTTATGAGCATCATGGAAAACCTATAATCAGTACATTCTGGCGTATTAGTTCATTATTGTGTGCCATTCATATGTGCGGGGAGCCAACAGGAAGTCAGCGGGCTAAGCCAGAGTAAGTCTCCAGCACACATGCTCAAATTATGGGGAATATATTGTAGGAAGTAGCAGCGCACACAGCTCCAAATCTTAAATAATATATCGGGTGCAAGCTAGTGGCAAGGATCAATAGAAACAAAACACTGGCACTCACAGATAAAGGGTCTTCATATTTATTATGGGCACTGTGCCCATAATAAATATGAAGAATATCCAGTTTTCTTGATTCATCCATGGTAAACTAATATGATCAGTTTAGATAATAATTCTACCCTTTGCTTTACTTTTGTATTCCAAACATGTTTGGCCAACCTCGGAGTTTGTTTAAAACCTGCATGATGTCTGATTGCTCCTGCCTCTCGCCATACGGGACTTTGTTTAGCAATAATGCCGCCCTCCCATATCCAACCCAGTCTCACCAACTTGTCAAATACCGCCGCTTGGTCAGTGCCAAAGAGTGCTAGAGTGCCTCGGAGTCAGATACTGATGCTCCGAGGCACTCTTTAGCGTCTGTATAGGACGCATAGGCTTTCAACTGACTCCGATGTAAACCTATCTGCGTCATAATTAGAGGGGCAGAGCAAATGACGTAGTATAAAGTGCGAGGCAGTTCGCTCAGGGTGGGTTGGAGTAAAGGTTGGATGAGTCAAACAAACACAGGGCCATCCCTGAAACGTCCAAAACTGACCTAGCTTGAAGCGTAAGGCCACTGACCAAGCTGGTGTACACCAGTTGGCCAACCCGGTCTAACGGGAAGGCATATCAATAGCGAATTCCACAGACAATCCGAGTGTCATTTGTACAACGCTTTTTGCATATCCTTTGTACGCCATGCAAACACAACTACGGTAAAGTCCACAGGTACGTTGAGGCAACAAAACCACTTAGTTAGGTTTAGGAAAAACGTCACAGGTGGGCTTAAAATAAGTACATAAACTAAGTAAAACACGTACAAAAACAACGTTACAAGACCAACATGGGGTGGGGGGAAGGGGTGGTCCCTTTTCTGTTTTTATTTCATGTCAAGGACAATTTTGCCATGTCTGCAAAAAAAACAATAAAAAAGATTTGAAAGAAACAACGTTACAAAAGTCACTAAAAAACATGCGACAAGTCACTAACGTAACTTACAAAACAAAACACCAGCCTCCTGGTTAAAAGTCGGACATTTACATTGCAGTCAGTACAGACTACATGGCGTACAAATGACACGGTAAAAGCAAGAAAGGCGTTCTTATTGCACGCTAAATGCCTTGCCCATTAACGTGTCATAAAAAAGGCCTTTTCATGTGAACGGGCTGAGTTGGGAGTGAAAACGTGTTGCCATATCAGAAATCACTTGGTGAATGCAGTCGTTTTATTACCAAAAGGTATACTAGCATAAACTAAAGTAAAAATAAAATTAAATAGATAAGATTAAGATGCAGAAATTCAGAGAGAGGCAGAGGGAATTTGGCACAGTTGGTAGCAGTTATTTGTTGCTTCAGGGAAGCTGGAAAAAAATAAAAAATTCCTCAGATCCTACTGTCCCCTGTAATGGATACAATCCTCAGAGATGAACCATTGTGCTCGGGTCTCTTGTCAGCCTTCACACTGAGGGGCTATTGTGGTCGAGGTGGGTTCAGGACAGATACCAAGGGAGAGAGTGGGCAGGGAGGGAGATAGACAGAGACAGAGGAGAGGACAGAAAAAGGAAAATAAACGACAAACAGACAGAAAAAACAACAAAGAGAGTCCAACTTCGGAGTCAGCCAGAACAAGGGAGACAGTGTGGGCAGAGCGAAGTAGTCAGTGAGACGGAGGAGGGAGTGAGTGAGGCGCTGAATTCCAAAACAGCGCTGTTTCCAGACATGATACTGAATATATTTTGCATAAAGAGGGTCCAGAGAACACACTCCGCTGCTGACAGCTGTCTCGCTCTATGAAACGACTGGCTGTGTGTCTCATTACGGGGGGGACGGCGGGTTGAGAGTGAGCGCTGGACAAATCCTGCCGGGGAAATCTAATCTGTCTTATGAATAGCTGATATTGCCTTTTGATGTGCTGGCACAATATTATTCACTATGCTATTCACACTGATGTCTGCTGATGTAAGCTGCTGAAAGATTTACACGCGAAATTGGTCTTGATGTCGCGTCTCAGCAAGTGTGTAGGTCACTACACGTATCATCATAACGCCATAAAAAGAGTTGTAGTGACCCCCTGCTCTACTTGCTTCAACATCACCACGATATCACTGAATGTGCTGGTATTTGTATCTCCAATCCGCACTGATGCGTTTCACTCTATGCATGTAAATGGCCGAGTTACTGGGTTCCAGTAATTGAATTAGCAATGCTTCCAGAGCTGTGGAGGACGGTTTCTGTAAGCTACTGATTAGCAGGGCTAATTGTCTGCCTGACGAAGTGTAATTGCGAGAGGAAGGCCCGTGAAGTACAACATGTGTGACCGGAGGGAGTCTTTTGTTTCCGTTTGAGTCACCGTTCCTTCTTAACTGCACAACAATACGTCTGGAAGAGAAGAAAAATGGAGGCGCTATGTACATCTCAACAACCATACAGTGCACTGTTGCCAAGGGGAGCTGTTATGGATAGTGTTTCCGTGAGAGAGAGAGAGAGAGAGAGAGAGAGAGAGGCTGGAGTGAATATCCACTATTTTTCTCCTGCTCTGGTGCTGTATCGAATGGCGAACAATGCCGCTGATCCTCCTCATCCCGGCGCTTATTGACTAATGCTATGCCTCAGTGTTTCTGTTGAAACTCGGCCTCAGCGTCTGCATCCTGTTTTCGATTTAGCATGGAAACGGCGCGCTAATATTGGATTCTTACAGGGTTCTTCTTCTTTTAATGTCTTCCTGCATTAGCACCTTTGCTTAGGATATTGCGAATTCAACGAGCTCTTATTGTGTCTGCAAATTAGACACTTTCAGGACCAGCATGGAAGTGTGTAGCACAAGGGTAAAGATGGAGATAAAAACAGGTAGGGGGGATCACTGCTTTAGGGTGTTCAGCGACGTCAAAGCAGGACATTATTTGGGGAGCTCACAGGCAGACAAGAAACACAAGGCCGAGTGGTACATGGAGCCAGTTTGGCCATTCATCAGCCCTGGCAGCACAATGGGAAATTGAACACAATGCAAATGCAGAAGGGCCAATTCATCAGTGTTTGTCCCCCTCTCTGCAGTGGGCCATGGAAGGTGGATAACGGCGATGCCAGCGTTGATTCTCCTGCCCAAAGCTGGCAGCAGACGCTGAATGACGGACAGAGGGGGGAGAGAAGGACAATACCGAGCGTATGGTCGGATTCACCTGTAGATAGAGGAAGGATATTGCACCTTGTGGTTGCTGCTTTTACAGCTAATTCTTTGGCTGTGCTATAGCTCTAAAAGTCTCATTACTTGTGCATGCTGCAGAGTTAAGTCCTTGTCGTCGTTTCATTTCTGCTGCACAAGTTTGAAAGTGGAGCAAGCAGAAAATTAGCCACCGTTTGTTCCCGACAGTGTTTTCCAGATCAGTGAGGATAGAGGCTAGAGGTTGAAGGGGAGAGGAAGGCCTCTTCAGGCTGTTGAGACACTGCGGGAAAAAAAAACTTAAAGTGTCAGATATTAACTCCAATCAAGGCCACAGGGAGGGCTGACTCATGTTTCAAGGCCCGATTCTTCTTCCCACTTCAACCTGATTGCCATTCAGTTCGAGTGCTCGCTTGGAAGTTCATGTAATGTTGAAGATTTTCTCTTTAAGATTTTGAAAGTGTCTTCCTGTCGTGTAAACAGTTCCTCAGACAGACGTGTAAACAGACCTCTTTCATAAGGGACGGAACTAGGGCTGTCAAAGTTAACGCATCAACGCAATCGATCTTCCCGAGGTTATAGCAGACTCACTTTTAAAACTAGAGTGAAAACACTGGCATCATGTCAAACTACAAAACCTAAGGAATCCACTGGTATCAACCATATCATACTAGCTTTTCTAAATGACGCTCCAAACTTGCACCAAATTTTGGCAAGGAAAAACTGGCATGGTCATTTTCAAAGAGGTCCCTTGACCCCTGACCTCAAGATTATGTGAATGAAAATGGGTTATCTGGGTACCCACGAGTCTCCCCTTCCCAGACATGCCCACAGTTTGCCATGTTATGATTTGAGCATTTTTGTTATGCTAAATGCAGTACCTGTGAGGGTTTCCGGACAATATTTGTCATTGTTTTGTGTTGTTAATTGATTTCCAATAATAAATATATACATACATTTGCATAAAGCAGCATATTTGCCCACTCCCTTGTTTATAAGCTCTGACAAATCTCCCTTTAAGGTACATTTTGAACAGATGAAAAATGTACAATTTATTTGCGATTAATCGTAATTAAATATTTTAATCGATTGACAGCCCTAAACAGAACCCTTTCTGCTCCCAGGACGCACTCGAAATCAGGGAATGAAAGCGTTAAAGCTCTCGATGGCTTGACATCAACTCTTTTACCAAAAGGTCCTCTCTCTCCAACGTCTGATGTTCTATTTTTTGTTACCTCCAAGCCAGGAGGGCATTTACTGAGGAGATTATGGTTGCTGGGCTCTGGCTCTATCGATCCGCGAGTCTCAATTGATATGTGCAATAGAGCGGGTTAGCCCAGCAGTGTTCAACTACCACCCTAAGTGTCACTACTCTCTAAACCCTCCACAATACAGTAAGCCCACCAAGTATTCAGAGTTTATTTTCTGCCTCGCACAATGCTTGAAAACAACTCATCATATACTGCGACCAAGGGCAGGGAAAGTGGGTGGGATTCATGTTGCCTTCATGCAGCTGAAGACCTTGGCTTGTTGTTTTCATAAATGTTTCATGCATGCACATATGAGATGAGATCGGCCCCGTCATCGATCATATGGTAATTACATCCACCTCTTTAGCGTATTATAGGCTGTTTGCATTACACCGGCTCTAAGCCTTGTGCTCTGTCAAACCGTACAGCAACCTCCCTCTTAGCGCTGCCAGCCATGCAAGAACAAATCACCGCCACTGGGCATTATCTGACATGGCTGATGCATGGGGATGGGGTGAAATCACAAAGACGAGCGTAGGTGTAGCTTTTAGCTTGTTTTCCTTCTGCAGGAAAGGAAGGAAAAAGAACCTCATGCAACTCTTTTGAACAGCGGTGCAACCGAAAGTAAAAACACGCTGGGCTGTTTGTGCTCGAACTTTCTTTATTCGCTCTGACACCATATTCCATTGTAAATCTATTTGATCAATCAGCAATGCATATAATGTGAGTGGAGCAACAGGCGCCAAAGGGGAAATTCATTCAAGTCTTTCATATCCAACAACTGAGCCACGGAGGCAACCGAATCCCTGTGCAATTAATCTCCTGTTTTATGCCAGGGTGAACAAGAAGGAAGGAGAGGAAAAAGGAGGTGAATAGAAGAATAGCACTTCAGCAGTTGAACTTCGCCTTCCCCCTTGACTCTACCGCCCCGGTCCAATCAAATGCAAAGCAGGCACTAGAGCACCGGTCATCTTAAATTGGCGCCGGGCCTTGGCAGGGATTACCAGGTCTCATTCTCTTGAGAGACGATGTCTTGGAGATGAGGGTCGGAGGAATCTCCGCGCTGATTCTGCAGCGCCAGCCGAGCGCAGGATGAAATAAAGAAGGAGGGATGATTGGGTGCAGAGCATGTTTTAAAAGCATCTGTGTCCCAGTGAGTGGCCACAAAAGACCCCGTGAATCCTCGTCTATCTCCGTGGGGGGTTTCTTCCCTCTGTCTGCGTGCTGTCTCACTGCCCCCTGATTCCTTTGTGTGTGTGCTGAACATCCACTCCTTTCCTATCCAACAAATTCAGCCTTGCCTCTCATTTCGTCCGACCGCTTTTTCTCATTTTCCCTTTCCAGGCGGATTTATATCAACAGCGCTCCCTCCAGTCTCCCCTTTTGTTCCATAAAACCATTCTTTTTCTCTCCTCTGGTTTTCCAGGGTGTAAATGGCAAACATCAAGAGTTGTCAAACCATCAAAGAAGCCCGGCTACTAATAGACCCCTCGATGTGTCAATGTTTGTATGGTAACTCAGTGGGTCTCACAATGCTTAGCGCCACAGGGGGGGATGTGGGCTCATACAAGTGTTGGAAAAGGAAGAAAAATTAGAGGATGCAGAAAAAATTTGAATGACAACACGTGGGAGAAAGGGGGAAAAAAAAGAATAATTGCTACCTTGAGCATACTTCTATTTATGCATGCTTTGTGCTAATGTTACAACAAAGGTAACTAGTTAGCATTCTTTAATTTCGGTTTAATATTTCAGATCATTTGATTCAGGAGAAGGAACCGAAATGGTAGGACCATATTTAAGAAATTGCACAAGATGTTAATACCCTAAGCAGAGCTGCAGAGTGTCATATACAGTTTCAAATTGGATTTAAACACGCTGGGTATTTGCACCGTCTAATCTTCACACCATCGCTCTTTCTATCAACCCACAGCGCTGTCGACCGAACATGCTGTCACTCCGTCGGATGGGAAGTTGTTGTGACGTGAAATGCTAAACCGTTTTTCTGTAACAGCTCTAAGTTGCGGGAGCTGGCAGCACGTTACGACTATAGCGTGGCGTTTGTTGGAGGCAGGCATAGCGCTTTGGATGCTTGTGCCAGCGTGACTGGAAGAGCAGAGAATACTCACTCAGAAAAGTGGGTGAGTCAGACTGAGGGAGAATCAGAAAGATGGAGTGAGAGAAAATTAGCACTCACCTGGATCAGTGTCAGGTCTTCCAGATTGAGCCTGAAGAGGTGATTTCTGTTAAAAAAAGAAGGAAGTACGTGAGCTGATGGAGCCATTTTCTTCAAATAAACCAAGATCTGTGTAGCATCTCTGCTCTAAGGACAAAGCTCTGTACAGTTTTTATCTGTGTTCTCTCTTTAGTTCTTTCATCTTCACCCCCCTACCCATAGTGCCACCAGTACCAAGGGATTTCCACCTCCAAAAAGAGAGCATTAAAGTGGCTGTAGGCATAATGTTTTAGCATTATTGGGCAAAAATTCCATCATAACATTTCAGCATATTGTAATTCAAGTGCTCTGAGAGAAAACTAGACTTCTGCACCTCCTCATGGCTCTGTTTACAGGCTTTAAAAAATCTACTTTGGCCAGACTTTGGCCAATCACAGGTTATTTCAGAGAGAGAGCGTTCATATTGGCTGTTCATTCAACGGAGGCAGCTGTCAATCACTTGCGAACTCCGATCAAGCAGTCAAACTAGGCAGCGCTGATCAAATATTATTCAATATTCTGTTACTGTAATGACTATTATTCACCTCAGATGTTTTCAGAAACATCTTGTAGTGTACTGTTCAGCTGTAAAATGAGAAAGTTTGCTCCGGCTGGTGGGCGGTGCTTGGTATTTCCTCAACTGATCTCAACATGGCTGCTGAGTCACAAACTTGAGAAATAGGCATTACAGTAACACAATATTCATTCATATTTGATCAGCGCTGCCTAGTTTGACCGTTTGATCGGAGTTTGCGAGTGATTGACAGCTGCTCAGAGATGGCAAGGCTCCAGCTCAGCTCTGATTGGTTGTTTTCCTCCGGTCTGTGAAATCTTGCAGATGCTATTAGGAGCACCGGAGGACACAGAGGCGTCCCAAGTTGGGGATGAAAAAGGTTAAGAAGTCGACACACTTAAAAGAGTAATTTCCACTCATTTAGTATTGCATTTCATTAACATTGTCAAAGTCACGATGAGCAGTTTAAAAGATGATCAAAATTGGTGCAGCAGAACCAGATATATCACCTTTATTTATTCCACACACCTCCTTGGTGCCTACATTACCCACAGTACAACTCAACATTATGCAGTAGTACTCCCCAAGACCTGTAAACAGACTTTGATGTGTAAAATCTGTGGAGTTCCCGTTTGAAACTGCTGCATGTGAAGTTTCCCCCACTTAGATGTTAAAATTAACCTTTTCACTGGTGGCATGAGGAGTTGTAAGAGTTTAATCAGGGTCCTCATAGGGGCCGAATTCAGTGGATGGTTGTATTCAACCACGCAGCAAACGATGGACCATACAGTAGTTTTCTTCAACCCATAATTAGGAGGAAAAAAGGCTGGATAAAGCAGTGCTAAAAACTTTTACAGCCTGCTCTCCTGGAGTTTAGTGTGCATGAGAAACAGGGAGGGATAAAGAATAAAAAGAAAATCAAAGCCCGGCGGTGAAGCCTCACTCTAATAAGTGCCTATCCTGCTTTGCCTGAAGCCTTTCAAATTTGCACCACACAAACAAAACCTTTTCATTGGCATTTACAACTTTTCAAGAAACATTAGGTTCTAATGAATGCCCTCTCAAGAGGAATATTCTCCATATTGACTAATGACGTCTCGGGCTGTCTACAAAACCATTATGCACCATTACCAGAATGGGATCACATGAAACCTGACAATTTGGACTAAAAGCATTATTTATTGTGATTTTTTCCCCCCCTTTGAGACTCATGTATTATCCATATTTTTTAGTTTTTGTTCCATGAGCCAATCGTGATCCAAGTTTATTGTCGGTCCGCGCTGGCAAAGGAAAATTGTCTTAAACATTTGGTACGTTTAGTGCAATTTCACAGCATCAAATTTTTTTTTTATAGATCAACATTATTTTGCAGGCAGAGATCTTGCAATAGCTTTAACAACAACAACACCCCATAATGTGTTTTTCTTTCATATCAGTAATAATTTTTAAAGAACAAGAATTGTTTTTTCATAAAGTAGACATCTAATTTCAAAACTTCAAGCATATTCACGCACATTCTTGCACACACATACACACGCATGCAACACTTTCGCTGAGATCTATCAATCTCCTGAAGAGTGGCTATCAGCAGGTCTCAGCGTGGCCGCGGCCCCCCTGTTTTACCGTATTGATATTTGCATCGATCCCTCTTTCCTTCCATTATCACTCATACTTGTAACCCAGCCTGCAGCCATCCATCCAGCCGCAAACGCCTCTCAATGTTAGTCGTTGAGCCGGCACCGAGAATTGAACTAAATCTCGCATTAGATTTTTTTTTTTTTTTTGAGCACTCCAAGTACCATGTGTTGATAGAACTGGCTGAGCTGTAGCTAAAAAGTGAAGAGATCGCCATCACAACAACATTGTTATACATGATGTTATCACAGTTTTGCCAGCAGTGATGAATCCACTTGCCTCTTCGACCTTTGCTCTCCATCCGTCCACACACACTCTCCCTGATTAGCCGTTTCCATCTAGGTTCCTGGGGTGCATTAGTAAATTCCCAAGGCTCACTTTGATTCTGTTTGTTTTGCTGCTCACCTTCCTGCTGGCTCCTCATGTTGTCTCTCGTTCACGTTGTCGTGAGTGTTTCTTTCTATTGACAACTAAGCCATTAAGAGAAGTGCAGAGCGCACTTCATCTGGAATCAGCCAGAGACTCACACAGCGTGAATGGATACACACACACACTTGGCTGGGCTTGACAACGACAATGGACTTAGAAACAATCTCCAAAGCCATTTTTCTTTGGATTTTGAAGACATCTATAGAAAAACTCATCATTACTCATGCAATGCACCAACAAACGCTGAAAAGAACAAGGGCAGACAACAAAAGAAAGAGATGGGAGAGACAAAAGAAAAAGAAAAGAAAAGAGCAAAAAAAACAAACTCAGATTTGGGTTACCTGGCACCAACGATCAGTTCGTTCTGGCCGGGGTCGAAGGTCAGCTGTGAGTAATCCACCGTGCCCTCCGCCTTGAACCTGAAGATCCACGGCTCCATCTCTGCAAACAACACCACAGGACACGAAAAGCATGAGCCAATCAGAGCGGAGGGTTTATGACTGCAGATGACAGCTGTGCTGATGAATGAGCTGCGTTCAAAGGGCTGCTGTAACTTTTCTCAAGACACTCAAAGAGTCGGGTCCTGAAAGGCCAAATCTATAATAGCAGCAAGTCTTCCCAATACTACCTTTCTTCCAATTTTTACCTTTCCTCCTACCTTTAGTTGAGAACGTTCCACAATATCAAAATCTACTTTAATTGATAAAATACAATGCATTGATATTGATATAACAGTATATAGAGTAGTAAAAATGAGCTCCACGTCAACCAACTACAATTTTAAAATGCTGCTTGATGCACAATGCAGTTATATAGATCATTATATTTCTGTGCATTTTCCATTGTTGTATAATGACAAAGTTTGTTATATTTTGTAATTACTATTCCTTAAGAAAACTAGGAGGCAAGGTCCCATCTGCCATGATGCTACTGAAGAAAATTAAGAGGAGACTGAATAAATAACAAAAATGTGTAGAGCTGTCTATAGCTGATAAGGTCACTCATTCAAAAAATAATTTTCCACGGATCAGCGTACTCTTACATTAGTGCTTCTCAGCCTCCCAAAAACAACAGTGAGACCTGAGACCTCCATTCATAAGTGAATGTGTACAAAACAGTGAAATCTAGCTTCTTGAGACTCAGTGGGCAGTCCTTTGATTTCTGTAAACCACCATTGATTGGCCGCTTTCATGTAAATGTATACCGTGGATGAACGATGAGGACCGATGACTTTTTATGGAAGTTGACCTTGGTATGGTGAACACACACACATGAACAGAGAGGGAGAGATATCCCAGACAGACACTGACATCTTATCCACAACATGCCTGTTCTCATGGCGCCCAACCCATTAACCCCTGACCAATCGAATCACGGGCCCCGAGTGGTTGCCGAGCGATGAGGACGGCCTGTCTACCGCCTGGTTACCCGATAGGTTTAGTCAAGGGGTCATTATGGTGACGCGTTTTCCCCATCACTCGTCACATGCTCAACCTGCAGTCATAATAACTTACTGTCGGATTACCAAAACCCATCACCAAATATGGGACATTTTCTCCAGATAGCTAGAAATTAGTATTTTTGTGTAAGGTGCCAGAACTCCTGCAGCGTTTTTAGCGGTGGTTGCCACGGCGATTTACTGTAAAATCACTCATCACTACATTTGTGAGCTATTTCCAGACTAAAAATTTCAAAGGGACTTTTTTTAATTTACCAAGGAGCTTTCCATCAGGGCCGGAACAGAGGGAGGGGACAGCTTGAATATCCTCCCTGCAACACATTATCTGCTTCTTCAGGCACACCTGTCAGACAGCGTTTCAAATGAAAGCACGCTCTCCCTCGACTGCATCAAAAGCGAGTGCTTTCGGGTTTCGGTGACAAACGTGGGATTTCTTGGGTGATTCAAAAACGAAGACAAACAGAACAAGAAAACTGGGAGCTTCCAAAGAACATCTGTCTCCTCCAGCTCACGTAGTGGGACCAAACTCCAACTCTCCTAACAAAACAATATCATCTGCTGCGAGACAGCGCCACTGTATGTATGCAAAGACATGTTCCCTCCCTCGTTCGCTTTCAAGTCTCTAGTGACGAGTACAAGAGAAGAGGAAAGAAGCATCCCGCGTCTGACTCCAGGTTTCACAGCGCTAATACATTTTCATTAGTGGCGCTGAAATAAATATCTGAGCGATCACGAACAACTTCACCCCGAAGATTTCATTTTGTTTAATGGCTGCTGCTCTGCTTATTCTGGAGGGAGACACAAAGTTTTGGACGCGCCAATCCTTTCCTCCACCGGGCTTGTTTTTCACGCCATCGAGAAGATCCCTGGCATACAAATGTAGCTGTGACACCCCCCGGGGGAAGACGCCGCCTGACGAACCCAGCTTCTCCCCATAAATCTCCCTGACTCACCGGGGGAGGCTCGCTAACGGGGTGATGGAGTGTGTGAGAGTGTGTGTGTGCCCGGATGTGTATGTGTGTGTGTGAGACAGAAACAGAGCAGAGAGGATATTTGTTGGAGTGTGGAAAAAGGGGCAAAAGGTTCTAATTGAACGCAACAGCACTCAAAGGATTTATGGCCTTTTGTGACTGGGGCCAAGGACCATTCATAAACATTCATAACCAGCGTGGATGGGCCCTCCCAAGGCTGCGGAGATAAATATACGGAGCTTCACAAAGTCAAACTTGTGGGGGTTTAGCCGATCACAGCTTGGGTTTACTACATGTAGGGATTCAAAACGGTGGCATACTTGGAAAGATTCTCAAAAACAACACTGCAGGGTCACCCGATTTGACTGTTATCAGGCCATTAAACAGGTGTTATCGGTCGCTATAAGCACCGATGTTGGTCATTAAGGGCCTACTACTAGTACTGGCACCCCAACTCTGGAACAGTCTCCCACTGAGCATCAGATCAGCTGACTCTGTCACCACTTTTAAATCCAGTCTTAAAACTCACTTTTATAAAATGGCTTTTCCAATCAGCTGAATTTTTGAGTCCTTTGTATGCTTGTGTGCTGATGTGTATGAATGTGCACATGTAATTGTATGAATATGTATATGCTTATTTCTTTATTTACCTATTTTTTACGGTTTTTATTTTATTATTTATGGTTCATTGTATTCTGCTGTCTTTGATGTGAACTTCTTTGGAAAGCACTTTGTGCTTTGTGCTTGAAAAGTGCTCTACAAATAAAATTATTATTATTATTATTATTATCACTACACCTTCTACGTTGTAGGGCTGGGCGATATGGAGAAAATTAAATATCACATTTTTTACTAAATACCTCGATATCGATATTGCGACAATATTATAGGGTTGGCTATTAATGCTTTCACAAAATATTTACACAGTGAGATTTTTGATAAATAATCATCAGTGATGTGGATATAATGACTAAGTGGGTAAAGGCAAATAATAGAACAGCTAGAACAGTCTGGTAAGTTCAGAAAATGACATCAATTTACTGTAATGCAGCCTTTGAAACCAGGACCAAAGACAACACTTATGCCATATTATGATATTACAATTTACATAATATAAGACGATATTTAGTCTCATGTCCGGATATCAATATAATATAATATTATATCCCTACTACGTTGCAAAGTGAAAGTGAAACTTAAAAGCAACACGTTCTAACATGCGAATCCCGGCCTCATGGGTGAAAACCTTGTGCTTTGTCAGGCTACACTACAGCGCCCGAATTCTGCTTCTGCTCCTATCATAACTACCAAGATCGCTAGAGGTCGCTGTCGTGTGCTTTTATACCATCTTTAAGTGATCTACCATGTGAATAGACGATAAAACCTGCAATTGGGTGTAGTAGGCCCCTACTGACCCACATTTATGGTGCTTATAGCGACCGATAACGCCGGCTGGCAGGATACTGGGTTAGCTTCACCACAGAACTCTGATATTTGTTTTTGGATGGGTTGTACTGTAATAGCTAATTTTAGGGACACCCAGGGAGGTTTTTTATGATCCGATAAAATCAACCTCATCGTTAATCCAGTAGAAAAGGAAACAGTAGGACAACCCCCAGCTACTAATTATCCCTAAAAAAAACAAACCCCGCTCCCAATCTCACCTCCTCGATGTCAGGCCGGCTTTGCATGTTACATGGGTTCATATCAGCAACGCGTGTGATAATGTAATCACATCACAGCCATGCTTGTACAGCAGATGCCTGAATCAGGGGATTGGCTGGCGATGAGACGAAGGCGTAATAATCGCACACGCGCGTGCAGAAAATTCAGAGAGCAGCCAGCAGGGCTCTGAGCCAACATGGAACCGACGAACACACACTTACACTCCCCATCCCCCCCGTTCTCGGTCCCATCTTATCCCCTTAACCCCTGTCTCCCTCCTCCTCAAAATAGAACAGCCCATCACTCACGTCCCGTTTGTTATTCCCCCGCTCTGACACAGAGAAGTTGACACAAAGAGGAAATGACAGGACATATAAATATTTACACCCAACATCAGAGGCCACGCCGGTCTGCCAACGCTCAAAGTTAGTGCTCTACAGTTACCGCCAGGGTGGCAACAATGGCAACATGTGGAACCATTTATGAAACATGAATGGTTTGTCTGTGAGTGGTGTAAATAGAGTGTGGCAGCAGGCGCTCACATAAATGAAGAGCCAATTCGCTCTAAAAGCAGCCCTCTGTGGTAATGGGCGGCGCAAGAATGGCAACTATTTAGTCAAGTCGATGTGAGGAAACGATTTGGTCTTTAGCGGTCGGAAAAACAAACACCTGCTCAGTTTGAAAAAAAGGTAAGACAAGGTTTTCCTCCTATTATGTTATTTCGAGCAAGAAAAACATGCAGCTAAAAGTCCTGAAACTCGAATGACCGCGGATATGCTGCTGTGGCCCTCTTGGCGGCGAGTGAATCATGCACAACAAACCGCCGTGAGGCCACAAATAAGTGTGCAACAAAATATTTTAATCTAATGTGTATTTAGGAGTCGTTTGGTTTAAGGGGGCGCGGGAGTAGAGACAAGCTTTTAACAAGATGACCAAATCCTCTTCAGGCCACTTAAAAAAAAAAAAAAGAGATGAAAATATATATGTAGGGAAATGACAAGTGGGACTTTTATTGCAGCGGGGAACATGAAAGAAATCCAAAAATATGGACCCTTCATCATGCCATTGGCAGCCATCCATTGAATTAAAACATGGCTGGAACATAGCTGACCCTCGGCCACGAATAGAGCGGACTTAATGCTTTGTAATTTAAGCTCCTAATACCTTTGAGGGCTTTCAATCTAAAAGAATCACCCCCAAATGACCAATTAAAAGATCTCGGATGCAAGTTGCAGCCTGTTGCGTTTATGAATGCTGTGAGGCCATTTGTTTATTTTCCTGCTTTCACTCCCCTCTCTCTCTAACGATGTGTTGGCCGTTCAGGGATGATAAAAGCAGCTCAGTCTGTGGCTGTAAAACAAGTCTGCTGGTTGCACTCCTCAGAGACGTGGCCCTCAGCTTGGCCTGTGAAGGCATTGTTTACACCACAGTTTATAACCTTTAAAAGCCTTCCAAGCCGACACCCAGGAACACTTGTTAAATACAACGCTTTATTAATACAGTACACTGTATCTCCGGGGCTTTGAGCAACAATAATGCTACAAATGCTTGGTCGGAAAACCTTCGCTAATTCATATCCTTTACCAAGAATGGGGATAAAGCCTTTCAACACCCCTCCTAAAACAATTCTATAAATGACAACCATTTACATTGGACCTCTGCTGGAGCTATATTCAGACCTGTTCTTCGCGAAAGAGTACATTCTGTGTAAACATTTTGAGCGTAGCTGCTGAACTGTACAGTGTACTTTCTTTCTGAAACCCTGCATTTCTAAAACCGCCACACAAAGCAGAAAGTGGTCTTTAGGCTGCAGCATCCACTCCACAGTAGCAGCTCTGTCAGCCAAGTGTTGTGCCAAGTCAGAAAAACCACCATCCCCAGTGGGGTCAAACCCATGCGAGGCACGCCCTTCCACAGTCAGGCCACAATCACACAGAGAGAAAGAAGTGCTGTCACTGGAAGGCACTCAGACAAACCTTGACCTTGGCTTCTCGTGACGGGTCACAACCACTCTTTGGGCTCTGTATTGTTTAACTGCTTTTCTTTTATACCCGGCTGGCTGAAACATCCACAACGGAGTAACTGCTCAGTGACACGGGCTACTAAAGGACACGAGCTACTAAAGGAAATAAGAATATCACTCTTTTATTTCCTTCCCCTACTGTCACCCCAACCTTGAATACATAAAAGACTGGTTTTCTATCTCATGCCAGAATAGACAGATCTAACCGCAGTCGATTCATCTATTTATTATTTCTTTCTAATCGTTTAACCTCTAAAATGTCAGAAAACTGTGAAAAATGAAGAGGTGAGGTTGAGGATGAGGTGATGTCCGCTCTTATCCCTAATGTACTGTATGTTCAAGTGTTCATTTTTCTGATATACGTTTGGTTTTAATTAGTTATTTGATGCTGTAAAAAGGGGGTGAGACGACAGCTGTGATTCTCTCTCGCTAGCAAGCTGTGGCCGTGCTCGGCTCGCGATTGGTTCGGGCGAGTGTGTGGGCGGGACCTCGATGCTACGGCTCCACCGCCCGATTACTACTGCACAGACTCTGGCTTCAAATGGCGTCACAAGCGCAAGATGGCAGCGCCCGTATCTGGGATATTTTGGCTTCACATCTGTACAGTGGGAGGAATTGGAGACGCGTCGTCCATCTATATACAGTCTATATCCCTAGCTAGAAGACTCAAGCCAAATCTCTAAATGTATGTCCAGATGGATAAGGTTGGCCAGAGCAGAGTGGGAGTATTGTGCTGTTGTTGTGATCCACAGGGGCATATTTAATGTGTTTGTAGTCCTCCCAGCTCGGCTGAAGAGGAACCATGGCAGCCTCGCTCTACACATTCTCAACAACCAGGGATTACACCACATTACATGGAGCACAATGACACACAAAAGAGAATGATAACAGGTTTAACAAGAGGTTTCTCTTCCCTCAGACACTGTGTGTGCGTGTGTGCACGTACAGTATGCGTGCGTACTTGTCGGCGTATTCTGTAATGACTCACAGCTTTTTTTGCATTTATTGCAAAAAAGGCAAGGGCTGTAATTTGGCAGTGTCGGAAAAAAGCTTTGTATACCGTATGACTCGGAACAATGAGATGTGTTTGAACCGCACATAGACTATCATCAGGCCATAAGTATAAGTATAACTGTG
Organism: Sebastolobus alascanus; assembly: GCA_916701645.2. Taxonomy (NCBI): domain Eukaryota; kingdom Metazoa; phylum Chordata; class Actinopteri; order Perciformes; family Sebastidae; genus Sebastolobus; species Sebastolobus alascanus. Next base: position 797,559 of record CAKAOJ020000225.1, on the reverse strand, counting down.
TAGGCAGTGATAAATGGACGTCTTCATGAGACCATGGGCAGTAGCAGCTGCTCTGCAAAGGTGCTGATTCTTACACAAGAAAGGTGAAAATAAATAAGATTGGGATGTAAGTAAACAAAGCATAATGATGAAAACCGGCGTTAAAGGGTAAACTTTTTCTGATTTCTGTCCCCACATGACAACAAAACAAACCTCTAGACATGCAAAGTCAGCAGAGCTTTAGAGCTTTAAAACCTGGGCAACAAAGCTGATGTGTAGACAAGTCAACAAGCTTATGAGCTCAGAAACTTTTAGGGGTCAACAGCATTAACAAGCCAATAAAATGTACATGCATACTGCGCATGTTTCTGCATCGGTGCAATTTAATTTTATGAACAATGATGCCACCTTTTAATAGTTTGAATGCAGATGTGTGGGAATGAGTTGACTGCCTCTGGTTTACCCAGAGACTGTATCTAAGAATAGGACGTAGTCACCGTGACGTCACCCATTGGTTAACGGACTGTCGTTTGCAGCCTCGAGTTCGGCTTTGGCTGTCACCATCTTAGTTTTTTACAACCAGAAGTGACACGAGAGGGTGGAGCTAAGTACAACCGAACGCTGAATAAAACATTTTTAAACGACCAATATGTTACAATTAACTTTCATGAACTGAAAACACACTGTGAAAGGGTTAAAGTTGTAAGACGAAAACGCAGACAACTTCACAGCCCGGACAACGCCGTGGTAGCAACCTATCAATCACAAGGTAGCCACGCCCTGAAGCATACCCTGCTTTATAATCTATTTGACTCTAAATGGGAGCATAATCTACTAAATGAACATCATGCTGTATTGGAGAAGACTTGAAACTAGCGATTGAGACCATAAACTCATGTTTACAATGTTTACTGAGTTAATAAATCAAGTGAGAAGTAGGCTCATTTTCTCATAGACTTCTTCTATACAATCAGACTTATTTTTGCAACCAGAGGAGTCGCCCCCTGCTGGCTGTTCGAAAGAATGCAGGTTTAAGGCACATTGGCTTCACTTTTTAATACCAGGAAGTTGCCCACTGGGTTTCCCATGTAGCCTTAACCAAAAAGAAGTTAAGTGTAAACTCACTTTTTAGCTTTTACCATACAATATCTCCTATTATATAATACTGTATGTCTCCAATGAAGTTATATAGTCTTTTATCTACTTTCCTACAGGAGGAAACCACTGTATCATCACAGCTTATCATTCAGACACTGACCCACAGACAGTGAAGCCTCTCTGTTCCTCTCACTTTCTTTCCTATTCGTCTGTACAGTAGGCTTCGTGTTAGTGAACCATGTCTGATTACTAACGGAAATGTCAACCCTTTTTATTAATGCTCCCACATTTCAACCAAAGCATTAAGCCACCCGAGCTTAATGGGCCATTCTTATACATTAGAGAACACAAACGCGTTGACCACAGCTGACCCACTGGCTGCCGTGTGATGCCCCTCATGCAGAAAGAAAGCACAAGTCAGGAACGTATTACGTTAGCCGGGCAGTTAGTCATCATCATTGCACTCAATTGGCGCAGAGGGAAGAGTGCCACCTCGGCTAACAATGAAGTGACAAAGACTGCGAAGAAAGAGAGAAAGGGTTGTAAAGGAAGAGTCCTTGCGTATGTGCCGGGCGGCGTTACTGGATATGAGTCTTTGCATGCATGTGGATCTTTGGACACGCGCAGTGACCTTGGTCGCTCTAGACAGAATCTTATGTGATTATCAGACTGGGACTCTGCTGGACTGAAAACAGCTCAATGACATTTTGCTGCTTCGCACAGGGTAGACAAAACTGCTATCGATCGCTATCGATGCTTTCTTTCGACTAAGTTTCACGTCATTTCATTACAGTTTAGTTGTTCAATAGAAATGTAAGATAAAGGATGAAATCGGATGAGGAGTATGCTGTATCTAAAAACTGCAGAGCCATGTAGTAAAGGCATACGAGGAAGGTTGTGTCTGCTTTGTGTCTCAAGGGAAGATATTATTGTGCTAAAAGACTGAAGCTAAAGCGCCACGTTCCAAACAATGGCACCTTGCAGCCTCTGCCATCAGTGTATGTATGTGTGTGTGTGAATGCTGAAATGTAGTGTAAAGCGCTTTGAGTGGTCGGAAGGCTAGAAAGGCGCTATAGAAATGCCATAAACGAATAACACTTAAACAACACACAATCCCAACATTTCAGTCACTATCTTGTTTACAGCCATTGCCAGGGAGACAAACAGCTAAATGTTTACAAAATACCCAATACAAATTTCAAGGTGCTCCACTTTTTTTTTCTTTGGTCATCAATTTGCTTATAACTAAGAGCTGACGGCATGTGTCAAGAGTGTTTATGTCTCCTAGCAACAGTTAAGTGTCCTAATGTCTAACCTTGCGGATTAAACAATGTGATGAAGGTTAGAGTGAAGGAATGGAGGGAGGGAGAAATGAATGCAGAGAGAGGGCATATAAAAAAATACATACAGAAACATAATTATGGAGGGAAATGAAAAACTCAATAATGTCACCCTGGTGTGTGTTTACCTGAGTGTGGGATGAGCGGGTGCTCCGTCTTGTGACAGGGCGACTCAGGCAGCAGCACCGGCCCTCTCCTACCGGCCACGCCTCCGGGCCGCAGGACCAGCATGCACTGCAGCAGCAGCAGTGCATGCTGGGTAACAGGGCGTCCCATGCGGGGGGCCTGGGCTTGGCTCACTTCTCCTCAGGCCTCAGAGGCCCAAGAGCATTGGAGAGACACACCTGAAAGAGAAGGATTCAGGGTTTAAAACAAAGACTTATTTTCACATTAGTTTTAAATCAAAGCGCCAAAAAGCTTGATACAGTATAGCACCTCGCTACAAGCACAGAGGATTCACTCCGGGAGATGAAAAGAAGCGAAAATAAATCCTGACAAAAAGGGAGCGAGGTAGAGAGGTGCAAAGAGGAGAGAGTGTGACAGATTGTGGGGGGGGGGGAAGTGTTTGGAGTTTTGCTGAGTAAAACCAGCCTGTGTGCTCCCAGAGACCTCACACCTCTCACCTCTGACACCTAGAGCATGAATCAGACATGGCTCTGCATTACCTCAAACACCTCATGTGTATGTGTGTGTGTGTGTGTGTATTCTAATATCTGAAATGAAGGTCTTTGTTTCCACTGCAGAGCTTTGTTGTAGGGCAGCAATAGTTCAACGTGCGCTGTGTGTGTGCATGCGTGTGTTTTTTCATGATTAAGAGTCTGTTTGTTTGCATGAATATGTGACTGATATATGTACGGAGCCGCGCCTCACAGCACTCCTCGCGGGTCAATTAAATCCTATAGCTGCTGTAAATCTGACATGTTTGTATTCGCAACCGAGCCCTCAAATTGCCGGATGTGATTATTATTATATAATGCTTACTGTGGACTCATGCTTCCCAGAAAAGTCATTCCCCGCCGCAAGAACAACAGAGCAGTTTCCACAACTCAATCGCCCGTGATTTCTTTTCTATGTGGGGGTGAATTGATGAGCAGTCTAGACCGTCCACATCATTACTTTTTAATCATTTATGTGATGCTATTACAGAGAATGATTCATGCTGCGCGCAACAGAAGAATAAGCCTCCCCTGACTGTATACCACGTTTTGAGCAGCGTGTGTGGCGGAGTGTGTAAAGATACCGAGGATCTCAGCTGTAAAGTGCAATGGCATTTGCTTAAAGCTGCAGTGGGTGGAAATGGAGCAAATATGATTAAAAAAAGTTATTTTTATAAAACGGTCACTATATCCTGACAGTAGTGCATGAGAAAGTCATGTTGCTCAGTGTCCTCCAGTTAATATGTCAGAATACAGGATCAATAAGAAGGTTTTTCTTTGGAGTAAATCACTTAATGCTCCATGCGCTACAGAACTTCATGCTATTTTTGAGAGAGCTGAAGCACAATATATGAATAGTAATAATCTTTCAAGTAGCATGAACACAATTAGAAGAAAGTTACTCTGCTAGATTTGAAGAAAAATGGTCTAAAGATATATTGCTAAAACCAAAATTACGAACATATATTCAAATCAAGCACAATTATGGCATTTATTATTATGTTGATTATGTTCTAACAAACTTATCAAGGAGTCAAAGGTCTTTAGTTGCACAGTTAAGAACAGGAATCCTTCCTCTGGCCCTTGAAGTCAGTAGATTTAAAAACATTCAGGAGGACAACAGGTTGTGCGAAGTATGCGAGTTAGGAGAAAATGAATCACATTTTCTATTTCAAATTAAATTTGATATTCAAAATCCCAAAATGTTTTGGTGCTCAGATGATGACAAAATGGAACGGCTATTTAATTTTAATACGTGGCTACTTTTGTTTCTCAAGCTTGGAAAAAACATCAGGATGGTTTATATGTCTAATATAAATTGTAATTTACACTGCTACTCTGGTTTCTGCCTTTGTCTTTTCTTTATTTTCTAAATAATGGTGTCTGGGCATATTATTTATGCATGACACAATAATAATAAAATCAAATCAAATCCAGTGCTCCTAATAGCATCTGCAAGACTTCACAGACCGGAGGAAAACAGCCATTCAGAACTGAGCTGGAGCCTTGCCTTCTCTGAGCAGCTGTCAATCACTCGTGAAGTCCGATAAAACAGTCAAACTATGCAGCGCTGATCAAATATGAATCAATATTCTGTTACTGTAATGCCTATTTCTCGCCTCAAATGTTTTCAGAATCATCTTGTGGTGTACTGTTTAGCTGTGAAATGAAAAAGTTTGTGCAGCCATGTTGAGATCTGTTGAAGAAATACCAAGCACCGCCCACCAGCCGGAGCACAGCCAATAGGAACACTCACGGGCTAGATTCTCTAAAGCTTGAAAACAGAGCCATGAGGAGGTGCAGAAGTCTAGTTATCTCTCAGAACACTTGAATTACAATATGCTGAAAGGTATTATGGAATTTATGCCCAATGATGCCAAAAACATTCTGCATACTGCAGGTTTAAGTTTTCATAACAGAAAATGTATTCCGCAGCCGAACCTGTGGAGCATTCTTATTATTTTATTGCATGTGAAAATAGGCTTTTCATCTGTTGTCCAGTCAGTGGGAAAGAAATGGTGCTTTGTAAAGCAAGAACAGAACAATCCTGCCTCCATGACAGAGTTGATTTAGTGTGAATGTTGGGTTGCAAATAAGCAAAAACTATTTATACCCTGTTGTTGTTAGAGGGCAGCAAAATATGAAAAAAAAAGAAGACAAAACTGAAGTGAAGTGATGAACATTTCCTCCCTCTGAAGTATGAATCCCCCTTTAGTGCTGGAAAGCTTTGAGCAGTTCTGGTGTGGAACATACATACAGTAAGGTACCTCTCTACTCCTGCTTTCAAATGAAAACCCCTCATGCTGTGAATGTGGTGGTTTTATTTCATTTTCTCCTCCAATGGAAAGTTTACTCTGCCTTCAGTGTGCATGAATAGGCTCCGCGACCTTGGGGCCTATATGGAATTCTTTCAAAGTCCAGCGTATGAATGCAGGCAGTGGATTCACGTGGTTCGCCTTCACCCACAGAGTAATGTAAAACACCTGTCATCCACAGCGGGGGGAAAGCGAGTGACAGCCAGTGCCAGTTGCCTCTCTCTGTTCTTTTTCCCTTTCGTCTCGACGGTTCACACGTCAGCTTCTGTGCTCCTTTGCAGCTTTGCTTTAGTCAACCTGTCGTTTAAGATGTCACTTTTCTTTGTCTGCTAGTTGCCTAGACAGGCTTTGACTTTTTTTTTCCCCGTCACCAAAAAGCCATTTTACCTGTTGCAGCTGAAAGCGAGCGAGTCATTTCCCCCCAGGTAGTCTCTCGCTAGGACCTTCCTCTTATCATTTTTTAATTCTATAGACTTTTATGTCTGCATTCACTTGGGGAAAATATAATGAGATTATTATTAGATTTTACAGTTGTTTACGTGCTGGTATGGTCAGAGAGGGCTGCGCTATAAGTATTGTATTGTATTGTATTGTACATATGTGTCCGTCCCCTACACACAAGCACACACACACACCCACGTACACACATGTACTGTATGCACAGAGCTGGCTGACAGAAGCAGGAGTCGTGGCCACTGAGCTGTGCGCTCTTTGTTGACCTCGCTGCCTCTGCAACAGCCCTGCACACGACCTCGCGTCATCTCTGCACATGCACACACACACAAAACATGTGCATGTTCAGAAAACAAAGTTCCACCATCACATATATGTACAATTAGTAATGCGATTTCAAGAACAAGCTACTATGTAAACAAATCTTATTATTATCATCAGTTTCTTTATCACTCATGCCTTCTCCTGGTTTTACTGATTCACAGGGTGTCTTAAAACCCTTGCAGTTGTACAGAAGTTGAATTTAATATTTAAACGTGCCCTGTGGAGATTTCAAGTAAAAAACAAAACACATAAAAGCACCACCAAAACACATTGTGTGTATCCTGGAGGTCAAATAAATGTGTTTAATATATTTTCCTCAGTATCAAACACTTGCGAAGCAAATCTTTGAATATTTAAAATCATGCTGTGTTTCCATGGTCGTGTCTAGAAGTTAACCCACAATTTGGGAAACTCTGGCGAGATGGTTAAGGTTAGGCCTTGACCTCGAATCGTTAAGTAAGGGATAATGTACAGCTAGCCAGTCATTGTTGTGAAATAAACCCCGACAGGGCGATGTGATGCAGTCTTGCATCGCCCTGAAGGGGTTTATTTCACAATAATGACCGGCTAGCTGTACATTATCCCGCTTATTACACCGCTACTTACTTAAGAAATCAATAATTCGACACAAAAATGGTCCGCCAGAATCCGACATCAAAACTGCGCCCATAGCAACGGTCTGTTATACATAACAACGATCTGCTATAAAGAAATAACACACCATAGAATGCCGTGATTGACCAATCAGAGTTATATTCAACAAAGCCGTGTAATGAGGTTAGGCATTGACCTCGAATGGTTAAGGTTAGGATAGGTCGTTGGGCAGCTAGTCTCGTGAGAGTATTTCCACATTTTTGCAAGTTTTCACAATTTGCAGGTTACCTTCTAGACACGACCGTGTTTCCATCAAAGTTTGCTAGTTTGCTGTCTTCCTCTTTCTCGCCTTTGTTGGCCCATTGCTAAACTTCTTCGCTCATTACCGTCACCAACTGTCAATCGTAGGAATAGCGTGAAAACGCGGCGACAGGAATGTGTATTACGTTCTCGTGTGTGATACAAAGTAGGGACCCAATCATAAGAGAATTGCTCCATAGCGCCACTAGTGGTCAAAAAGTCAACAGGGTACCATTAGTTTAAGCAGAGAATAAACACACAAACATTTTTATAAAAAATAGCACAATTGATGAAGTCTAATGAAAGATCTAAATGATGTCCAATAGGTTTTTTCTGTTGATCAGAGTCAAAATGTAAGTGAACCCGTATTGTTTTTGCCTCCCTTTCTACATCTGGATTTAATGAATCTCAAAATACTTCCATCTCTGTGTTTGCATGAACTAATGAAAACCTGTCATTACATGGTGAAACAATTAAGAACTATAAAATCTAAGATGCTGTAAATATTTATGAGCCATAAATTGATAAATAAAATGCATATGCCGCTTTAAAGACCGACAGATAACCCGATTTATGCCCACACATGCATTTGCATCATGCCTTTTAAGTAACAGAGCGCAGACCGACAGCCGTGAGTTGATTTAAAACCAAGCCAACTGTTGTTTCCCCTGAAGTGATCTCTGGTGGATCCTATTTTCTCTTTAACTCGCCACAAGCCACCGACTGGTCCTGTGGGAGAAAACTGGAAAAGCTTTCTGTGCTGTTCGGTGGTCTAAACTCTAAATCATCTCCAGGGCATTAGTACAAGCCTCCACCACCTCCTCCTCCTCCTCCTCCTCCTACTCATCCTCCTCCTCCTGCTGCTCCCACTCCTACTTCTTTCTCTGTCTTTCTTTCACACCTCTACACATACGGACACACAAAAGCACACGTACAATGCCAGTGCATTCACAGCACACACACATATGCACTGAAATCACCCTGGGACCCGGTGATGGATAACACACCGGTGCATTCAGGGCTCTTAGCAGAGGAGCCCTAGCCACACAAAATGAAATGAAACACGCTGTAAACGATGTTGTCATTTGAAACACATGTACAGAGCAGATAATACAGTACAATACAGTATTCCTGCCAGGATGGTGTTAAGCTCTGATGTCCTTTTTCAAATTCTGAGAAGGCACAGACCAATGTGAGCTTCAACACAAGTCCATCATCTACAGTCAGCCCGGTCGAACGAAAAAGCATGTGAATGACACGATAATGCGCAAGGAAAAAGCGTGCAATACGAATGCTGTATTGCACGCTGTATTGCATGCTGTTCTTGCTTGAGGCGTGTCATTTGTATTCCATGTAGTCTGTGCAATGCAAATGCATCTGCGTGAATATGCTACACTCAGAGCTAGCGACGTAGAATAAAAAGTGAAAAAGGTGGGTTATGGTGGGTGGGCGGGAGGGGAGGTGGATGGGTCCAACAAACACAGGACTTTCAACCAGGACACCGGTGTTCTGCTTTGTAAGCTACGTTTTCCGGACTTTTATAATGTTGTTTCCATACATTTTGTACTTATTTTAAGGCCAACCATAAACATAAATGAGTGCTTTTTTTTGTTTCATCTTCATACAGCCGTGTAATATTCACGCCTCGGCGAGGAAAAACGTAACACTGACACGTGATCCTCTGGTGGACAGGCGGGTCTGTTACATGCTTTGGTGTGATATCGGATTGCTACAGTACATGCTTTATTATTACTCACATGTTTTTATGGCTATCTTCACTTCATCAGGGTGATATCTGAGCACAGTCGATCAATTAGTAATGTGACTTTACAAAAGAAATATACAGTACATTACCATAAATACTAGACGGACAAAACATTACAAGCTTCTTTTCATTACAACCATAATTAACAGGTAAAAACGGTTTCTCAGTTTTTCAGTAAAAAATAGCAAATTCTGTACTTTTTCAACTAGATTTCAAAATACAGTATCCTTGAACTCTTTATTATAACCCAGTAAATCTACAATCTCAACACATTTCTCTCTCTCCTTCTCTTTTTTATTCTTGAATGCCTCTTCAAAAAATGATCCATTGATGCATTGAGTTAATGGCCCAAATGAATTACACTGCTTCTCTAATGATCTGTCTAACTCTCAGACCCGTTCATTAACACTGTGTAGATCCTCACATGCAAAATGTCTGAGACAAGTGCCACGACCTTTCAAACAGAAATGTTTCATGAATTTCAGTAACCAAAATTGAATTGATAACAGATGAATCTTAAATTAAATTGTCCTCAATTTTGAACACAAATTATCACATTATTATTATTGTTATTATTCTTGTTTTTATACCAAATCTATTCCATTGAAATATTGTGCGGCTTGTTCAATTTTGGTGGTCTAATGTTGTCTCAAAACCTACAATTAAAGGTACAGTGTGTAGGATCTGGCAACATCTAACGGTGAGGTTGCAGATTGCAACCAACTGAAGCTTCTCCCGTGTGCCAAGCCTGTGAGAACAATGGTGGCTGACGCGAAAACATGACAATGCGAAACTAGAGCCAGTGTTTGGTTTGTCCGTTCTGGGCTACTGTAGAAACATGGCTGGTGACATGACCCGCTCCATATGTAGATATAAACGGCTCATTCTAAGGTAACAAAAACACAACGATTCATATTTTCAGGTGATTATACACTAAAGAAAACATACTTATTAAAATAATAGATCCCACTGAATGTTATACACTGTTCCTTTAAAGAGAGCATAATATATGTCGCACTCCCCAACAAAAGTAGAAAGTGTACTTGCAGTGAGCTGAATAATGGATTGGCTCTAACAGTCAATAGCTGTTTGCTGCATAGTTTTGGAAAGTTATATAATGGCACATTCGGCCGCGTATAAACACACACACACAAACCTCTGCATCTTGCACTGTGGGAGCTGAGGTGTCAGCTAACTAATCAATTGAAGTCTTCCTGCAGTAACGAGTGAAGAGAGGATCATATTAACACCACTATTGATTTTGTCTGAGGGGGACTTCATGATGGTTGGATTACACTATACATAATGAATACGCTCCCGAATAAACGCCGGCTTTGCGTCCGTCACGCTGACACATACATACACGCACACAGACACACACAGGCTCACATGCAAACACGTTTGTCAAATGTGAGTGGTGCAGTGATGATCCATCTGTCCAAACACAGTCAAGGGAGGGTTAGCTCGGGGTCACAACACAGTGCTGATAGATGCTTCTCTCTCTCTCTCTCTCTCTCTCTCTGGCCAGACAGCACACACACACACATACACACAAACACACAACAGTAAAATCCACCCAGACTTTGCTTTAGACCAGAGCACACAAAGACACTACAGAGCTGCTTCATAAAGCTCTGTGTTTGTCAGGCAGAGCGCTTATATGCGTGTGTGTGTTTGGATGCGACTGACTGGGTGTTTATCATTCTGTCTATCAGACGGGTTATTGCCAGTTTTTGTTTGTTGTTCTGAGTCTCTGTCTGCCGATTGGTTATCTGAGATTTTGGCGTCTTGTGTTTTAGACCAAAGCACACACAGAAATGATAGAGATGTTTGCTCTTTACTTTGCTGTCTGTCTGTCTGTCTGAAAAGGACAGCTGAGACCGAGCGATTAGCTGAATATGATTGAACTAAGTTATTGATTCGTAAAAGGATAAAAGGACAAACTAGATGACCGACTGACTGTCAGGCTAGTGGACTGAATGAGGCACTACTGACTGACAGAGAGACTGATGAGGTGCCTGAATGAGTGAATGGCTGCTGCGTAAAAACACAACATGATTGACAGACCAAGTGGCCGACTGACTGACTTTTCTTCTTTTCTGGCTGTCATGAGGATTTTCTTTCCCCGCCATCTCTCAGTTTTCCTCTATCGTTATCCATCCCCTGCCCCTTTTCCATTTCTACCTGTCATTGACCTTTTTCCCTCCACTATTTATGCTTTCAGTCCAACCGGGTGTCTCACTGGCTCAGCGGAGGATGACAGAGAGAATGAAGGAGTGATGATATCGCCATCAAAGGCTCATCGCCGCACAGCAGGGTCCTTTCCGCTTCACGACCCTCTGGATCGGAGGGGAGGGGGGGGCAGGTTAATTCCGCGCGAAGAAATGTTTGTGTCTCTCCAAGAGTGAGATTGAAAAGCGCACTTGGATCAGATGGCTTGTTTGTTTCAAAAGCTTATCTGTGGTGCCCAGTATTGCTTTTGATGCGCAAATCAAATGTGCACATGGTGCGGTTTGTCTTTTTTAGTCTTTCACATTCTCACATTCATTCTCTCTCTGTCACACACACAGCTGAGTAAAAAGCTCTCCAGCCCAGAATGCATTTCACACTCCAGCTTCCTTACTTTGTACTGATATTTCTCTGCGTTTGGATTAAATAAGTCATTCTGCTTGTGTGTTATTACCAGCCGCGACAGCGTGTGGCTGGTGTTGTTTTCGATTGCGAGTCTCTGTGCGTGTGCGTGTCATCATGGTAAAATGTGGTCCTGGAGACTCCTACTGTAGCGGGAACTACCACAGAAGCGGTTTTGTGTTCCTTCTTCTGTAGACAGATTTTGGACAGTCATGAAAATTTAGAGTTCAAAGATGAGCGTGGTCCGAGCAAGGGTGCTGGAAGTAGGGGGGTAGGAAGTAGGGATGTCACGAGAATCGATACTTCGATGCCAAAATCTAGAAAACGTGACAGTACTTATTTTTCTTCAGTACTGTAGGTGGTGTTAGGGCTCGAGACCAACGGCGTCCCATCACCCAGGGACGATAGAAACTGTGTTTGGGACGCAGTAAACTCACTATCGACACGTCGAGGGGACACACCCTATTTTTTCCCTGATAATGCTACATTATCAACAACGAATCTGTGTTGAAATCAGCAGAATGAGAGCTAGTTAACGTTAGCTGTTAGCAGCCGGTAAGCAGCACAATCCTACATGGAGCTTCTCACATTAACGGGAGGTGCCATTCATTATGATGCGTTCAGGCTCTAGTCAGTAAAAATAAGTATTGGGCAGGTAAATTCTAACATTATCATGATTTGTTCAAATTTAATCTTGTAAAATCTAGTTTTTGGTGAGAAATTTGAATAAATACAGTTGTTTGAAGGAGATGTTTTCACAGCAATACAAAATAGATAATAGAGGGAATTATGACCTGTTAAATAAAAAACAGTATGCAAACAGTAATAAAGGAGTGGATGTTGAAGTACATGAGATTTATTGTTTTACTTTTGTTTTTTACCGTGGTATCGAGAGTTGTTGAATTTCACTATCGTGACATCCCTAACAGGAAGTGGGGAAAGGACCATTGGCCCCCCAACTTTACGTCCCTAGCCCAATTTGACGTCACGGCTGGTGTGATCCCATTGCAAAATGGTGTCTAGTTATATATTACATGCAATACAACAGCCTACGTTACTTTACTGCCCTTACAGATTTTACTTTGTGCCTGTTTGCACTTTGAACTACATTATTTGAGCTACATTCCTTGTACGAGAATATAAAGCTTATATTCTTCATCTTCTTCTTCTTATTATTATTATTATTATTATACATATTTGTGTTGTCATATATTTTCTTTTGGTATTATGAATCCTTTTTCAAGTCAAACTGAACTTCAAATTACTTTTTGCTATAAAAGCAGTAGGCCTATATATCGCTGCTGTTTGTTTTTACTTCCACACTTCCTTTGGTGTTGTTTTATGCCTTTTTTTTATTGTATTTGTATTGTGTAAACCATAGCACTGAAGAAATACAACTTTGTTCCGCTGTATACTGAATATTGTGTACGGAGAGAATGACAATGAATTCTACCGTGTTTTTATCAGCGTGTATAAGCTATACAGGGCTGTGACGAGTTCTAGTCAGCAGTGCACCACGGAGCAGGAGTTGACAGCACGTCTCTGAGCGGCCGCTGCCTTGGGAAACGCCCACAAAGAGGCTTGAAGCTTAGTTTCCACAGATTATGTCCAAAAAAAGTTTTATCCTCTTTTGAAAAATGTAAAAATATGCACAGTAGCAGCAGAATCATTGTAGTTTATATCCCCTTGCAAAAAAAAGTGAGGACATAGTACTTTGTCACCAAGAAAGGTTTCGTTAGTCTTTGAAAAATCACTCTTATGTTTGCAGATGTATATTTCTGTAGCGTACTGCTATATTTTTACCTGCACATAATCTGACTCTGAGTCCAGCATGTTCCACAAACACCTCTATATTGGAATAAACATTAAATCGAACAAATACTGCATCAGTTTCCCCCCGTCGGAATGACGCTCCCAGATTCCAATCTGTTGTTGGTTTGCGATCGCTGCAGAAGATTTGGGAAAACAGAGCTGTGATTTGTTGTGTATTTTCTGCTCTCAGCATATGGGAGGGGGGGTAATACAGCTGATGAAGCACAGGCGCTGGGGGGGAACCGCAGAGAGCTTCTCTGGTGTTGGACTGAAGCATCGCAGGTACTCAACTTTGTTTCACAAAACTTCTGCTGGAACTTTTTACAGAAAATAGTCTTGGGGTCAATTTAAGAAAATGTCACCCTCCTCTGCTCCTGATTAATGGTTGCACACACCTCTCTGGTATTTATTTTTTTATTTTTTGTACATGCTGGAAAACACAATGAATCTTAAACACACCAAAGTCTGTGTACTGCACTGAGCTTTTTTTTGACCAGCCCTGATGACTGGCCTGACCACAACCATAGCTTTGGTCCAGCTAAATCTGGGACATATATCACTCACATTTACACACACTGAGCCACAGAAACACACTCACACACGGACTCTCCACTGACTTGCTCAAAAACACACCCAGCAATTTCTTCCCGAGTCCCACCCTAACTCTCCAGAGCTTCCCAAATCCTGCTGTTATTTTTACTCAACTGGCTTACCCTCTAGCACTCATGCTGATGCATTACCACGTGCCTGACTGCGGTCTGCGTGTGTTTCTACACAACACATCTCTAGACGAGGAAAAGGCTTCAACAACATGCAATATGTGGCAAGAAAAGTGACATCATGCCTGAAAAGAGAGAAATGTTTCGTGTGAAAGCTCTCACACGCCACTAGACACCAGATTAGCATGACGTCTTGTGTTGCTGCCTCCGTGATTGCTGGAGGGTCTGTAGTTCAATATGACCTGTGACTTAAAACCATTACAGACCTCCTGGCAGGACGGCCCTTTGAATACAGAGCAGGGCTTTTAACACTGTTCACTTCAAAAATTTAGGTCAAGGTAAGGCAGAGTCAGGACTTGTAGCCTACACAGCCGACTCCATAATTACAGAGAATTAATCATCTCTGAGGTTGGTTGGTTTCTTCTCTGCTTTTGACAAGGGTATATGAAAATAGATACACGGAGTAATCTTTTTCATTTGTATTCATTTCTTGTAGGAACTGTGCCTAGTTTTTAATAAAAGGAAACATTTTGTCATTTTGGGAAAAGTGCTTATTCACTTTCTTGCTGAGAGTTAGACGAGATAATTGATATCACTCTCGTGTCTGGAAGCTAAATATGAATCTGTTGCTAGCAGCCGGCTAACATAGCTTAGCATAAGGCTTAGAAACAGGGAGAAATGGCTAGCTAGGCTCTGTCCAAAGGTAACAGCACCTCTGAAGCTCACCAATCAACACCTTATATATTGTTTGTTTCATTAGTACCGAGATGTAAAAACGACAAATCGCTGCTTTACAGGGTGTTATGTGCCGGACTAGAAGAAGAAAGGCACTTTATTGATCCCCGAGGGGAAATTCAATTTTTTCACTGTTATTTTACACAGTACACACAGGCCCGAAAGACACACACACACGCACAAACAGGACCTATATACATGCATTAATGGAGAGATTTGTCAGAGCGGGGGGGCTGCCCCTGACAGACGCCCCAAGCAGTTGGGGGTTTGGTGCCTTGCTCACCTCGGCAGTGCCCAAGAGGCAAACTGGCATCTCTCCAACTACCAGTTCACACTCAGTACTTGGTCAATGCGGGGACTTGAACCGGCGACCCTCCGGTTCCCAAGCAAAGTCCCTATGGACTGAGCTACTGCCGCTACTGCCGCCCCCCTATATAGACTATTTCTTGGTTGGAACCAGTAACTTTCTGGTGTCTCCGCTGGTTGCCCAGTAACAGTTAAAACAGTGATTTGTTGTTTTGACACTTAGGTTTTTGTACTAATGAAACAAATGCGATAAAACATGTTATGGACCTTTCACACAGAATGCGGCAACGGCACCACTGGGCTTTCATCCAGGAGACCGCTGTTTGTGTCGTTTGCGTTAAGTTTCACTTTCACATTACAATCAACTGTTCTTTCGTATCCTGTGTTCACAACGTTAAGTTTCATTTTCACTTTACAAACTTGGTAATTTAAAGCCCAAACATGTTGTTTTTTCAAAGTGGGTTTGTTGCCTAAACCTAAGCACATGTTTTTGTTTGAATTCACAACGTTAACCTTGTGTTTACTGCGATCGTGAAGTGACGCCAAGGGGTCTGACAAAGCGTCAGTATGTGACGAGTTGGGATGAGAACGTGTTGAGCGTACAGACGAGCAAATAAGTAGGCCTTTACTTTCCAAAATGTCAAACTTTCCTTTAAAGTTTTCTCACAGAAAAACACCCTGAAGGAGCTCAGAAATTAAACAAGGCCACATGCAGCACAGACAAAGGAATGAAACTATCAGCTTTATCAGGATCTGTGGACAGCACGCACTCCGCCTTTCACTGCCAATTAACATTACTCCACAAGCCCTCTCTCTTCCTCTACGCTGCTGAGAGATGTCTGCATAACACAGTGTCAACTCGTGAAAAAATCTGTGGCCGACGCAGGCACCGATCGGCTGTTGAGACAGCGGCTCTGACACACAGCCCAAAGACCCTCAGGCTACTGTCTGAGCTGCTCTCAGTGTCAAGAAAGCGCTGTTCACAGGGAGCAAATTGTCACAACAACCTTGCAGCTCTGGAGTGGTTTAAATCTTACAGAAGAAACTGAGAGTTCGTCACCCCTGTCCCAAAACTACATCTCACCGAGAGCTGATATTTCCATAACAACCTCAGCAAGGTACTACAAAGTTACCTCTCTGACAGGAAAGCAAATGTTAGGCTGCTACCAGCTTCCCTTATACAGAGTTTCAGGGTGCTTCTTCAATGCTAATGTCATCGATGACTTTGACTTAACAGCTAGCACTGAAGATAAACACAGACCCCAAAACCCTAAACTGATTTGCAAGCATAAGATCAGGTTCTTTTTCACCCCAGAGATGATCAAAACATTCCCCTCGTGGATGTTTGAAGAATATTCTGTCATTTTCCTCGACGTTTAACTGCTCGAGTAATGCATTGGCATCAAAGATTCCTCGCACTTCAAAGCCTCTGTTCTCGGTGCGGTGTATTAGCAGGGCCGATCAACACGGGAGGAGCGGTGTCATCATGGCGCCTGATCAAGGCAGCGGTGCGAGGATGGCCACAACACCTCAAGACTTAACAGCAAAACAACTCGCCACACATGCAGGAAATACAAACGCATGCGCTCATAGCGGCACATACACACTCACCTGGGACTGCGGCGAAGATGCATAAAGCCCACCACTGAAGGATGGTGACATTTTTAAAGCTTTAATTACATGCTTGGCTAACGGGTAGCCGACTGTCTCACTGGGCGCAAAATGACACTATCACAGTCTACAGCTGTGCACAGACGCAAGTCTGAAACTGACTTGCCAGTCACACAAACACACCTGTCCTCTGCCCCTCCGAGGTGAAGGAGCCAAGTGATCGCACTCGCTGCTCTGCCAATATCAAGAGTGACTACTAACTGCAGGACCAGCTCGTTGATCTATCCTTTCGAAAGGGCACAGACGCGGCCTCACGGAAGAATGAAATGCTACCATGATGCTAACCAGACTCCAAATGAAAAGAAAATTACACTCATCCAAGGGTAAAGTCCTCTCATTCAGCTGAGATTGTGAAATCAGTGAGTGGAGACATTTTTTTGTTCGGTTCGGCACAGAATACTGCAGTTTTGAATCATCCAATTACTAATATCGTAATCAATCATATCAGCTTTAGCGGTGACAGGATATGACTGGGGGAATGATGGATGAAATCTCTTACAGATAGATTCCACTGCAGGGGAGGTCGAGGCTCTTTGGTTATGCTGTAAATGTACAAAGCTTTCAACTGTGTGTACTGTTGGATCTTCTACAGCAGAGGTGGAGGGCTTAAACGAATTTGTACTCAGGAACTGCACTTCAACATAATGTTATATATTTGTGCTCCACTACTTTTCCAAGGTATTGTACTTCATATTCTTTTGTAATACACTTACTGTTGTCTGTCTTTAAAGCGGCTGCAATCAATACTTTTATATTAACAATGAATCAAATTACTATGTGTAATATGGAAGATGATGCTCATAGTGTCAAACCTGCAGTATGGATCCTCATAGCTTCATTTAACTCATTGTTTTGGTTTACTCTCACCACACTCATAGCGCCGTTTTCGACAGTAGTAGGCCTTTGTTTTCAGCCAAAATGCTCCAAAAACCCACTATATGCTATCTACCCAGCACAGAATGGCAGACAGGCAAAGTTATCAACTAGCTGGTGAACATAGTGGAGCATTAGCTTAAAGGTACAGTGTGTGGGATCTGGCGTAATTTAGTGGTGAGGTTGCAGATTGCAACCAACTGAAGCTTCTCCCGGTTGACGACGCAAAAACGCGAATTGCCCTATCTAGAGTTAGGAGTTAAAAGCAACATCTGCCATGTGGCCAGAAACACGACTCTAAATGAATGATAATGTTGCTTCGTATATCTGCATGCCAGATGTGTAAATATGCAACTGTTTGCTAATAAGTTCAGCATATCAACGTAAAAAGTGTTAATACGACAGTGATGCGTTTACAGCTTGTTTACGCACCCAAGTGCACAACAAATCTGTTATTGCTGGTTTAAGAGTTTACATGTGGACTGAAATGTTATGTTTAATCATGCAAATGAGGCATTATCTTTGCATTTTTTTTTTGCATACATTTCTTGAACGGAAATCTGAACATTGGATGAAGCCAGGTTCAAAAGGTTTTAATTTGTTGACACATTAGAGTCAAAGATTTTTTACAGAAGGAATTTTGGATATCTCTTTTTATCACTCCATAAAGAAAATACTGTCAACAGCCATAAAAAATGTTTTTAGGAATAAATGTTATATGAATCAGGCAATGAATTATATATGAACAAACCCCTCTTTAGAATCCTTCACAATATAGACAGGAATGAAACTATAAAGTTTGGTGTATGTAAGTGCTACTGAACTGGAGATTTCTGGCACAGAGTAGACAGAAAAACCTAATTTTGAGAAAACCTCCTTTAAATACATGTATTGTAAAATTCAATACATTTGCTTTTGACACTACAGGTGAACAGAGAAAACGATTGTATCTAATCAATATCACCATGAAACTTCCCCAGTCGATTACTTACATTAAGACAATTCTTTTTTGTATTACAAGTTTTCTGAAATGTTATTAAATATGCAAATGAGGAATTATCTAATGCTAACTTTTGGTTAATATAGGAGAAATCTACAGACACAAATAGGCAAAGTTTAGTAAAATAAACACCTAAATGTGTATTGGATGTTTTCTTTCCCACATGTTATGGAAGCAAAATAGCCAAAAATCTCTAAATTGACCAGTGCATAAAAATGATGTTTTGGCCTGGGGTGTCTCACTTTAGAGATATGCCATTTTGCCAGTCAGTTGGAAATCTTTATGTATGTACGAAGTATCTTGCTTGATTTTATCAACTTGAATCCGTCAATAAACACCAACTGTAATTTGTAATGCTTTGGACTTCTGAAGACACCTGAAACATTCATTTTGTGTATTTTGTTTGTGTCTTGTCTCATTTTAAAGTGTGTTACACTAGTAAAATATACTTTATGGAGAAATTAGGTCAGCTACTACTTTACACACAAGGGCTTAAAGCAGACTATCTTATACTTTACAAAATAAGTTGATTGCTGTTCCAGCTACTTAGCTAGATCTAACAAAGTTGGTGAACTCTATGGCATAATCTTCTTTCTTTTAAATCTGGTCCGTCACTGTCCTGATTCACAAACCCAAAGGGAGTTGGGGGGCAGGGAGAAGTGAACTATAATCAATCTTTCCACATGTTTCTTGCAATCAACACATCCAAGATAACAAGCCTAACAGGCTGCCAACTCCTACAGCTCAGTAATTATATGCCTGAAAAACAACAACAACCACCTCTTTGGCAGAAAAAAAATCATACACACATATACTTCTACACACATAAAGGACCTACAGATGGGGAGGGAGCCATAAGGAAGCTGCCTTGAGATGAGTCGTCTCACTGTATCTGAAGATATGTGGCAGGAGGGATAGTAAATTAGCTCTTGGCTCCACTGGAACCAATTAATTACCCGGGCGTGTGCATGTGTGCGTGTCTGTGTGTGTCTGTGGAGTGCCTGGCCTTGGTAATTTGTCCCGTTAACACCAGAGACGGGCACAATAGCAAAAAAAGTTATAGCTTTAATGAGAGGGAGAGATGGGTTTGGTTAACGGCAGCTGTTTTAACACCAGAAAGGATGCTGCAGTGTTTGTGTGTGTGCATGCATGTGTGTGCCTGCCTGAGTCTCCGTCTCCCCGAACATATCTCCCAAGGGTAAAACTGGAACAACAGAGGAGCAGAGTCGGAGACGGAGCCCGCAGGCATCCGATGTGATCGTGTCTCTGCTAGACCAAGCAAACAGATGTAGGCCTCTGTCTCGCCTCTATCTTTCTCCCCCGTCTGTCTGCCTATCTTTCTTTTCCTCCGTGCTAGCGAGGGGTTTCAAGGATTGTGTTCCACTCTGACAGTTGGCCTTCTCAAAAATAGAGACGCCTGAGACTTGAAGCCACTTTCAGAACCAACCTGCACACCTTAGCCCCAGGCAACTCGTGTCTCCGGATCTATTAAGGCCACAAAAAGGCAAAAAACTTCAACTATGGCATGTACTACTTCAGTGATTCTTCCTCTATACCTCCTCTTTGCTGCTCGCTTCTACTGGAGCAGGGCCTCGGGGTAAAGGCTTTAATTGGGCATTTGATTCCCAGTTGGAGTCCAGAAGAAGACTTTATTAGTCAGTGGTACAATTAGGAGGCGCCAGACTTGAAACGTATTGATTCTGCATTCATATACACTGTATATTAAATGCACTGTACATACTTTATGTATTGTAAGAGATATGACAGATCGCAAGCACTATCGCAAGTCAATATCCTAAAGTTAACTAGCTATAAGTGTCGTGTTGGAGGACGTTTGTTCAGGTGCAAGTCAAACACGCACGCACGCCCGCCCGAGCCCGCGACCTGCTGTTACGGAGAGTTATTTCATCTCAGGCAGGCGCAGAACGTACATGGTAGTTGGCTGTCGGCTGTAGTCCTTGCAGTGTGTTCGAGTGCAACTTTTTGGCCAAGACACAGGCGACGTGAGGCGACTCAACAGGTGGCCTTCATCGCCGCTATTTCTTTGATGTCGGCTTGGTGTGTCCCCAGCTTTACATTCCTTTCCTGGAGTCTTACCCTAACCCTCACCATAACCGCTACTTGCCCTAAAATGTAATGATTTATGGGGACGTACATTTTGTCCCCAAAAGGAAGGCGACTCCCCACAATGTGAGTGTAATGTGAATGTGTGTAAACAGTTTTATGTCCCCACAACATGAGTAATGCACGCCCACACACACACACACACACACACAGTCGTGTTTCCATGTTTCCAGAGGACATTACATTGAATTACATTCATGTCCTGGAGACTTACCTAACCCTCACCATAACCTCTACTTGCCTAAACCAGAGTAATACGAGCCCACACACATACACACACACACACACATCAATAGCTGTCCAGATATTCTACACCGACGGAATATTTCAGGTTTCAAATAAACACATTCACTGTAAATATATTCATTTCACTGGTGTATCTTTAGAGATCCAATTTGAATAAAGTAGCTCCTCTTGAGGTCATGGGATGCCCACATTAAAAATGACTGGTTAATAAGCTTATTTACATCCTGTGAAGATGGGGGAGTGAGTAAATCAAATGATTTGCGCTGTGTCTTTGAAATTCAACACATTAAAAAGAGGCTAACTTTTAACATCAGGGGCTCAGTGATTAAGATTCTGCTGGGAGGCGGTAATTGCATTTCCTCCTGCGTGATCCAGCGTATTTTCCCCATGAGACAGGCCGGGCTGTTTTCGAAGAAGCACAACAACGTACACGTCTCGCAAAACACACTCTCTCCAAGGGGTAATGCCGCGAAAGCGAGGAAGAGCAGGGCCAACAATCACAAATATTAATAGACGGGGGGAGATGTCCATCATTACGGAGCTGCATCATGATGTCTGTGTAATGGGTTTTTCGCTGGAGGGCGATAACTGCTTCAACACTGTCCCTAATGATAGCCCACAAAACGTCAATCAAAGAACACATTTTATTCATCATAACCTCTGCAGAATGCGATACAAACTGCCTTACGCTTTCAGCTCACTTCTCCTCACCTTTATTTATTTGTTTTGTTCAGAAATAACTTATTAACCTCAATGCCATCCTCCACAGTGCGGCATGAATATTCACCACTCGCACTCTATTTATAGAGTAGTGAAGCTGATAGCTGACAGCTTTAACAACACATATTAACAACTGCGCTAATGTAAGGAAACTTAAGACCACACCACATATGGGCCCACGCCATTATCTCACCCACATCAATGGGTGCCATTATCTTCATGCTTAGGTCCAAAGGCTTAATGATCAGGTTGTCCTTCACCATGTGCTCATTAACCACTGTGACAAAGCCTTTTACGCAGGTAGATTTCCTCTGTAAATGCCAATTGGAAGGTCAAGAGAAGCAGTGAATTAAAGTTGACAGAGTGCCAAGGAAGACACGGTAGTTAAATGAGGGTTTTGGCCTCATAAGGAAGTGCTCGTGGTGATGTAGGAAATGGCAGCATATGTTAACCAAACCGAGGGTGAACTACTAACATCGGCGTAAAACTGTAGAATTAAAATTTCACTTTGTGGCATTTACACAGGAATCCATAACGTATTCCTATTATGTGACGCACTTTCATAGCAGCGTGGAGTTGGGGGTGGGGACGGGGTGGGGGTGATGAATTTGAGAAGCCACCACACTTTGTAGACAAGGACAGGAGGGGAGACATCAAACTTCTGAGGGAAATAGAAAACTGAGGCTCAAGTAGATTTTCCACGGGTGTCATTATTGATGCTGATCCCTCGGCGCGTCACGCTACACTCTTACTAATCAGGTCTCACTATAATGTTTCCACACTGTCTCTTTCTCTGATCAATGACACTCTGCCCTCCTTTAAAAGCATGAAACCTCAGACAGAAAGCGTGAACTGCACAGTTAATCCACTCTGCCAGTGTATTGCTAAATCGTCAACATGCCACATTAGATGGACAGAGGGGTGGGGGGGGTATGTAAAGTAGGCAAAGACTAGGTTACAGGTGTGCACAAGTGAACACACACACACACACACACACACACAAACGCACAGGGATCCTGACCTCATGAAGCAGATCGAGTAGGGTATGTATGGCACATGACGTATCCACATTAAATATAGTTTTCGCTTGTGCAATTTTTATAGCCTATAATAAACTTCTGCTGATACTAAATCATTCCCTCCTGAATGTGCTTTACAATAAATGCATTTTAATATGAACATAACTGTAGGTCTTTACTGTGGAACTGAAGGGGCTGAGCCATTTGCAGTTAGCTAAGTAACGGCTTTATAAAGGCTCAGCAAACGAAGGCTGTCGTTCTAACTCACAGGCTCCACCTTCTACTGGACTTTATGGGTAATGCTCTCGCATACATTCGCCAACCGAGTATTACCCATAGAGTCCAGTAGAGGGCTCCGCCTGTGCTCATAGAACTAGGGTTACAATATGTAACCTTTGTTAAATTACATTAACAACAGACTTTGAGCAACTGCAAGGTTGTTCTTAGGCACAGCGTTGCTTTGAGCTAAATGCTAACATCAGCATGCTAACATGCTCACCATAACTATGCCAACATGCCAATGTTTAGAAGGGTCGTGTCTAGAAGGTAACACCCAAATTGTGAAACTCTTGCGAGATGGTTAAGGTTAGGCGTTGACCTTGAATGGTTAAGGTTAGGATAGGTCATCAGGCAGCGAGCCTTGTGAGAGTTTTTGCAAGATTTTGCAAGTTTTCGCAATTTGCGGGTTACCTTCTAGACACGACTGTTTAGCAGGTAGCCTATAGCCTAATGTTTACCATATTCACCATCTTATTTTTTGGGGCATTTTAGCATGCTAACACTTGCTATTTAGCACTAAACTCAAAGTACAGCTTAAAGTAGGTAGCCTAGGCCTATTATTACTTTTATTTCAATTCATTACGTCGCCATATTTCCCCAACATAGAAAGGTGCTACATACAACCTTTTAACAAATAAATCACTGTCACTTGATTTTTGAGATATTATTGATTATTGTATATCCTATTATGCTGTCACCAAGAAGAACTTGAGGATGTTTCTCCTCGTTTTTTTTTGCCAAAATTATACTGCAAAATTTACTTTGAAAGCAAATATTAGAGCCGTGATCTTGCCAATTGGATTTATTGCCGCTGTGGCTGATGTTATAAAGCACTTTTGCACAATTGTTCAACAGCTTGCATATAAGCATGCACACACACAGCCAACAACAAGTCTCTTTTCAGCTCATGTCATAATTGCCTTGTAGCGACAACACAGCCTTTTAAGACTCCATTATGACAAACATTTGTGAATATTCGAGGACGTCACAGTCAGACGACTAATTGCACGTCTTTTGGGGTATACGGTGCCACCATTGCCCCCGAAACACTGACAACACAGAACAAGTTTCCTCTAATTGACCTGAATGAGCCATGTAACAAATGGAAATCACTTTGATAATGTGTCATCATTTCCTTCAGAAAAACTGAGAGAGCGACA
Organism: Sebastolobus alascanus; assembly: GCA_916701645.2. Classification (NCBI taxonomy): domain Eukaryota; kingdom Metazoa; phylum Chordata; class Actinopteri; order Perciformes; family Sebastidae; genus Sebastolobus; species Sebastolobus alascanus. The sequence continues at coordinate 773,440 of CAKAOJ020000225.1, read as the reverse complement.
GGGATTAGAGGCTACAAAGAGTGAGAGAATACACCATCTGTCTGCGAGTCCAATGAAACGAGTGTGTGTTCACAAATGTTATCTGTCGGGACAAATCACATATCAAACAGACTTAGAAAGCTCTAAATTGCCACATATCACAGATGCAGTATATCTTTAACATTTTTTTCCGTCTGGGTTAAACTACAAAGATAGAATTAGGCTATCAAAAACTCAACCCTCCGTCTCGCTGGGAGGGGCGTGGATGGTCTATAATTGTTATAAGAATGTGTTTGTCAGCAGGTATACAGTAGCAGAGCAGGTGGGTATGTGTGTGTGTGTGTGTGTGTGTGTGTGTGTGTGTGTGTAAACGCACTGAGCGGCTTCAGGCTTCGTGTTGGTGTTTAATGAGTTTTGTGGGGGAAACTCCAAGGTTTCCGGGATAAAAGTGAGACTCTGTAGCCTCTATTTGGGCCAGTGTTAACTCTCCGAGCCTTCGTTGCTGCAGGCTCCTCTACTAACTTGATTAGGCAGGTATGGGCCAGGTGCTTTGTGCCCTCTCTTTGTTGAAATGAAGGCTGGCACAAGGGCAAGCTGACACGAACACACACATTGGTTACACACACATACACGCACACACAATCTTTCTTTTTTCAACTCCACCCAAAATGCCACCCAGGAGGAAAAACAATACTAATCATCGGCAGCAACAGCTACATCAGCCCCTCCCGAGATGACACACAAGCCGGTATGGTATGTGTCTATAGCTGCGACAGGTCTAATTTAAGCTTGCACGGCTAAATATACAGTACAGCGAAACGCTGCCCCTCTGAACCGAGTTTCATGACGCCTTTGATGGCTCAACATCAAAGCTGAATATCACCACTTTTAACTCCAATATATTAATTCACTTTCTATGTTTAGGTTCTGCCTCATATCGCTGCGGAGATAAAAAAAAAAAAGAAAAAAACTTGGCCTCACAATGCATATTAATTCAGCGTACACCACGTAGACGCCACTAGCTCGTCGGATATTTGGTCGTTTGACCTACATTTCTTAGAAATTATGGCATGTATTCATTTGGAAATGCCTTCCTGTGTCATTATGATAACAATTACAGGCTGTGCTGCTGGTTAATACCCCTTCACCGCTCTAAATCCCCAGCAGTCAGTCACAGAGAATACTGGGCGTGTATAATGTGTGGTCTCCGCCGGTGTTGACGAACCAGCCCTGGGGTCCATCTGGGTGTGATTGTAGGCCAAAAACAGATGTTCCTGCCCGTATATGTGTGTTTGTGTGCATGGCTTTTTCACCATACCTTAAAGCATGTGTGTGTGTACAGCTGTCTACCTGACCTAAATGTATCTATTACTGCTGAAATACCACTTTGTGAGTGTGAGTGTGCCTGACCCACTTGTATCAGTTTATGTTTACTTGAATGTTCCTCTGTGGGTGTAAGTTTGTATCTGTGTCGCCCCCTTGTATTTATTTTTGTTTTATATCCTAACAGTGTGAACAGCTGCTCATCTGATCCTATTTACTGGTATTTACATGGCTCTTCCTCCACGTGTGGACATTGAATATGATATTTTTGTGTGCAAAAATGTATCTAAACCTTCTTAAGTGTGAGGATTTGCTGCTTTTTCTGTTCTCATGGTGAACAAAATATATTTTGGACTGATTGTCAACTAAAATAAGGAATTTTTAAGACATCACCTTGGGATCCTGGAAATTTTCATGAGCATTTTTCACTATTTTTTGACATTTTATGGACAAAACGATTAATTGAGAAATAATCAGCAGATTAATCAATGTATGCCAATGTACGAAATGTTTGCCCAAACAACACATTCTCACTACCAACTCGTCAAATACCGCCGCTTGGTCAGTGCCCCCGACACACGCGGTACCCCTCTTACTTTACTTTTAGACAGACCGGGAATAGCGGGTCAATATACGCTCCTTACATGCATGATGTCCTTCCAAAATAAACTTCCATTTACACAGGAAGTTAATTCTAGGCAACACAACAACATAGTTAGGGTTAGGAAACGGTTGTGGTTGACCTTTACTTCACTGACTAACGACTCACGTGACTCACGGGGCTGACGATCCGAACGAGTCACGTGACTAACTACTGACGTGACAAAATAAGTCAACATTACTTTTAGTTTCACATGGGACACAAACACCGGTCTCCTGGTTGAAAGACCTCTTTGTCTGACCCATCTACCACACCTCCCGCTTGCCCCACACCTCTTCCTAACATACAGCAACCGAGCAAACTCTACCGAATGGAGCGCAAAAAAATAGTCCAGATATACTACGAGCGATGTCACTGTCTATTATATAGAGAGCGCAATATTGATCAACTGTCAGCATCGATTTTGACCAGTGAAAATAGGTTGGAGGTGCACGAAACTTCGCATAAATAGAGCCAGGGCGAGCTGTTTATCAAACAAGCGACACATCGCCTTGCCTGTTCACTGACGCATGGAGCAGGTTTGGACATCTTCATTGGGAAAAAGTGAAACAATCTGACGTTCGCTTGCTCACTTGTTCGCATCACGTCCAGTTAGGACGAGGTGTCGTGCTATTAATACTCCGTCACTTGCTCCGACCATCAAATAACGCCGCAGGTGGGTTTACATTGGAGTTAGTTCAAAGCCCGGTTCGTCACATACTGTTGCTAAAGGGTAACTCCATGCGTCGGTGCCGAATCGGCCCAAACTCTGAATGAAAAAATAGAGAGAACCCGACAGGATGTTGGCTCAACTTATCAGCTTGCTTGACACGCAGGTCCGCGCTACGCGTTGTTGAGGATTTGGAGGTGTGTGCACATCATCTCCTCTGCGAGTCTCGGCGACCTACTGTTACCCATAATTCCCTTCTCTGTGTAAGTTCGCCAAGGTATTTAACATTCATCTCCACAGAGGGATAATAGCTCAAGTCTGAAGGTCTTGGGATTATTTGGATTTGACTACATTATTTCTCTGTTCATTTCAGACAAAATGACATACATATTTATTTCAAGCTCTTTTGATTGTACGGCGGCGACTTCCCAACTAGAGTCATTATAATCAAGCTTTTTTTTGCGTCTTGTGAGCCTGATTCCTTTTTTTTCTCTCTTTATTAATGTATCTGAATCTAACAAAAATCCCTCTTACAATGTCAACATGAGCCGCAGATTAGCAGCAATCGAGAAGTATTAAACACAGATCTGCGGCAATTACTCTCATGTAATACTGTAATCTGTACCATGTATGTGAAAAGTCTAAATAATGTTATTTTTATGTATTCAAATACAAGCGGACGAGCTGATGGAAATGTTGAGCTCCTCTTATTTTCCATCCTGTGTTAGGTGGTCTGTAATATTATAACTGTCAGAAATCCAAAAGTGCATTATCACATGGTTACACTGACTTGTATTGTTCAGCTGCGTGCAGTCGGTGGACGGAGTCAGAAACAAATTTAAGTGTGTATGTGCGTGACGACGCCTTATAACTTCACACTCCTGCTGAACACCCCAGCGAGTTCGTCTGGATCCCTGCATATATTTTATTTGCTGCGTATATTATTTTTGTTCAAGTGAAATGCACATATTCACACACACACGTGTCCATGAATAAGAACATCAAATGCATTACTGCCGGTGAATTCTTGGAGGCTGCCTGGGAAGACACGGTGAAGTAAAGGCTTTCAGACTCTTCAGAAACGTGAAGAGAGGTGCAAATGGAGAGGAAGAGGTGGCGAGAAAGTCGTTTAGGGTCACTTGAGGTAGATTACCGGAGAGAGGCCGGTGATAATGAGAGGAATAGAGGAACAAAGGGTGGAGGAGATGCAGCGGAGGATGAAGAGTAAGAGGTTGGATGAGAATGAAATTAAGGGACGGGGCTCGGATAGAGGAGGTTGGAGGGAAGAGGAGAGGGGTGTTAAAGAGGTTAGGCGGGAACAAAAGGAGCGGTGAGTGAGGAGGAGAATGGAGAGGATTAATAGAGGATGAGTTTTGATGGAAGGAAAGAAAAGGAGTTTAGAGGCACTTCAAGAGAAAGGAGGTTGGAAAGCTTTGCTATGAGGAGTGCAGTTCCTCACGTATGCTATGTGTCAGGAGTGGTCCCACTGAGGTAATTGAATCAGGACATGAAAACAACAGGGGAGCAGACTCAGGGTGAGGTGGTAAGGCACAGCTGGGAAAGCAACAGTCCCCCCCGCTTTTAAACTAAAGGGAAAGGAAACACCGGGGGAGTACGTGGGGCTGCGGTGTCCAGAGAGCTGACTCTACATGGCCTTTCACAGGAGCCACAGCTCCAGGTGCAACACAGTGCAGGTCTGTTTAACATCCAATTCTCCATGTCTTTTATTATTTTAGCCCGCCTCTATATATACCCATATGTCTCTATTTTCACCAGGCTTTTTAGGGTTTTGTTTCACGTAAACTGCAGTCATACGACTGTAATCGCCCATCACGGTGTGAAATTATCACAACGGGTGAAAATTGAATCAAACTCGCCCCCTGACAAGGAAAAGTCAGACTGAAATAAACCAGTTCACATGAAAAATACCTATAACAACCTCGCCGCTATTCCAGGCTGGAAAGAAGAAGCCAAAATTGGGTGAGAGGGAGTTTAAAGTGCTCTGTTTGTGTTTTTTCCATCAAGCAAACTATTGTAAAAAGGGGAAATTGCCTGTAAAAACTTCCCCTCTGCTACCTCACACCTCAAACCGGAGGAAATCTGGAAGTTCATTGTGGGAGCGGCGTGTAAATAAACATAAACAACACTAGGTGTAAATGAGCCTAACAGGGGAATAAAAAAAAGTTGGGTTAGTCGCGTCTGCAGCTGGTCCAGACTGTTAATGTCTGCACTTTTTCTATTAGACGGGACCCCCTGGCTGCCTCAAACAATTATGTTATTCTTCTGGGGCCGCGAGTGTGGGTGTCTGCTTTGTGAGACTGTGTCTGGAGGTGATAAAAACAGCAGAGAGCACATAAATAATGACTTAATGATCCCCTCCACCCTTTGCAGCGATGATGACAATGGAGTTTTCCAAGCTGGGACGCTGGTGGGGGGGGCGGGCGCTGTGATCCACATGTGGCCTCCAGGTGCGCTCAACTCCATTTCTGTTACTTCTTAACCTCCCAACTGGCCATGGACGTCCATCTTTTACATTATCCATCTATTATTATCCCTCTATCACTGTACATCCATCTATAAAATGTATTCTCTCATGTGTGAGCGTTCACCTTGTTGCAATTGTAAAAATATGTATGCGAAAGCTTTCTGCTCTCGAGGGAATACTACGGCTGGATGATCTGCATTAATCAACCCGTCAAGTTGCGTTATTGTGTGCAACTTGTGTGTTAGAGTGTGTGAAGGTGGTAAATGTGTGTTAGAAACAGAAGAGAGAGAAACAGGTAATTCTGAGTGACAGAATGTGCGGGGACCAGACGCAGAATCAGACGTGCGGCGAAATTATAGTCCAGCCGCCGAGGCAGAAATAACGGTGTGATTTGCGTAATTGTTTCTTTAGGTGGGTTCTGCCACCGGGGCTGCACCGACAATAGCAGTAAATCATGTGACTGTACACCGCAATTAACATCCCTCCTTCACAGTAATCACGCTCCGGAGCTAAATATGATAATTTGATCAAGATCATTTGCCTTTTCTGCTTTTATAAATCATTTTGCCAATACCTACTGTACCTAAGCGGCTTCTGAGAAGCATGATTTCTCCTCAGGAGTTCAGGGAGGAGTCTGAATGTCGTCGACTCACGCTGCGAGAGAGGGAAAATGTCGACTAAGAAGCGCTAAAGAGTGAGAATCAGAGATGAAACAGAGTGACTGGATCCTGCCAATTACTATAATTGCTTCACCTAGAAGTGATGAACTCTGGATATCTGAGAGAGGGTGAGAAATCACACGTGTGCTTCTTGTGCAATTACACAAAAACTCTTTTTGAGACGACACCAAGAAGAAACATATATTTGAAAAGAGAAAGGGTTAATTATGATGTATGGGGCCCAGAGGCGGGTGAGAGAGGACAATGGCATGTTACATCGGGTCTCATTGTGTGCAGAGAGACCTGCTATCGCCTGTGGGGCTGAAACTGCAGTTGTTTCATGCCTATTAAGACACAACACTGGACATACAACATGAACATCCTTGAGTAAGTCACTGCATCCCTCCCATATCCAGCTGCCAGGCACTCTGACCTTCCCATATCAGAGGGAGGGCGAGCCAAAAGATTATTTCCCTCTGGGGATGAATTAAGTATTGTATTAATATTATGGTATTCAGCGCAGAGCGAGAAGGTGGGCGGGAGCTGTAATGGGGTTGAGGGAAAGGAGGAGAGTAGGAAAAACATCCCATTTTCTCTAAAAAACTACTCGGAATGTTTTGTAGAGCTCCAGCTACACATTTCAGGTTTTTGCAACACCAGCAGAGGCATTAAAAGAAACAAAAAAAAAAACTATCTTTACTCGCACAATTACCTCCCGAGTATCAGCTGCTTGATGGTCTCGAGCAACAGTTTCCTCTTCGCAGCGTGAGACACAACTCCTTCTCGTATGCTTTTCTAAAGTCAATAAAAAGACGCCGACCCTGCAGGACAGAATCCCCTTTTGCCCTTAACTGCTGCAGAGAGGGGAGTACTTTTCTACCGAGAAAGCCTTCGGGGAACAGCGTGGAGCACAGAATAGATCAGGATGCTACGGGAGCGTTGCTTCAGAAGGGCAGAGGTCTATTTTTAATGACAACAAGAGCACTGCAACAAAGTGTTGTGGTGGTCGGGCAAGTCCAGAGGAGATTTATCCTCTCTGCGTAGGAGTTCCTCCCTCACTGCGCCGGTCTTAAGAATTCCAAAACAACTGCAAACGTTTCCTGCAACAAAAATCCATTTTATCCTTCGTTTACACTGATTTGACTGAGCTGATCTCGGCTTAGCCTCATTAAGGGAATTGTCTTTTCTTCTTTTAGTCTACTGCTGACCGTGGAAGAGAGTTTGTTTTCATGCAGCTGTGCACCTTTCTTGCACACCTGCCTGTTAGGGCTGCACGGTTACGGCCAAAATGATAATAACAATTATTTTGATCAATATTGATATCACGATGATTATCATGATAATTCATAGATTTTATGGACAAAATATTAATATTGCAATCTCACATTTTAAATAAACAGAGCGCTGCTTTCACGTCTATGTTGTGCAACTGTATAGTCCAAACGTTAAAATCTCTAAATGTTATCCTTTTACTCTGTTATTGTCATCTATAGTGGTTATTTATATAAAAACACACAATTCAAATGATTAGGAAATAAATGATTGGATTTTTATTCAAATATTTGCTTTGATTAAAAAAATATTGGGATTAGTAGTTCTAATTATATGTTATTAAGCTGCTTAGAGCTATCGTTAGGAAGTTAAACAGGTCATATTAATCTCTCTATTATCTATTTTATATTGCTGTGAAAACACCTCCTACAAATAACTGGCTTTATTCAAGTTTCTCACCAAAAACTACATTTTACAATATTACATTTGAACGCATCATGATAGCGTTATAATTTACCATCGCCCAATACTTATTTTTACTGAGTAGAGCTTGAACGCACCATAATGTTCTCCGTGCTGTGGGCAGACGAGCCGGTAACTGTTATTAGTCTGAGCTGCATCATGGGAATGAATTCCAATATAATAAATGTCTGATTAAGTTAGTTGTTCCAAATGTTTTAATGTTCTTCCCCCACGGCATATTTTGCACTTACAGTTGTGACAAACTGCAGCTTTATGTCTTCTTCACTCACTGAAGAACTTACACACGGACGACATGTTGTGTGTGTGTGTGTGTGTGACGCTGTGTGTCAACGAAAAACCATCATGTGGCGGCTACACGTGTCTGACCGGCAAAAAACTTGGATCTATGAATATGAGACTGCTTTGATTGGCTGCTGATTGACGGAGTATCTCTAGCTGTTAGTTTAGGAAGCGCTTGATTTATGCAGCAGAGTTTTCTATGATACATTTTAAACGTCAATATCACGGTGATTAATACTCGATTAATTGTGCATCCCTACTGCATGTGTATCCACTATCTCTTTGAAAGGGCATCAGTGAAGCTGGGGGTCAGGTCTTGGCCAGGCTTAGGTCATTCGGCGGGGTCAGTCCCATCTCTGAGAAAGTGAAACCGGAGCCTTTCCTTTCAGTCACTCGGAGTCACCCCGCTGACCTCCGGAGTCCTGACACATGCACCTGAGAGCAGAGCTGCATGTGAAATAAGCAGCAGAGCTATTAATATTCCTCATATTTGCACACAGGGGTATTTTTGTCACTGCCTTGACTCACTCTGGTTTGCTTATTTTCGGGGATTTAGTTATTGATATCATCTTCTTGTCTATATGACCGCCTCTTCCTCCGTATCTCAGCCTACATCATATGATGCTGCGAGGTTTAAAGCTTGTCTCTTCTGTTAAGACAACACAACAGCACCTTAACGTGTGTGTGTACACTGGGATGTGTAGGCACTTTGGTGTTTATTTGTATTTGAGTCTTCTTCTTTTCTATGCCAGACAGAAAAAAAAACACACATCTCATCTAGGAGAATCTTTAAACAATCCACTTCAGTCCCAACAGGGCAGAAGAAGCGCAGGCAGAGAGTCAGCACAGCTCTTGAACGCAACTCGCATTTCGGTGGGAACGAAATAGAGGCAGAGCAGGAGAATAGAAACATTGTCTTGTTTCATGAACAGCATAAACAGACCACTGTATTACCCAACCAACACACTCCTGGCAATACCTCTAGAATTACTCCATTGTCTTTTACAGCAACTAATCCTTATCGCCGAGGCCCAGTACCTTGCTAGACTTTTCACAGACTTAATGTTCCATAACAAAATACCCCTTGAAACCAAACTCCCACTTGTGTACAATAGTTTTCAGCTCCAAATGACCACTTCCTCATGTGCAAAAGAGCTTAAAAAAAGTCAAAGTCAAGTCAGCTTAGTGTACAATCAACAAAAACACGGTGTTCACCGCTGGCAGAGGGCCAGGTAGGTTTCTAACTGAGGGCTCATTATTCCTGATGGTTTATTCAAGGAAGAATGAGATGTTATTCAGGAGGAATAATAAGTGGTCTGCTGTTAACTGCTGGTGGTTTAGATCAGACCACACATCCTCCGTGTGGTTTCGCCGTCAGCACTGAGGCAGCATTGTGTCTACGGAACGGGGTAGACTACACATACACGTTCGTGCCCTACACGGAGCGGTAAAGGCCATGACTCATGAGGGTCTCATGTCTGGAGTGTGTGTGCTGAGTGTGTTTTTGGGAAACAATACAGGAGCTGTGTGTGTGTGTGTGAAGGAGAGACCACGCGACTGTACTTGTTTCTCACTTTGCCTCTCTTTCAAGGGCGTATGGGTTTGGTTTCAGGCACACAATGAAGTCAGAAGTCCTTCAATGAATTACTATGTAAATCTCTGCATTATTAATACGGCACCTACTTAAAATCACATTTAGGTTCCTTGTTAGAGACTTGATGCTTTGCTCATTTTGGTTGATGTTCAATTCTAGCAAGTTTTGAGGAGAATATTAACTGTGAATAAAAAAGTGTCAGCTATTTTCACCCAGTAATAGTAGTAGTAATATAAAGAGCGACAAAGTACATGCAAGGAGTAGGTTGTAGTGGATGAATGGGTCAAACTCAGGACTTTCTCATGAGAAGCCTATTTTTCACTTAGTTGACTTTTTATTTCCTATTTTTTAAATTATTATTTTCAGTTTTCAGTTGCAGTTTTGTTAGCTTTAGGCAACAAAACTACTCGGTTAGGTTTAGGAGAACTATATATACAGTATACAGTATTTAATGTGTGCCTGGGTCGGGTGCTAATAGCATCTGCCATAAAAAAAATGATTATTCTAAATCCTACACGTAAAACATACAGAGGTGCAAGAGCTTTTTTCCACCTGTGTCGAGCCCCAACAACCTCCTGCAATAAGGATGGGCAATGCAGTGTTGGAGAGTGCTCTCAGATCCTTTACTTAAAGGGGACATATCATGCTCATTTTCAGGTGCATACTTGTATTTTGGGTTTCTACTAGAACATGTTTACATGCTTTAATGTTCAAACAAGCACATATTTTGTTGTCATACTGTCTGCCTGAATATACGTAGCTGTATTCTCCCTCTGTCTGAAACGCTCCGTTTTAGCGCCTGTCTCTTTAAGACCCCCTCACAAAAAAAGCCCAGTCTGCTCTGATTGGCTTGTGAGAAAATTATGGTGCAATATATTCTAATGAGTCTGCATGTGAGGGAGCCAAATCTGAATGGCTTGTTGAATCGCGTGTTTTCTGATCTCTGCAGCCCTCAACAAACTGACTGGGTTGTCTAATTTCACAGTTTGTGGGTTGGTAGGCACTCCAGATACCCAAATGTGTGTACACAAGCACTGAAAAAGGGAATTTTTATTGATATGTCCCCTTTAATTAAAAGTACAAATACAACAATGTAAAAATACTCCATTGAAGGAGAAAGTCCTGCATTCAAAATCCTACTTATGTAAAAGTATAGAAGTATTATCAGCTATGGCTCGTGTGACTTATATATTGGATTTTATATTGGATATTATTTAGTTTTATCTACTTTATAAACAGTTCAGTGTTTTAGTCCAGTGGTAGTCCAGCCTAGGGCCACTCCAAACAGTCACGAGATAAATCTGAGGAGTTATGAGATTAATGGGGCGGGAAAGAAGAAAAACAAAGTTATGTGATACAAATTTGTATTCAGTGCTTTGTCTCTTCTTTAATCTTTTATTTTTTTGTGAAATAGTGGATAGTTCTAACTCTTTGTGCCTCCACCAATTAGCCAAATGAAACCATTTCTGATCCTTTGTGAAGTTTAGAGGGAAATGTCTCTTTATTCAAACCACTAACAACTCTTAGAGATCTGAAACATTACAAAGAAGCCCCGACTAGACACTGCTTTTTTTTTGCAAGGGCTCACAAGAGAAAAAGACTGGGAATCACAGGTTTTATCCTTAATATTGCATCATATTTTAAAGCTCTTCTCTGTTGCATTTTTATGTATCTGAAATGTAAATAGCTATCAAATAAATTTAGTGGAGTAAAAGTATGTTAGTTAGAGTAGAAATATAAAGTAGCATTGATGGAAAAACTAGAGTATGGTACAAGTATTTCAAAATTCAAATGTAATCAGTTACTTTCGAGAGGTGAAACCCAGGGTAAAAAAGCCCCATATATTTGCTGTAAGTGCAAGATGCAAGTGACTAAGGTGAGCATATTGACATTTTTGGACTTTAGTGGCTACAACATTTGTATTTTAGCGCATTCACAGTAAGAGGACATTGGTTGGAGAGAGATTTTAGTGAGGGAGACATCATCCCCAGTGGAAAGTGTGCCTTCATTTTCTCTTCCTTCATTGTGTTTTTCTCTTTTCCGTCACTTCTCCTCTCTTCTCTTGCTGCCTGTGCCTACTTTTATCTCCTGTCTTGTCCCGTCCTGCCTGTCTGTCTCTCTGCTCGTTCCTCTCTAAGGACCTCTGGCACTGACAGATGAATCCAGCAGACGGATGCATCCGGGGACCGACGAGACCGCCGCCTCTCGAGAGAAACCCCCTCCTTGTATATTTAACAATTTCCCTCAAACCCGCTCGGCCTGCTCGTCAATCCTCCTATCGGCTCTTCTATCTCTACATAATTCCTCTTCCTTTTTTCTTTTCTTTTTACCCATTCAAAAAGCAGGCGCCGCCCCTCTTTGTCTGGGAAACTTAAGTTTCTTATCTCTTCACCTTCCTCTCTTTATATCTCTCCTCTAATCTCCCTCTGCATCTCTCTTCCCGCTCCCTTTTTTTCCCGCGTGGCTGAACTACAAGCAGTTATCTTTTCTAGATGTTATCGCAAACTTTCATATAAAAAGGTCGGATAAAAAGAATATAGCGCTCTCTGTAATTCCGTTTTTCCCATTCATCTGCTGAAGGAAGCGTCCTCTTGCAACTTGAATATTCCTTTTTTCTTTTCGAGGATATTGCTCTGATTAGCCCTTCGTAATGATTTCAAAGTGGGGATAAATGTTTTCATTTGCTGAAGATTAAAGGATTTTCTGCATTTATATCCTCTCATTGATCAAATTAGAGCTTCCCTGGCTGTTTGCGGCGGCGCGATAGATGGAGCTCTGATAGCTCTAAACACATCACATCAAAAGAGCTTCTTATCGTATAATGATATGCTCTGTAAAGATAAGACGCTGCGATGCAAGCGTCCCATGAGGGCTGGAAAAAACTCACGAAAGACTTCAGCTACATCACCTCCCGCTGATAGGAAAAAACATATGGCAAACACGATATTGCACAAATAAACAGAAAGCACATCCCAGTGCACTTGCTTTAGTAATAGGTGCAGGCTGCTAATTTAGCCGAGACTATACATAGCGACGAGTGTCAGAGTCTCGCAGGAGGCAGTCCAGTTTTTGCTCTCACCTCGGAGGTACAAGCCTCAGCCTGAAAGGAGCAGCAGCTCCAATAAAAGAGAAATATACGAGCTGAGCGCCGCTATCAAATGATCCTCTCATTCATGCTTCAAAGTCATTCATCTTCCAGAGAAATACAGCTGGGTGACGGCCCAGAGAAGGGAAAAAAAAAGAGTGTTTCTATGTGTGTGTGCGTGTGTTTGGTGACAACTCATGACTCATTTCACCCTTCAAATGGCCCTGTGGCGCTCATTGAGTCAATAAACAAAGACCAGCAAAGCCTCTTCGCTCCCTCTTCCTCGAGCTCTCACTTTAAAATCTCTCTCCCCCCCGACTCATTACACCTCGTCTCACACACGCTCCTCTCGCTTACCTAAGTAGTACAACAAACTCCAAACTTAAATAAGTTCACAATAATCGCTTCTCCTGTTGTCACCGAAGTTTGGATCCATCTCTGTTTAACCTTTCAAACATCCTCTCTTGGCTTGATCCCCAGTGAAAAAGAGGCTTTGGGGATTATTTAATCGTGACCCAAATATAGTATCCCTCTTCTCCCTGTGCTGCTGGTGGTTAAAAGACAGATTCCTCTGCTATTTGAGTGGGGTTTTTGAGGTTGTATAGCGCAGAGAGGGACGGAGCTAATGTAGTGTAACAGTGCTGGAGAGTGAAGGCTGCTTTAGCGGTGCTAATTCCCTTTGACGTGCAGACATGAAGCTGGATGTTTTACTCAGACCACAGACGTTCACTCTCGGATCCGAGCGGGAGAAATAATGGCGCATCCAGGATCACATATCCCTGCTTCACCGTGAGCTCAAATTATTTCCCCAACACCTGCCCCTGTGCTGCTTCTGCTGTTTAGCATGCATTGTGTGAAATTATCCCAGCTTCCCCTGCCTTGTTTTACAAGAATCTGCCCCATCAGAGAACTGCTGCGTGTGTGCGTTTCTACACTTTTTATCACTTCATTTCCAGCTCTGTCCTCATTTTTGTGTGTGCTGTGTTTTCACATCACTTGACTCCAGCTGTGCAGCATTATAGTGCAATATTCCTCGCAGAAATTGAAGTCACACAGTGCGTTTGAAATAACGCCACCATGCAAGCAGCAAACCCTGCAGAGCTGACCTTGACGGAAAGTCTGCTTTAACCGTAATGCTGACTTTTGTGAGGATAAACAACAGATGCTATGGGGCTGCATTGTGCATCCCGCTTAATAGCTTCCTCACGATCTCTATGGCAACCGTTGTGTGACACTTTGGCCTTTAAAAGAACAGAGTGCAGTGGATGACAAACTTTCATTTTGAGTTTTTTCGTGACTGACGGGGGCACTCAAATCCCCTGCAGGGAACCTTGGAGTAGCCATAGCAACATCGCCACTATCTCACTAAATAACTGGTGGAAAAAGAAAGAATTGTTTGCTTACACCCTGGCAACTTTCTCTGTTACAGGTCAGAAAATGTATCTGACTATGCCGCTACTGGCACAAATGAGCACAAAATCGGCGTCTTCTCACATGTGGGTTGATTCTCCGGAGCTACAGTGTTGAAATCAGAAGTGGCAGCAGGAACAAGGGAGGGATGAGATAATGGCAAAGTAGTTGTGATGTATAAATAGCCTGTGGTGGTGAGAGGACAAAGCACAGTGGGGAAGAACAGCAAACCACTTCAGCTATTGTTCAAGTCTCCATGTTTACTTGCATAAGAGCAATAAATCACCCGCTGAGGAGAATCTGTACAATCGGGGGCTTCCGTGCAAATTCACGGCCAATAAACTCAGATCTTTTGTGAGGCTGTGTGCGCAGGGACAAACTATCCCAAAGCTCCGTCTTGCCGGTGTCAGATAAATAAGTAACCAAAGGGCCCTAAAGAGCGCCGAGGGGCCAGAGGGTAATGGCTGTTTGGTTTACACGTGCATGACAATGCCGTTCACTTTCACTCCCAACGGGGGCTCGACCCCCGAGGGGACGCCGAATCACAAAGGTCGACGACAATGGGCCTGTCGTTCAATCGGTCTCCATGGTGACCACACAGCCCGCCGGGGCCACCGGGGTCACTTTCATCATGGAATCCTCCTGGCGAGGACTAATTGCTGTGTTTGTGCTGCAGCGTTCTGTGTCAGCGCTCGGGCAAATTCCCAACACAGAGCAAATATCAATCATGCTAATCATGTGCTGCTTTTCGGTAGGCGCCGGAATGTGTGGCTGGTATCCATTACTACGGGCTCATCTGCATCTGCTTCTCATCTCTGTTTGTGACTCTACGGGGCAGGAGTGGAAGCGTTGATGTTGATCAGGGCTGCAACTAATTAGCATTCCCATTATCGATTAATATGCCAATTATTTTCTCAATTAGCCAATTAATTCTGGTCTGTAAAGTGTCAGAAAATGCCCATCACAGTTTCCCAAAGCCCAAGCTGACGTATTCAGTTTTTTTGTTTTATCCAACAAACAGTCCGAGACTGAAAGATGTTAAATTTACTAAAATAAAAGATCAAGGAAACCAGCAAATATTTACATCTGAGAAGCCAGTAAATCGGCTTTCAAGCTTTAAAAAATGACTTAAAATTAAGGGTGCTCCGATCAGGATTTTTGGGTTCTGCTACCGGCCGATACCGATCACTGATCATGAGCCTTCTATTTATCAGGTAGCATTATTTATTTTGTAAAAAAAAATTGTAAATTAAGTATCAAAGAGCTGAGAAATTATCATGAATTGAAAGCTGTTTATTTATTGGCAGGCAACATGTTTAACATATTCCACTCTCTCTCTTCGAGCCATTAACTCGCGTGTTATGTGATTGGCTCATCTGATCGGCCTTTATAGAGACCACCGATCAAACTATTTTGAACGAATATCGGATGACCAATGGTCCAAAAACTATAGATATTCAGTATACAATGATATAAAACAGAGAAAAGCAGCAAATCTTCACATTGGAGAAGATGCAACCAGACAATGTTTGGAGTTTTTTTAGATTAAAAAATGAATTAATCGATAATCAAAATAGTTGCAGAAATCGATTATTTGACTAATCATTGCAACAATAGTGTTGTTTTTTCTCCGTGCAGTGTCTCTCCAGCACTTCAGCTGCAATATAAACCGGCTACTTTTGCCAAAAGACATCATGTCGCATGATTCCTTCATTCAGCGTTTTCATCCCTCTCTCTCTCTCTCTCTTGTTTTGTATTTCTTTGTCCTCTTCTCCTGGGGGGATTTTAGCATCTGAAGTCTAATAAAGGCCTGGACGCTGTGAGTCCAAACTAATTATACCATCTGGATGAGGATCCATTTTTTTCCCATTGGTAAGCACAGTTTGATGGGACGAATGAGCCGCAGCATCCTCGTGGGTCAGAGGCCATAAGATCAGAGGAAGCCGACTGTGTTTATCACAGCTGCAGCTTTCAAGTCCCGAAAGCTAGCACGACCAACAACAACCACCGACCCGTATGAATCCCAATGAAATGGAAAAGAGCGCTCTGGGTGCTTTACACTCTGGACACAACATCCGAGTGAGAATTTACATATTCTCTAAAAAAAGGTGCCCGCCTCAGGCTTGAAAAACACAACAACAATGGCAAATAAGTGACTTAGTTAACAATTATGTCCGGTTAATCGTACACCAATCAGCACGATCAGGGTTGGAGATTAGCATTCATCTAAATCCGCTACAGGTAAGAGCCAAGGACAGAGCCGCGGGGAAACGGAGGAGCACATGAACCACATATATTATCTCTCTCACAACACAAATCCTGTTTCTCACCTACAGCACAAACAGCTTTTACCATCTAATCTTCTTGAACCCGCTCACAGACACTGGATGCTGTGTCAGGACGGCTTTTGTGTAGGAGAAAATGCTTGGTTTCATTTGGAATATAAGCAAAAGTTCAAATGAAGCTCTTAGATAGTTGTTAAATAACTTCTTTTTGTGGCAGTTTTACAAAAACCTTAGAAACCTTCAAGGCCTCAGGTCTGGCTCTACCCATTGTGTGGGAAGCCTGATGTTTGAGGTGCATGACTGGAAAGTCCTTCCAGCCCAACAAAGGGATGTACAGAATAAAAGAAACTTGGCACATCTAGTCACTTTCATTAAATGTGAAATAGGAGTTTTAAACTGTATGCGATGCAGCAGCGTGTCTCTTAGAAGGCCACACATTCTGTTCATCTCCTCCAAACAGTGACTTCATTTCACCAAAAGCAAATGGATTTGAAAATATTCAGGCAAAACTAAACATAGCAGCAAATACACTTTAAAGGTCACACATAAAAGCAGAGACAACTGACCTGCAGCCACTGATGAAACACTGTTATTATATTCAGAAATCTTAACACAATTAACAACGAAGTGTGAGCATTTCTCAATTTGCATTTGGGCTCTCAAGGCACTGACATTTCCAACACAGCTTTTTTCCTCTAGACTATTTTCTTTTTTATTATCATGACCAGTTCCCATGCTTGTACTCACATGCTGCAGTGAAATGCAGAAGACTTGTGCCACTGAGACTATTGGTTATATGATACCAGACTCTGATCAATTGTCAAAAGATATTGGAAGAGGAAATTAATTTGTAGAATACAGTATAAAGATCTGATGATGATGATGGGGAACCTGGTGGTGGTTGCACTCTGCCAGCACCACCATGTGGTCACACATTGCAAAGCAAAACGCAAAACTTCTACAACTGATTATTTATATTGTGGGTTTTTTTGGATTTGTGAATCATCGTATGGTTACTGAGAGATTCTGGCATATTACAGCATGTTTTAACTTATTCTAACTTGTGATTTGACTGTAAAATATAGAGTGTATGACATAAAATATAGAGTATATGACGAGCAGTAAAAGTCATGGGGGTTATTTATTTGCGGGAGAAAACGAAACGTTTAGAAACGGAATGTCTGCAGAAGAATGAGATATATCATAATAATAATCATTCTAATCTATAATAAAATACGCTCAGTCTTACCAAGTGAGGTGCCCAACACCCGTTCATCTAGCAGAGAGCGAAGCTGCGTGTCTTGTCCCGGTGAGGAAGAGTGCTGCGGACTTGAGGAACCCAAAATAAAGATGATATATCCTCCGTTCTGCTGCGTCTCGGTAAAACTCCTTCTGTGTCCGCAGAGATTCCTCTGTGCTCTCTCTCTCTCGTCCCTCCGGAGCACTGTGTGCTATTTGTGCCCCACAGAGAAGCGCTCTCTCTGTGCCGGTGGCTCCTCGGCGCACGGTTTGTAATCGGACACCGCGCTGTCGCGCTGCGCCACAGACAATGTGCCTCCGCTCTTTAAGGGGGGTGGGGGGGGGGACGTGGGTGCCAAAAAAGAAAACGGCACAAAAACACCTTCAACTAAAAACAATCAGAGCTTACAAGTGCACACAAAAAGAAGCCAAGCGGAGTGGAGGTGTGCGATGTGTCCGATGCTGCTCTCAGTCAGTCACAGCTGCGCATCTCACGGGCTGTATGGTTTTGAAGGCTGAGGAGTGCACCCCCACTTCGCGCGTCCACTCCAGCAACGAGGAGAAACGTGGCAGCGGCGCACAGCTGTCCTGCAGGTGGAGGAGAGGAATACAGCCTACTATCCGCTGGAGCTACAAGTGGGCTGTCTAACATTTGGACAGTTTGAGCTATTATGATATCTTCACCTCTACTGTGCTCTATTGATTCCAGCAGTTGCATTCCCCTGTGTGTTGTCTCTTCCACGGAGGTCAGAGGTCAACATCAGCCTAAGAAAAGCACTCACTCACTCCTTGAGCATTTGCATGTGAAAGTGGGAGTTTTAAACTATATTTGGACGTATAACTCTTGTGATAGGTGTCCAAAACCTTTCATTTTTAGGGGCTTTTCACCTGCAGATCCTCAAAACTGTGCTCTCTGTGACAGAGCTGATAAGGATTCAGTTTCAAGGATGCTTACTGAAAGTGGGACTTGAACCCTGTCATGCACATCTGCCACTGGGACCAAGCTGTCCAACATTGTGGATGAAGTGTTTTGTAATTGCTTTACACAGCCAAAACATTTAATTCTAACAGAGAAAATGAGCAGTAAAGATTCATTCTTCCACAACAGCAAATTGATCTTTTTAGAAAATAAGTATATGTCATGACAGATATGAGTGTGGGTGTGCACTGGTGGACTCAGTGTCTTAAATAAAGACAACATGATAAAGTGCCCTGTGGGGTGCCCTTCCAGTGGAGAAAATGTGATGAAGTGGAGGGTGCCCTTTCCAGAAGAGAAAACGGGATGAAGTGCCTTCTAGGGTGCCCTTCAAGTGGAGAAAACAAGATGAAGTGCCCTCTAGGGTGCCCTTCCAGTGGAGAAAACATGATGAAGTGCCCTCTAGGATGCCGTTTCAGTGGAGAAAATGTGATAAAGTGCCCTCTAGGGTGCTCTTCCAGTGGAGAAAACATGATGAAGTGCCATAAACTATGCTGCCCTGCACGCTAGAAAACCTTCTGCGCGCTGGTGCCCCACCACATGCAGCTGGTGCCCTTTTTATTTTTTTTGCCCATGTCCCTCAGACAGTGTGAGTCCGCCACTGTGTGTGTGTGTGTGTGAGGAGAGGGGAGCACGATAGAGAGCGACAGCACTGTGTTTCTGTGCCTTTGTGTATTTTAACAGTGACATCCCCAGTTCAATTACCTATTTATCCTCTGGTGAATGAAGGCAGCCTCTATCAAGCTTCAAAAGCCCAAAGAGTGTCGTACACAGCTTTAGGGCTATGACAGCAAGTGTGTGTCTGTCTTTTTGACAGACACGTAGTCAACAACAGCCTGTTAATACGCCTCTTCGTTCAACAGGAACGTGCTTCTGTGAAATGCCTCGGCTCCTGTATACCCACATCTATATTCAAATCAGGTAATTTTCATAAAAATGTAGCTACCCACAAGGGGGGGGGGGGGGAGCAAAGCTGAGATTTACATTTCAAGTGGCCTCTGTGCAACTCTGGGAAATGCGTGGGTAACCTTTTCCTTTCTGTTGCTGCGCAAAGGGAGCTTTCTTAAAATATCAGAACAGATTGGATGAAGGTACGGCACGCCAAAGGCCGTGACAGCGCTCGACAAAACAATGAACTAAAGTTAGAAAATCATCGAATATAGTTTCATCCACTAAAAGTGCTGCTGTGACCTCCAGAACTTTTCCTCCTCGCTTCAGGAATTGCAGACTCGCTTTTACTCTGCATGGCTCGCTCTCCCGTACAATAGATGTTTTAAAAGCGTAAAACCCACAGAGCTCCAGCTGAGCTTCAGAGTGAGGCTTCGGATGCCTGAGCTGCACCGAGAGCAAGTATCATCAGTAAAAATAATGCAGTGACTCCGAATGAGCCATCAGGCCCAGTGATGGATGGTTTTGAGTACATTAGTTCATGATGGGAGGCCTGAGACAGAGAATGAATCAAACCGACAGTGGCTTTCAAGTCTCCTCTGGTGTGCTTGTGGATGTGGGTGTGCGTGGCCACCATTGTTGCTCAGCATTCCTGTTTTGATGTCAAGCAAACGAACTCAAGTTGCCAGGCAACCCACAAAAATGTCAGTTTCAGAAGGAGCCTCCTATATTTCACCTGGTCGTATAAGATCTCAGTAGGGTGTATTTGTGAGTGTGTGTGTCGCTGTGTGTTTGTGTAGCGTTTCATCTCTCAGCTTTTTGAAGAAATGGGGTTTTATATTTTTTTATCGTCCACTAAGTGCAGTGACCAAATAACATTTTCAAAGTAATGTCATCATGAAAGAAAGTGAAGGCCAACTTTTATGTTACAGAAAAAAAGCCACACCAGAGGGGGACAAAATACTAATTTGACAGTACTCCCTGGCGTGTCTATTTAGTGTTTGCTTCTCGTGCATCTGTACTGGCTTGTGTGCCGTTATGTGTGTCTGTACACAGTGATGGAAGGAGGGGGAGATGCTAACAGCAGGCCAAGCCCTCGCCTTGGTGCCAAACCGCGTAGCCGAGCCCCCAAAATCCCTCTCTCAAACAGGCCATCTGTCACGCAGTTTCTGTGCCGTTTCCGAGCCCCAGGTCAGCTCACACCTTGCAAACACAGCCAGCCAACCAGCCGGCCACTGGGACATGCAAAACACACACGCTCACTGACACATAAACGCAACATTTTCACATGCGGGGGTTGAGATTTGGGCACACTCTGACGCTTTCGCATATGCACGATTGTGAGTGACTCAGAGAGGTGAGAGGACAGGTGAGTGAAAGAGAGACGGGGTCATTTCCCAGGAGGGGTAGAGAGGGAGGAATATGAAAAGATAGCATGGGTGAGGAAGAGAGAGAAAAGCCGGCCAGCTGTGAGAGACTGCAGTCATTCCTCACTCTGAGCGCCATACCTGCAGACTCAATGAGCCGTCCCACGCTGCAGCAGGGCCAAAGCCATGCGATTTCTCAGGCTTACTCAGCCTTACTGCGCCCCTGCAGCAGCAGCATCCACGGCCTTGTAGTGCCAGGACTCCACAAAAGTCTACTTTCACTGCCACGCTCCACAGGAGGAAGGATTGGGCAATGATGCTATAACTGTCACAGTGTCAGAGGAAGTATGTCTGCGACAGCGGGGACAGCAGTTCTGGAGGTGACAGACTCAGCAAGATTATTAAGACGCTGAAGTTTATCAGATCTGAGATAATACTTATTGATACTTTGACCCCTTACTTTTTTTTTTTTAGGCATGGCTCTAGGGGATTTGCAGTGTCGGTCTGAGGGGTGGTCCAACACTTTGGTCCAGACTGAAATATCTCAACATCTATTGGTTTGATTTTCATGAGATTTGGCGTAGATATTCATGGTTCCCTGATGATGAATCCTAAAGACTTTGGTGATCCTCAGACTTCTCCTCTAGTGCCAAACGCAGATGGACGTATTTGGTTTAGGGTAAATATCTCAACAAGTATTTGATGGATTGCCATGACATTTGGTACACACATCCTCGTTCCTCTAAGGATTCATTATAACACCTTTGGGGATCTATTAACATTTCATCTAGCACCATCATCAGGTCAAAACTTTTATTTTGTCCAATACTTTGGTTTAAAACAGTGGGCAACCTCCGGTTCTGAAAAATGAAGCCAATGCAGAAGTGCCTTAAACTTGCATTATTTCAAACAGCCAGCAGGGGGCGACTCCTCTGGTTGCAAAAAGAAGTCAGATTGTATAAAAGTTTATGAGTAAATGAGCCTACTTCTCACTTGATTTATTACCTCAGTAAACATTGTAAACAGGAGTTTATGGTCTCAATCGCTAGTTTCAAGTCTTCTTCAACACAGCATGATGTTCATTTAGTAAATTATGGTCCCATTTAGAATGAAATAGACCATAAAGCAGGGTATGCTTTAGGGCTTGGCTACCTTGTGATTGACAGGTCGCTACCACAGCGTTGTCCGGTCTGGGAGTTGTCCGTGGTTTTGTGTTAGAACTTTAACTCTTTCACAGTGTGTTTTCAGTTCATGAAAGTTAATCGTAACATTTTGTTCGCCTAAAATGTCTTATTCAGTGTTTGGTTGTTCTTAGCTCCACCCTCTCGTGTCACTTCTGGTTGCAAAAAAACAAGATGGTGACGACGAAAAACCAAGATGGCGACATCTGAACTTGAGGCTTCAAAACCATAGTCCACAAACCAATGGTTGACGTCACGGTGACTACATACTTTTCTTAGTCTATGGTTTATGACCAAATACCTGCAAAAATAACGACATCTCATCAGCCACAGCTGTACTTTGTGTTTAGTGCCTATTAGCAGATGTTAGCATGCTAACAAGCTCAAATGAAATGGTGACTATAAACATTATATACCTGCTAAATATCCTAGCATCTCATGTTACGAGCATGTTAGCATGCATTGTAGCATTTAGCTGAAAGCACCGCAGTGCCTTTAAGAACAGCCTCACAGAGCCGCTAGCATGGCTGTTTGTCTTGTTTTAAAATTCAAAACAAGGTCAGAATCTGTTGTAAAACAGAATACCTCACTGAGTGAAGTTTATTCTCCCTGCATGTTCTCACTTATAACATCATTATGGAAGTTTACACCATCTTCATCTTATTCTCGTGCAGCGTAGAGGTGTGATCGAGTGTTCTTGGGGCCCGGTCCGTCCAAAGGTAGTGAATGAATGGACTGCATGAGATAATGAAATGCAGCACCAGAGTCCAGTGGGGT
Organism: Sebastolobus alascanus; assembly: GCA_916701645.2. NCBI lineage: Eukaryota > Metazoa > Chordata > Actinopteri > Perciformes > Sebastidae > Sebastolobus > Sebastolobus alascanus. The sequence goes on along the minus strand of CAKAOJ020000225.1, from coordinate 750,848 downwards.
CATCTTTCTCGCTTTCTGCCCAGATTCTGGCTGGCTGTATTTGTCTTTGTCCTCCCCTCTATGGCCCATGATGGATAGCAAAAAGAATATGGCTGATGGTGAGAGTTTTTTTCTTCTTCTACTCTTTTTTAGTGTCTTCTTTTTTTCTCAACCACCATTAGCGAAGTGGCAAAGTTAAGGGCTGGAGAGATGAACTCTGTGAAATTCAATCATGGGAATTGAAGGTTTGGAGGCGTGAGGTCTTGGCCCCATGGGCAGTTTGGAGATTGCCTGAGATTAATTAATGTCAAAATGGAGAGGGGTGAAGCTGTAGAGGACAATTATGTATGTGACTGCTGGGCATGGTGTTCTCCATTCACAGCAAAGAGTGCAGTCGGCTGATTTTCCTCCGTGTTAAGAAGATATTTTATTCCCAGTCAGTAATTTTGGGAAGCCAAAAGCAATTTAAGTGAAGATAAAGTAGGCAAAAGCTACCCATGGCTAAATGGATAGAAAAATAAAGCCACTTATGTAAGTACTCAAGGCGCGTATAATCCAGAGGAGCCACAGTGGGGAAAACCACCACCATCTCCTGTGCATTGTAATCTTCTGAAGGCAGACCCGGAGTTAAAAGGGGACTACCACTCAATTAAAGAATTCACATTTCATTTACAAAGCTTGAAATTGTCCAGTCAGAACATATGAACCGCCATACTGAGTGTTATTTTAGGACCTTGTATTACTATGGCAATGCTATCAGCTAAAAATACAACCTTATCTGCGGAAAATCATCCTGCAGTCACAGCCACTTTCCCGCTTCCACTTCATAGTCAGTGGAGGTTTACATCCCAGATTAAGCGGACAGATAAACTGTACGCTGCTCCTCGTGGCCGCAGGGGGACGAAGTGATTGTTCACCAGCAACACTGGCCAAACTGTCTCAGGAAACATGGATAAATCCACCAATTTCTAAATCAGCAGAAGCAGTTTCTTTCAACACTATCTTGCCTCTCGTTGTCTGTTCTCGCAATGCACGAGCGTGCCCTCGATAACTGAGGGCACAGACGTCAAACACTCCAATGTTACAGACAAAAAACATGAAATATTTTGTGCCTTTGTCTCAGTCTTTCTCACTCTCCCATGCAAACACAAAACAGAGCTACACCCTGCAGCAGACCGACCAACGTGGAGGGAGTTGGTATTTGCGTGAACCGTGATGCACTCTAAGCAGGTGTGCACAGGAAATCAAGATTGGGCTTCTCGCTACGCTGCATTTCTATCTCCAGAGTTTTGAGAAACCTCGATTTATGTGTGCTTCTGAGGTCTGCAGAGGAAAAAATGTCAAAGACATCTGAGGGGCTTTCACAGTTTGCTAGTCTAACGGCTGTACACAGACTGCAGAAATTGAACAGCTTTGGAAGAAATGTTTAACTTACATTAAAATATGTATTCTCTTGGTGAATGTAGCACATGGCTGGCTTTGTACATTACAGAGCTATAATCTTTATATCCCTTACATAACATTGGCTTTCATAAACCGCCCCATTAAAGGGAAGGGAAATAAGCAGCGAGGCTGACAACAGCAAGCAAAACTTGCATTAACTGATAATAATCATACTCATTACCGGGATATTATCGTTTGTTATTATTCTCAGTAATGCAGATCCTGTTTTTTTTTCATAATGAGCCTGCAATATGGTACAGGAACTCATTAGAAAGAAGGCACCACTGGAAATACAGACATCCATCATCTCTGCACGTCTCCTGTATAGGGGCCAACAGCAAAGGACTATAATACGCTGCCCATTCTTCTCATGAGAAACCAACTTTGTTGACAAGCAAGGGGGTGCTTGGGTAATTGTTTTTGCCTCACTTTGGACAAGTTAATTCATTTCAATTACTGGCAGCTCTCCAGTTGGAGGTTAGAAGTCAATGCTGTGTGGAGGAGGTAGAGTCTGATATTTATTTTTCCATTTATCAAAAGAAACTGTACGTTGGGGCGATGATTTACCTGTGAGTATATTTAGACACACTTCTCTCTGAAGTTGTCTTAAGAGCTGCTCTGCCTACTGATACGAGTCCACGAGAGTCTAGCTGTCTCCGCACAGCAGAACGGGAACCGTCAAAATGGCATTATAAGATGGAAGCACCTGCTTGTTTTCAGGAAATTTAGGCCACTCGGCAAAAAGGAAGCAACTCTTTTTCTTCGGCTTTGAACAAGCCTTTTTTCCCCTCCGCACCTCCCGGAGTCACTTTCACCTTTTCCCATCTTTGAGGCATGCCTTTGGACAAGATGAAAGCAAATGTCTGAACACTTCAGTCAGGGTACGCTAGACAAACTACAAGGAGACAGCTCATGTGAAGTAAAGTGCCTCTAAAAGCAGGAATTCAAAGGAGAACAAGAGACTACAGTTTGTAATGGTTTAATGGTATTGGCCAGACTGCATGCTTTTGCACTAAATTGAAAAAGCATCATCTCATGGTGGAAGAAGAATTTTAAAAGCAACATACTCTGCTGAGTAAAGGGGTGTGACTGTTAAGCGGGCGATACACACTGATAAATAAAGAAGTCATCTAACCAATCAATTTGAGGTGTCATGACCTTCTGACTGATTTTTTTTTAATTCAAAGTTGATACAGTAGATGAATATAAACAATTTGGAATTTGGTTAGATTTCAGTCTCATTTTGAATACGGAACGCTCAAAAAAGATCAAGCCATGCTAGCGGCTCTGTAAGGCCGAGTTCAGACCGACTTTTCGCCCTGCGTGAAAAGACACAGTCTTCTCATTCATTTATACAGCACCAACACCACCAGCACAGCCAGCTGCGTTGCTTTAAAGGGGACATATCATGCTCATTTCCAGATTCTTACTTGTATTTTGGGTTTCTACTAGAACATGTTTACATGCTTTAATGTTCAAAAAAACGTAATTTTTCTCACACTGTCAGTCTGAATATACCGGTTTTCACCCTCTGTCTGAAAAACGCTTCGTTTTAGCGCCTGTCTCTTTAAGACCCCCTCCCAAAAAAGCTCAGTCTGCTCTGATTGGCTTGCAGCTTGCAGTATATTCTAATGAGCCTGCATGTGACATAGGAACGTGAGTTAAATCTGAACGACTTGTTGAATCACATCTGATCTAGACAGCCCACAAAAAAAACTGACTGGGTTGTCTAATTTCACAGTTTGTGGGTTGGTAGACTCTCCAGATACCCAAATGTATGTACACAAACACTGAAAAAGTGAGTTTTTCATGATATATCCCCTTTAACACAGGGCTGTTTTCTAACGTCAGCATGCTAACATTTGCTAATTACCACTTAACACAAATTACAGCTGAGGCTGACTGTAATTAGCTTTACAGGTATTTAGTCATAAACAAAGGTATTGAGCCAATTTAAATCTGGTAATGAAAAGTGAAGGAATCACCAAAGTGATTACAATTCATCCTGATGGGAACATGAATGTCTGAACCAAATTTCCCTACAATCCATCAAATAATTGTTGAGACATTTCCCTCAAGGCCACAGATGTCAGGAGGAAAAGTCAGGGGATCGTCAAGGTCATCAGGGCTCATCCTCTGGGAACCATGAACGTGCAAAGTTCTGTGCCAATCATTCCTCTACATGGTAATATTCTAATATTTGTTGAGATTCAGAGATATTGGCGTCAACAAGACTTTCTGAATAATTAAAACATGACTTACTAACTGTATCAACAGTGTAATTACAAAAAAAATATGATTAACCAGAGACGAGACAGTCTACAATATTTAAAAATGAGTTTAAACCCCGGAGCGAGTGAGGTGGCATCAGTCAGTGAAGATGTCGATTATGTTAGATGATATTTGCAGCTTGCTTTTATGTAGCAATGTTCAATATTAGATCCTGAGCTGGGCTTTTTGTCTACGGCATTAGTCATAATCAGCTTGCTCAGCATGCAACACCTAACAGAGACTGTTCCATATGCGAGACATTTTGTTAACGGACGCCAGGAGACGAACGCCGCTCTGGTCTTTCCTGAGTGGTGGAGGCACATCGCTTCTGGGCTTTTTAAAGGTATTATATTGCAGCATGAATCATGCAAGAGATAGATCAGTGAATATTACAAGCTGTTTGCAACAGATTTAAAGAATTAAATATTTATTTCCTCCCAATCCATTATTAATTCGGGCGTTCATCAGATGTCTGGGAGAGTCAACAGCAGAGACGGAGACATTCATTCTTGAGGCCCATCGTGTTCGGAAATTTTCATTTGCTTTAATAAGACCGGGATGTGCTCTATTGCCGTCTGTGGTGATAACAAAGCAGGCTTTATCTGTGCAAGTCTCCATTTTAAGCAGCAAAATGCTAATTATTTCTTAATTGTACAATTGAAAGCTTTCCCTCAGGAAGGGCACTGATTTCCCAAGTGTGACCTCTCGGTTGGAATAGGCAACAACATGAATAAACAGCCTGATTTGTGGAGCCAAGTGCACGCTTCTCACTTCAGCGACGCATGTATTACCGTAATAGCTACATGAGGCCCCCCATCAGCCCCCTGATTGATTGGTTAATTGCTCAGTATCCCTCAAATGCACCCCGATGACCAACCGGTGTCGCCTTAGGGATTGTGTCAACATTGCCCCACGCCGTCTCATTCATTCCCTCTTTCTGCTACTCTTCTGCGGAGCGTGAAGCATGAGATTGGATTTACAGTGTAATGGAATAAAGCACATTGTTTCTCATCTGTGAGAGGAGGAGGAGGAGGAGGATAGAGCCGACAAAACCCCCTCGACTTGCCCAGCTGGAAAGTTGATCAAAAGCGGCGCGTACAGGAAGGAAGAATTGTGTTTTTCTTTGCCCTCTTGTTAAGTTTACTTCCCCCCAGAACGGCACACCTTTGGGTTGCTGTTGCTATCGATTTGCTCTGCTGTCTTATTATGCTGGGTTTTGGAGGAAGAATAGGAGCGAATAAAAGAGGTCATCATCAAGAGATCAAAGACTCTGATGTAACAGGTGTAGTGTTTCCTCCAAAGAGCCTGTCATGCAATTTGTATAGAAAAAGACATGATGAAATTCATACTCTTCGGTTTAGTACATCGTTGTGGCAGCTGTGATGAAGATTACTCAGCATTCTTGGCGTTCATGCCACCCCAATGTGAAACTCAATCAGGAGGAATAAAATTATCAGCCTCTCTTTGAGATCTACAGAATGTCCATTTTTCTTTTTGACTCCCACCCTTTTATTTCAATTCACTGACTTTCATCTCAGTGAATAGAGCTCCATTATCAGTTAATTAACTCTTATCTGCTTTACTGTTACAACGCTCACACTTTCCAGTGTCCCGCCGAAGCACAAGTTACAATGCCGCCGCCGCCGCCATCTATTACCACAACTTTATTTTCATCTCCACATGCGCGAGATACAAGCAGAGAGAAGAACTACATTTGTTCGTGGTTGAAGCAATGAGACTGGAAGGTCAGACTAGATGTAATTAGTCGGGATCCTAATGACTTCTTTTGGAAACTGGCGCTGGCAGCCTGTCGTTCAATTTATGCTCTTGACTTTTCAGTTGCTCTTTATCAGGGCGATAATGCAGAAGTTAATCACCATCTCGTTGCACTGAGCAGCACTTGGATGGAGGCTGCAGGTGCCACAGTCTGGAAATAATGTAATAATAACAATCGGAATTAGCATTTTAATGCATTTTAATTGCATTGTAATGGCTTGGGCTTCCGTCCATACCGGTGCAAATAAGACACAGAGTAAGTGCGGTCCTTTACCTGGTTCTTTGTGGAGCAAATACAGAGAACAATGCCTTTGAAATAGCACCGGTGCCAGTCTAATGAGAAAATGGGAAGAGCAGACGTTCTCAAACAGAAGACTTAATTCAATCTTGAAGGAGAGAGGGTAAACAGTGTTTCTAGCAGCTTTATTCCAACTAATAACTAGTTTCAAGACTATGAAATCCGTTAAATTAGACCTCGCAAGACCAGAGGACGTAAAGAGACAGAGGAGAGAGCAGAGAAAGGAGAAGACTAAGGCTGTAAAAGTTAACGCAATAATAACGTGTTAACACAAATTCATTTTAACGCCATTCATTTCGTTAACACATTAACGCAATCAACCTTCCGGAGGTTGTAGCGGGCTCAGTTTTAAAGCTACAGTGAAGATACTGGTATCATATGAAACTGGAACCTTGTCCAAGCATGTCATACTAGCTCGTTGCAAAGGAGGCTAAATAACGCTCCAAACTTACACTAAATTTTGAAAGTAGATCTGTTCCTGACACTGGCACCATAGATAAAACCAGCTTTACCCTTACGGTCCGGGAACTTGAGATATTTTATAGACCAAACTATTATTTGACTAATTGAGAAACTAAACAGATTAATTGATATTAAAAATAACCGTTAGTTTAAGCCCTTCACCTTAGCGTTGAAAATTAGCTGCTGAAATGGTTGAAGATGCTGCATTTTATCTTTAAATGTGGTGAAGGTGATATTTCTAGATTTAGGTGATATTAAAAGACAAACAAATTAAAGTTTTAACTCACCAGATCTCTATTAATACACAACAAGTGTAATAATGTACACACCACTAACCCACCAGGCATTGCAACGTCAACAAGGGCCCCTTACTGTAGCACGCACCCCCATATTGTCTGATATAATATTCTAAATAGATGTGAAAGGTCGACCAAACAAAGACAGGTGCTGACGAATCATATCTTTTATCTAATATCTTATTAGACAGAATCTCCACCATCAGCAGAGTTGGCCAACATGCCACATCAAAGAGAGAGTAGGAGTGGACGCGTCCATCCTAATTAGTATGATAGAGCGCTCTATCACACACACGCACACACACATCCCTGTACTGCTATCTTTGTGAGGACACTCATTGACACAATGCATTCCCTAACCCAGGGGGTTCTCAAACTTTTTGGGGCCAGGGAGAAAATTTTCCAAGTACCCCCCTCTTAATTGTAACACTAACTACTACCATTTGGACTCTTAGATGCAATTGGAACTATTTGTATTCTAAAACTTTTCAACCTAAACACTTCAGACATGTTTCTTAGTGATAAACAGAAACACATTTCAATTTGACTCATGGTAATACTTCAGTTCACATTGCATTTGGCAGCATTTATACTTTTCAAGTAGTTGACCTTAAAAGCTTTCATAAAATGAACAGTAACAAGACTTTCAGTAAGTGCTTCAACTTAAAAATAATGAACTGATTGCTGTGTGTCACAATCATATCAGAGTTTCTATTGGCCCAAAGCTAATGTGGGTGGGAGTAGGTGTAGTAGTAGTATGTCTTTTATTGGTGCTAATGGACCCCATCTGTAGATATGCACTTTTTAATGATACAATTTTATAATTTATGCAAACTTTATAACAAACATTATTTCGTGGACCTCCTGACAGAGTGCCACGGATCCCGGTGGGTCCCGGGACCCCACTTTGAGAATCACTGCCCTAGCTCAAATAACTTTAACCAACACAACTAAATGCCCCAACCCTTACCCTAACCCCTAACCTAATTCTGTCTTGAACCTTAAAACCAAGTCTGAACCCTCGAACAGAACATTGTAGTGAGGACCGGCCAAAATGTCCTCACTTTCCAAAATGTCCTCATTCTGAAGGTCTAAATCCAACATCTTCTCATCCCAACTCGTCTCATACTGACGCTTTGTCAAACCCCTCGGCGTCACTTTTCGCTCGCAGTAAACACGTATTTAACGTTGTGAATTAAACAAAAACACTTACTAAGGATTAGGAAACAAAACCACTTAGTTAGGTTTAGGATAAAACATTATGGTTGGGCTTGAAACTACTATGTTTCTACAGTGAAAATGTGACTTGATGGGACACGAACGAATAGCTGATTGCAAAGTGAAAGTGAAACTTAACACACAGGACAGGAACAGTGGTCTCCTGGATGAAAGCCTAGTGTTTGTTGGATCCATCCACCTCCCCTACCACCCACCTGCTGTGTCTCTTCCACACTTTAAAGTACGTCACCACAGCACTTTCCCTGTGTGTTTTCTGTTGCCGCGGATGGTTTTACATTGTAGTTAATGGAAAGCCCGGTGCGTCGCATACCAGCGCCGTCGATACCGCCGCACAAGGGAGCCTTGTGCGGCGGTATCGACGGCCGTGACAAAGCGTCAGTATTTGACACCCTTGGAATGAGAACGGGATGCTAAAACTCAAATTGGTCCTCACAGAGATATATGTGCAAGATCACACACACACACATCTTGAGCCCAACTCTGATTCTCTGCCGTCTGCACACACACACGTTCCAACTATATCCCTGGCAATGGAAGCATGAAAAATCTTGGCACGTTCAAACTCATTAAAATACGTAGAAGCTGATGTGTAAATATGCACACAAAGCCCGGCTGTAGTTTTGTGACATTCCTAGACACACAATCCAAAAATATTCCTAGTGATGGCAGCATGAGCAATCTTGGCACATGAAGTTGAATTCTGCATAGTCAATGTGAATGGGTCTGACTGCCTGTCATCTTCTGTGGACTCACACACTTCAAGCCTGTAAGTCGTCTCTGTGAAGGAGCTCCAGTTACTCAGCAATATGGTTTGGCCCAAGCATCAGGATTCAATTAAAATGTAAATTCTCACTAAGCTGATAAACGGGGAACAAGTTTCCCAGGCACCAGACAGGAGGCGTCTTTTTACAAAGAGACTTGGAAGTTGTTGCGTTGGACGGCAGGTGCGCGGCGAGGCCCAGCAGGGAAAAAGCGGAATTAACATAAGGTCAGAGGTCAGGCAGGATTCAGGCCATTCAGAGGGATTTACAGACTGCTCTTGTCTCGGCTGTTTCCCTCACCGCTTCCTGCAGAAACACCCATCTTCTGTGTATTGCAGGTCTTTGTCTGGTGTATTGACAGCTCCCAGAAAAACTCAATCTGGTCTGCACCTGCACCTTTGAAGTTTCTCTACAAACTGCACAAGCGGAGAGACATTGTTTGAAACGAGCTGACACACTTCTTCCACTCGTGGTACTTTCAACAAAAAAAAAAAAAGGGAGCAAATGCACATCACGTCGAACCCAAAACGCTGAAGGGCGAATGCAACACTTTGGAACACTGACTCCAGATAAGAATTACAACATTTCTGCAAGTCAGATACATATTTCCAAACTGTTTCTGCACTGACTCTCAGCTGAGATGAGGGTTTTCTAATTTTCACTTTTCATCATTCAAATTAACCCAGCGCTGGATATAAGTCACAAACTCACTTGCCTGGATGACAGCTTTCCATTTGGAGACATTTTTCTGAGATCAAAAATGCAAAACATACAGACTCCAGAGACCAACAAATAGCCATTAATAATGAGTATATCCAGCAGGTTATAACACATTCTGAAAATTCAACAACCTCATATGTTGACTGCCACCTCATTATGCTCAAACTCATACCTGTCTGCACCAGGTGCTCATCCTTCCTTTCTGACATTCAGACATCCTCACTTATCCTGTCATCACGCAGACGCTGTCCCTGCCCTCTAGATTACATCTGTAGCAGCGGACCGAGGAGACATGGTGAACCTGCTTATCAGGCTGTTGACACTTGATGTTGATGAAAGCTGGTATGGAGAGCACTACTTAAAAAAAAACACTAGCAAACCACACACTCAGTTAAGAATAAACCTGCTTTCACTCTCTCAAAAACGTCCTTTCCTTCATATAACAGCACTCTTTCTGACTTGTCCCTTGACCACCAATCACTGAACACCATCCCTCATTACTAATCAATGCTTTTTAAATGAAATTCTCTAACAATAACTTATACATGCCCACCGCTGGATGATGATGGCCTCTAGAAAACTTATGATGGATTATACAACAGTTCATCAGCGCTGGAAGAAGTACTTGAAAATGTAAAAATACTACATTACAAGTAAAGAGTTTGACTTTAAATCGCACTCAAGTAGTAGTACCAGTACAGAATGTTAAAATACTACATTACAAACTAAAGGGCTTGACTTTAAATCCTTCTTAACTAAAAGTACCAATAAAAAAATGTAAAAATACTACATTGCAAGTAAAGGGCTTGACTTATAGAGTACCAATAAAAAAATGTGAAAAAATAATACATTACAAGGGTTTGACTTTAAATCCTACTTTAGTAAAAGTACCAATAAAAAAATGTAAAAATACTACATTACAAGTAAAGGGCTTGACTTATAGAGTACCAATAAAAAAAATTAAAAATACTACATTACAAAGGCTTGACTTTAAATCCTACTTTAGTAAAAGTAGCAATAAAAATGTAAAAATACTACATTACAAGTAAAAGGGCTTGACTTTAAATCCTTCTCAAGTAAAAGTAACAATAAAAAAGGTAAAATACTACATTACAAGTAAAGGGCTTGACTTTAAATCTTAATTACTGTAAGTAAAAGTACCAATACAAAAATTGTAAAAATCCTACATTACAAGTAAAGATCTTGACTTTAAATCCTCATTAAGTGAAAGTACCAATAAAAATGTAAAAATACTACATTACAAGTAAAAGCCTTGACTTTAAATCGTACTTAAGTAAATACAAGTACAAGTATTTCAGCTAAATGTACATTGTCAAATGTACAATGTCAATTGAAACTTAAAGTATCAAACGATTTATTATTATATATGACATTATTAGATTGTCAATGCTGATGCTTCAAAGCATGAGAAGCATTTTACTGCTGGTTGAAGTGGATATACTTTGTATACAGTAAGGTAGTCTAGTCTGGTAGTTCCGAGCACAAGGGTCACAAGATAAATCGAAGGGGTCGTGAGATGATTTATGGGAAAGAAGAAAAGCAAAGTTCTGCTAAACAAATTTATATCCTGTTTTCCTTCTTTTCTTTTTCTTTGGGGGGGGGGGTGGTGGGAGGGGGGGTTCTCTGATCTTTTTTTCTGAAATATTTGAGAGTTTCACAAACAGTTATTCAAATGAAACATCAGAGACGTTTAGAGAAGGAAATATTATTTGGTGTTACTGCTAAAAGTTGGGAACCATTGGTTAAATCTTTAACAATGCATCATGTTTTTTATGTAAAATCTTAATCGGTAAAGTAAATAATGACTACCCCTGTCAAATAAATGTAGAGTAAATAGTACAATATCTCCCTCTGATTTGTACTTGAATAGATGTATAAAGTAGAGTAAAATGGAGATCGCAAGTAAAGTGTGAGTACTTCAAACTTGCACCTAAGAGCAGCACTTAAGAGTAAATGTACTTTGTCACTTCCCACTAGTGTTTTTCATTACTCAAGTCCCTCATATGGGAAGCAAACAGACATCAATGGTAAAATTGCTTTTGTGTGCCACTGAAATGTCAGAGGAACTGTTGCGCTCCACAGTTTAGTGGGCAGTTTACACTTAAACTGACATGCCACGTGCCTAAACGCTGACATGATTATTTGATGATATTTGAGCAGATGTTAATGTTTGGACACTTTGCAGATTTATGGCGGGAAATCACCCTCTCTGTAAAACAGGCCGCAGTAGCTGACAAATGTCCAAATCTCTTTACTGTTAAACCCACCGACTAGATTTTGAAAGAAATGTGAAAAGGGTGGCCACTTGCCAGAGGAGCTGCTAAAGAACTGAAGCTTATCAGGCACGCTCTGTTTTCCATATATAATTACAGTGGATGTGCTTCCAATTCCTTATTGTTGGATATACTTTAAATGCAACTGGATATTTAGGCTACATCACGCTGAACCAAACTAACAAGTAAAGTAAGAAACTAGAAGAAAAAGTGATGAAGGTGTTCAGACAAAGAAAAGGAAGAAATCTGTTAGCAGTTAAATGACCTGCAAAACCCATTAACGTTCGCTCTGTTGTGATGTTTTACAGTCCCTCGCACAAGGAGGCAATATGAATTTGTGGCAAGATAAAAATTTAAACAGTGTAAAATAACACCTTTGGTCAGGCCACTGACGGGTATCCCCTCCTGAAATGACTTTGAGGTGGGAAATCAATAACAGGCATATTTTTGACATCTTATCCATCCTCGCCCATGCCTGGAATGTGCTTTTCTTGCTGAATTCAAAGAGATGTGGTGTTTTTTTTCCATGACCACTGCCCCTCAAAATACTAGTCAATTGCACCTATATGCAAGCCATACATCTTTGACAGTCAACAGAGGGTAATTGAGGCATCTATTCCACTTCTCGAACGGCCTCGAAGACCTCAATAATCTTGGAAGGGCTTCGGTGAACATCCTTGAGGAGAGTGTTCCGCGTTGCATCCATTACGCAGCTGTTTATACGGAGATGTAATGATTAGTAAAGCGTTTTAAATGATGGATTGTTGCCCGTTTCCCAAAATGCAAATATTTCCCCTGAAAGCATCAATTACTCAAAGCGAAACCAGTGCACTGCATACAGGAGTGACAAACTCAGAGTGCTTATCTAACTATATTTAACACCGACACACTCTCAAACGAGTGAATGAAGGCTGTATTCTTGATGGATTACCTTCATTTCAATGTTTAAAGTGGTATCTGAATAACTGCTTTAAAACAATACATAACAGAATTGATAAAGAATGCATGATCATTTTAATTCCTATTATATTTGTTTTACCATTAATAACAGGCATGAGAATGAAAGCATCCTCTATCATAATCCCAATAGTTCCACATTTATTTATTTGTCTTTTGTGGCTTGTTTTTGCAGTTGGCTGTCACATTTATCTGATTTGTCTCATATACAATATTTCGCTTTACCAAAAAGGTTTATAATCAAGCGTACACACATTGTGAGTTGTTCGAGCTCAGCTGATTTGTATGCAGCTTAGTGATGCGGCGGCTGAGAGGCTACGGTATGAAAAATTAATGTCCTTGAGTATCCACTCTGCTACACATTCCACAAGAGGGCCGTACAATTGATCTTGATCAAGCCCAATTACTTTTTTCCATCTAAAGAATAAAACTTTGGAGCAAATGTCGATGCCATTTTCTGTCACAAAAATGTGTAATAAAAGACATCAATCAATACTGAAGCGACACCAAGTAAGAGCACTGCTCGTGTGGCGCTCGGCAACAGGTGCAGGCTGCACAGAAACATTCATCACTGGTGCAAGACTGCTCTCTAGTGGCATATCATAGGATCACTTTTTCTCAAAGTTGGTCTCAAACCAGTACTCACATGTTCATATGTGCATTTCTGCTCACTGTAATCATCCCTTGTGTCCTTACTGGCTGTGAAGAGATCAGTTCCTAACAGGATTCTGATATCTGTAAGAGATGGGGGACTAAATCGACAGCACAGTTTTCTAGAGTTAGACAAATGAAGGAAGAACGAGAACAACAAGAAAACATGGAGTTGCATACTAAAAAGGCCTCTAAAGAAACTTGTCTTATATGAACTAGGTAAAACTTAAAATAAAATGTACAGGGCTATTTTGACATGCATTTTAAAAGGGCACTCCATGCGATTTCACACATGTTGTTCTGTTTACTCGCAACAGGGAGTACTACTCAGCCTGGGAAAACAGTTATATAATATCTTCTGTGGCTTTGGGAGGAGCTTTCCAAAGTTTGAGAAAATAACCTCGATGAGGTAATCAATGTTGTCTCAGTTCGGGCTTGAGACTTTCAACAGAAATATAACAGAAACCTTCATCAAATCTGCTAAAAATAGAAGTGGTATAGGGGAGTGGTTCCCAAACTTTTTCAGGTCAAGGACCCATAAGCTGACACACTACGGACCCCTATTTGATAAGATTTTGTCCCAGGGCCCCCCCCATCTGATAGGATTTTTGCTGTTTGATGTTTTATTACAGAACATGTACGAAACCCATGATCAAAATAGTCATACATTCTGTCATTCTAGGACTATTTATGTCATTTGTGGAAGGAATTATGGTGAAAATAAATTATTCCCGTTTTTGCTGGAGACCCATGTGGGCCTCATTTTGAAAACCACTGGTATAGAGGACCTATTGTGCTTTTTCCCTTTCCCTATAGTTTGTTATATAGTTATTTTGTGCATGTAAAAGACAGAAACACTGCTCCTTAACAGCCTGAAACGCCTCGCTTGAAGTCCTGCCTTTTCTTCCGTAACGTTGTGATGTCACCAAGTACACATTTGCATAATACCTGCCTCGTGGCTAGTTTGAGCGGAGGTGGAGCGGAGTCCGAAGTGTTTGGTTTGGTTGACCAATCACAACACAGTGGGCCAGCTGACCAATCAGAGCAGACTGGGCTTTTCAGGAGGGCGGGGTCAGGAGCTCAAACAGCGCGTTTCAGACAGAGGGTGAAAAGAGGTGCTGTAGCACAGCCGGTATGAGAAAAATAAAGCGTTTTTTGAACATTAAAGCATGTAAACATGTGCTAATATAAACCCAAAACACAAGTGTGCACCTGAAAATGAGCATAATAGGTCCTCTTTAAACATCAATAGTTACAAATCATTCGGAATGACCGTCCATTATGAGTGTGAAATTAAGTAAATAAGGTCTATTTTGGAACCAGAGTGCAGCTATTGTTCCTCTACAGCACAGGGAAATTATTTAGAGGTCACTTCATACACGAGATAAAGCCAGAAAATAACACTAGCACAATTATGAACAACAGTTTAATACAGAAGACGGATTCCTCCCCCCCCCCAAAATCAAAACACAAAAGTCAATTCCCCTTAACTCACAAAGCTACCAAGTGGAGAGATCTGATACGTCACCCACCATGGGAATGAACATGAAGTTAACAAACAGGACGTACATTACAGTGGGAGTCTGTAACACTATGGTTTAGGTAGACAATCGTCCTCATGCTGCGATGTTAGAGTTCAAAGCTACATTTGGATTTGTACCTTGCAGCTTCTCCCTTCAGATTTTAAAACCACAGGAAAGGTTCTTTAAAGGCATCAGTGACCGATGCTTCATGATTTGTCATCACAATATGAAGGATTATCATTGTAACACATTTTAAATTCTGATTCTCCACCAAGATCCCCTTTTATATACTTTCCCAAAAGCCCCAAATACATTTATACAGCGTCCATATTGTTTTTCTTTCTCTTGTTTTTTGTTTTTCTAATGTTCAGAAACTGTACACAGATTATATTTTTTGCTGAAGCGAATACAGGAAGTGAATCATTTGGGAGCATCGTTCTACAGTGTTATTTCCGGATTATCTGAAATGCAGTGATAAAACAAAAGAAGCAAAAAGCACAGTAACAACCTCTCCCAAAGCAATACTATACCAGAAAATACAAACACAAGAAATACACAAAGTTGGCTGACCTCTACCAGCCTGTGGCAGATTAACATGAAGATTACAAGGAACAGACGCTGTTATTAAAAAACAGTTTTTGGTTAGTCTTCATTTTGCAACAATTATGGAAAAAAAAAAAAAATAACTGAGTTTTGTCGATGACTTTTTAGCCTTCAGCTCCAAAAATGTTTTGAGCCCTGTGAGTATTTTCTAAGGATTGTTTTCCTTTTTCATTTGATATTTTTCTATATTCAATCCTTCAGCTCGACATTACAATTCATTACTGATCTGATTATCTTACAGCTGCATCTATAACTACAGAACATGTGTTTTCATGTTTTAAAGGTCTTACTGATAACATTTTTATGCAGACGGAATATATTTAAAAAAAATAATACATCCACAGAGCTTTTAGAAAGGTGCCGGATAAAAGTATGGCTTTTCCTGAAGAAAACGATGATTGTGAATTAACGATTTTAAACAGTTTGGCAGGTCCAAAATGAATGTTTTGTTTATCTCTGTGGACGATATCTGACGTTCGGTTCCCACTTCTAAAAAGGCTCGTGAGTCAATAGTAAAACGACATTGGTATCACGTGGTATCTCTGGGTCGTCAGTGTGGGAAATAAATGGATAAATAGCTGAGATTGACGGTAAGTGTCTGGCAACAACTTGTTGTGAAGTAAATGCAATGGAACGATGGAGGGAGATTGCGACATCTAATAACTGAATGTTATCAATAGCACCTTTAAGGGACAGAGCAACATTTTTTCTTTAGAATTCTGAAGACCTTTTGTCCAATTCCCAAAACTTTTTAAAATACAGAAATGAAAAAATTCATGTTTATACTGTTTGCGCAGAATCTTGCTTTCTAACGTAAAGCAGCAACAGACAGAACCCAGCAGTAGAGGTGATAATCAACAGAGAACAATCTACATCCACTGCCATAAAGTGTTCATTTATTTCAACAACTTGTTCCGCTTGTCCTCACTCACTTCCACTCACAGATGTAATGGGCACTTGAATTGCCTAATGTCCCAGTATAATCACCATGATATATTAAACATAACCAGTTATGCTAATGAGGTAATTATTTAAGACAATTAGCCTATTCATTATAAAATAGTTCTCCGTCAACGTACTTTGTCTTCAAATAACACGTGTGGTATTAATGAAGCATTGAGAGTAATAACAGTTGGCAGAAGTTGAAACAATTTATTTAATATGCACATCTATGCACCAAGGTGCACCAGAATCTAATTAGACTGTCTACATTATGAATTGTCTATAATGCACTGCTATTAAGTTACTGTGTCCAGGACAATGTCTATACAGAAAGACGAAGTAGTGTTCCAAATATAGCAGGAACTAAATACTTCTCATTTCTCCAAACATGCTTGTAGAATGAGTCAATTGGTTTAGATCTGTGACAGGAAGTGGCCTCGGACATCCAGCGGGGAACAACTTTATAAAACAGAACACACTTATCTCTTTCTCTGCTTATCTGTATCTCACCGATTCTCTCTGAGCGTAGAGGTCAACGGTACTATCTTCATCCTAGCTGGGAGGCAGGTTCTGCGGTCCTGACTGAGGCACACAGGCTTGCTGATGTCATCCGTTATTGCCAAACTCATCAGATGACCCTTTTTTTTGCACAATACAAAGTAGAAAATCAACTTGGATCTAAAAACCACCAAACACACGCGCACCCGCACCCACACACACACACACACACGCACGCACGCACGCATACACACACTCGCACACTCGCATCCAAATAAACATCTGCTCTCATGTGATGAGAGTTTTAGGCTGGCAACGATCACTGAGGTTGAATGTAGGAAGGCAGTGCATGGAAAAGGCAAACTGGTATCTAGGGTTGATTAGGTGGACCTGCTCTCTGACTGAGACTCACTGTGGCTCACGGGGACGTCTTGTTGACTGACTTGTGCAGGAGGAGACAGTGTGTAGGGGGGCGGGGCTTCGTTTACGCTAATGGTGTCTCCCTCAGAAATGAATGGGGCGTGATGGGAGGGACGAGGAGCGTCGGCCTCGTCGCCGCGAGCACACTCGCTGTAGGGAGGGGGCTTCAGGTCGTCCTCTGAAAAGGAACGGAGAAAACAGGTCAACCAGTTGATCAGCGGTCTAAAAGAAAATACATGCATTACGTCACAAAATAACATCACAATTTCAATTCATACCTGCAATCTAATTTTTACTTGACAATGATTCTGCCATGTTTGCACTAGCGTCATTGCATCAAAACAAACGCTCCCAATTTCTCCCTAAGCCCGCATCACCAAATGACAAGTGTGTGTTACTCCATGAGACAAACTGTGCACAGGAAGAGAGGGGAAACTTTTACGTGTGGGTGAGAGACACATGAGCAAAATGTGGTGATGGAAAAAGCTTTTTAGGAATAACAGAAAAGTCACAACCTCCGAAACCCAGTGATGGTGAGAAAGGACAGATAAAAAAACGTTGTTGGACAAAACTGACCCCAGAGCAGCGGTATCCTGAATCCTCCTTGTTGCACTCATCAAAAAAAAATGTTTGCAGCACTTCTTCTGATTTGAACTTCTTCTTCTTTATCTTCTCGCCAAGTTGTTATCCTAGTCTTCTTACTGTCCGCTCAACCATTATCCTTGTTCGCCGTACTCTCGTTAGAAAATCCGCTCCCTTTTCACCTGCCTAATACCACTTTTGCAACTCCGGAACGCTCGCCTCCTTTACCGTCTAAACTCTCAATGGTGTACCGTATGTTTTTTGATATCTGATATCTCAAATGGTCACAGAACTACAATTTGATAAAGATACACATTAGGAAAGTGTAGGAAGCAATTTTGCAAGACCTACCCAACAGTACCTTTTATACATTCAAGCATTAACACAGTTACAATATTTATATTAAAGCAAGCCCTGAGACTACTGCTGGTATCTTTGATAGGAAAAAAAGATCATACTGTATGTGGGGGCGAAAATGAGATCATGTACTACAATTAGATCTGAAATGTCACCACTCTTCCACCCACTATAACCGCATCCTGCTGTCAGACAGGAAGAGCACTTCAGATCAAATTAGATGCCATCTGCAAAAGACGAGACTCTGAATCTTAATACAAAGATTCAACAACTGACCTGGCTAGCTTGTGCCCTCTTGCATGAACTCACAATGACATGTTGAGAAACATAAATAGGGGAACATAGAATAAAAGGAACTCAACATATGGTAAAGATCAGATTGTTCCAAATGCAACATGTTGAGTACATGAGCCTCTCTTAGTGGATAGAGTTAGATTATGTTTTTTTCCCACACTAGCTTTGCTTGTGCCAATACAGCTAAAAACAGAAAACAGAAATGAGTTCACTCTAGACGTAACTGACACACGAGCAGTGCACATCAATGCACGTCTGTCTGGTATAAAAGAAAAACCTTGCGGCGGTTGGTTTCGCTGTGATTAACTGATAACAGAGTGTACTTCTGTCTTTTTAAGGCAAACAAAGTACCCTGTGTGTGCACACACATTGGAGAGCTCATTTAAAAATCAGAAGTACTGATAAGTACTGTATTCTAGAATAGCACTTCAGACTCCTCCTGGTAGTAATTTGCTAGTTGTGGCAACGACCCTTTCAATCAGTAAGGTACATGAATCTTCAAGGTGGCAGTCATTGCACCGATTCGGAATAATAATGCTGGTGGTGTTAAGGAAGGTGGTGGCCAGTTTTTGTCATGAGTAGTTCCCATAGATTATATATAAGAAGTGGACGTAGTCACCGTGACGTCACCCATTGGTTTGTGGACTGCCATTTTGAAGCTTCGAGTTCGGCATTTTGGCCATTGCCATCTTGGTTTTTGGCCGTCGCCATGTTCATTTTTTGCAACCAGAAGTGACACGAGAGGGTGGAGCCAAGCACAACCGAACGCTGAATAAGACATTTTTAGGCGACCAAAATGTTACAATTAACTGTCATGAACTGAAAACACACTGTGAAAGGGTTAAAGTTGTTACGATGAAAACGTGGACAACTCCCAGACTGGACAACGCCGTGGTAGCGACCTGTCAATCACAAGGTAACCATGCCCTAAAGCATCGCCTGCTTTATGGTCTATTTGACTCTAAATGGGACCATAATTTACTAAATGAACATCATGCTGTATTGAAGAAGACTTTAATCTAGCGATTGAGACCATAAACTCATGTTTACAATGTTTACTGAGGTAATAAATCAAGTGAGAAGTAGGCTCATTTTCAAATAGACTTCTATACAATCAGACTTCTTTTTGCAACCAGAGGAGTCGCCCCCTGCTGGCTGTTAGAAAGAATGCAAGTTTAAGGCACTTACGCTTTTGTGTGATTCTTTGTGGAGAAAGTCAGTTTTACTTATCTCTAAATCAACTAATCCACAAAATCGTAGAGCTTCGTCGACTAAGAATTTCTTTGGTTGAGGACAGCCTTATAGCAGAGTGAATACAACATGACGCATGTTGACACGAAGGCTTGGTTATCGCCTCCTTTTCAGTAACACACATCAAGCAAAGCCATCTCCACTGATAACCTTCTTCTCACAGTGATCTCTGCTCTCTGTCACAGCAAGTGAAACTATGTAAATACAGCGACCGCAGGGAATATTCAGACGTGAAACAAGGCAGACTTTCCCCGTACTGTCGCGCTGTGGTTTACAGGAAATTATGAATGAAGAAGTAGAAGGGGTAAAAATAAGAATGAAGCAATCTTTCTGGCTCAAGTTTTGATCCCCTTGGTGAATGAGGAAGCAGCAGACGCATGATACGGTGTTAAAGTGTTTGTGTGTGCTACCTCCAGAGACGGCCTCATATGGTGGTGGCATGTCCAAGTGGGAGAAGGGCTCAGCTGGTGGCGGGGCTGTGGAGGGCTCTTCTATCGACAGGTCGTCCTGAACACCATACCAACTGGGCCAGACAGAGGTTTGCTACAGAGGGAAGGAAACAGAGAGTTAATGATACACACCAAAAAGCAGAAGCACACATAAATACACCAGTGCACACAAATCTATCAGCTAGAGCCAACAATACATTTGTCAACACTATTAGGATACTAACTAGGTTTTAATGTACACATCTCTAGAGAGGACATTGCTGCAGGTTATAATAATATTAGACTTCCTTTAAGCTCTTTGCTCAAGGCCTAGATTGACAGGCAAGTCTACACTGAAGTGCAAACATCACTAAACAAACAGCAATATTCTTGGAGAGGAATATATGATACTGTAGGTGTGCTGGGCTGCCCGTATTACACCTCTTTTATGTGTTTAAACATGTGTTTTCCAACATCGGGCTGGAGCGTTTCGAGCACGAACCTGATGAACCGTGTTAACCTCCCATAAAGTCGTTTACACAAAACGCAGGAGCGAGACGACTGCCAGTGAATCACATAAATGGGTAGTGAATCACATTACACCGGGCTGTGATACTCGCTGTGTTAATATCATTATTCAAGATATATTTTTAATTTCAGTCCCTTTTTATGATCAGTACGACTAGTTTGGTTCATCAGGTCCCGTCTAGTGAACCAAACTAGTCGCACTGGTCATATCTGAATATAATTGACCCTTCTCTCTCTCGTAAGGACTGAACACGCACACACAACCATACATGCAGATATTTTATGTTTTTGCGTGATTTATGTTGTGATTACTTTACGTTAGCTTTTGGATTTTATCTTTGTTTGTTTGTTTACTATTGTTGATTATATGACTTTTGTATTTGCTTATTGAGGTGAGATTCCTTGTATAAGCCCCTTGGGTTTCTTTTTAATCTCACCTGCACAACTTCTTTTCTTTTATTGTTGCGTTTCTGCTGCTTTGTTTTATTGTACAAAAAGATAAATCTCTCTAATCTCTCTTTAAATAAAGCAAAATTGAAATGATAGCCTACAGGATTAAATTCAAACAAATTGAAACAGTGGTGATTATTTTTTTTCCCCTTGATGCTTCTAACAAAAGACAACAAGGAGAGCAAGTAGCCACAGTAAACTGATGAGTTAGAGGGGATTGTAAGTATATGTAAGGTTTGAGCATTTTAACACAATTTTTATTTTATCTCCTCTATCGCCTGTGAAGAAGCTCTCAATGTTTAGTCAATGATTGATGCCTTTGCAGACAGGTTTAAATTAGTTCAAATTTGCCATCCTGTTATTGTAGGCGTGATAGAGAGTGATGAGGAAAGATGCAGCACAAACAGACCACGCCATGTTCAAGATAATTACCGCACTATAATAGTCACCAGTATTTCTGTAGGCTTAAAGAACTGATGACTAAGATGAAGTCTGATAATCTATAAACAATTAATCTTCCGTCTCTCTCTAGGGCCTACATGTATATCAAAGGTTTCTCCTCATAGCTCTTCTGGGTTCATTCTTTTCTTTTCAGGTAGCGGTGAATAAGACTGTCCAAGAGGCTTAGTTAGTGAGTGATACTACATCAAGACTCCCCCCCCCCCCCCCCCCCCCATCATGTTTGATTCATTTATGCGCAGGACTCGAGTCGTCTTGGCGTCTCTCCAGAAAACTTTCAGGGTGCCGGGTTATGGATGACCGTGGGGCCTCCCTGCTGCACATTCCATTAAAATCTAAACAGGGAACATTATACACCAGAGACGGCAGAGGGAACAAGGGGGTGAGGAAGAGGAGCAGAAAAAAAACACGTAGAGGAGAAGGATGCAGGAGAGGATGTAGGAGCAAACAGATGGAATAAGGACAGATTAGGAACAGGAGGAGAGGAGGAATAAGAAGCAAACAGAGAAAATGTGCGTGCGAGGAGGTAGGAGGGCTTCTGGGGTGGTTACTGGACATTTCATTAGCCAGTATACGCACAGTTGATGCCATAAATTTAAATACACCTGGGCTAAAGACATTCAAACTCAATTTTTCACAGCTCCACATTTATTTACTAGAACAGATTTTCAGTGGGTCAAACGTTTAAATACACAGTTAGTATTTGGGAACATTGCCTTTTAATTGGTTCACTTGAATCAGTTCACTACAGGAACAAAACTGGTAAATTTAACATAACATGTCGTTATGTGTGGGGTCTCTCACACTTTCAAAATCTGTTCAGATTTGAAAAATCTTTTAGTGTGGGCCTTTAGAGTAGCCATCCACAAGCCATATGTCTGATAAGACACAAAGCATGGGAATCATAAACTGGATTGGACTTCCAGACAAACATTACAGATAGAACACAGGATATTATAACTAGCCTTGGGAATCCCAAGACCAAAAGTCCAGGCAACTCTCAGTTTCAACCACATCATTTATTTATTTATCTTTTTTACAACTGGGGCACTTCCTGTTGCACAAATATTCCAAACAATGCTCTTTGATGTAAATACTGCTACTATGATAAATATCTCAAAAGCTGGGGCAGTTTCAAGATTAACAGGAAATTGACTTTTTTTATGCAGACTTCCATTTAAATGAATCATTTCTTAGAGAAATGCGTCGCTAACCTTTGCCATTCATGCAGCATCTTTTGCAATAACTACCAAGAAGAAGTGAGAGGAGTGGGAGAGAGTTAGAAATTAGTTGGAAAAACGTCAGAGAGACCTGCTTTATATGATTCACGGAGCATATTTTGGGAAGGTAGTGAATCATGGAGATGGCTTCCAGGTGTTTTAGAGAGGCAGTAAAGCAGGGAGGCCCAGGGGGAAGCACGATGGAATCGTGATGGCTGTCTAAACCTGTGGCAAAGCCCACAGACAAGACTCCATACAAACTGATGCTGAGGAAAGACATTAATATTCAAGAGATATCACTGAAAACATCAACACCAATAAAACTACATTCAACTAGCACTTGAAGGCAAGAATAAAAGATAAGCCTGCATTTTGTAGCCAATTTCATAATATGTATAAAAAGTATGCGTGTCAGCAAAATGTAAGAAGTTATAAAGAAACCAAACAGAAAGATAACTATGAAGGTCACCCCAGCGATCAAATGACTCATAAAGAGCAGCTCTAACTAAACCACATAGATTAATCGCAATCTCAAGCAAATTAAACGGTAGACGAGACAATCTTTATCCTCCCATATATCTTATGATTTACATGGGAAAAGAGATAAAAACTGTGAGATTTAAAAAAAAAAAAATGACATGCAGCACAAAGAACATCAGTGACTGACAATTGGACTTTTTCAGATGTAGGGGAATAACACGACCTTCGAAGAGGCATACATTGCTGTCTGTAAACCGGTCTACTACCGCCTTGCTGTCCGTGTCTGTACTGATGGTATTGGCACAAAAAAAACTCACATGCATGGTTGAAATTTTACAAAGTTGTTTAAAAAAAAGGGTCCAGCCCCATTTTCTAAACCCACTAACTGTCAAAGCTGTGTCCTGCCCTGTCCGACCTCTGCTGTCAACAAGGTCAAAACAGAAAAATGTAAGCATACAAGTACATGCAAACCAGGAGCGTGTAGCTATTATCACACATCCACACACTCGCTCAGCACGTCACTGAAAGTGAAATGTAGCCAGTCTCGTCATTCCACTGAAATTGAAAGCGACTCACTGAAAACCGCACGTCCTCTCGAGAGAGCAAACAACTCCTCTGTAAAAATGTAACACAACTGTGACCTTATTTGACTTTCTCTTACTCCAGCAAACTCCAGTTGGATGAACAGTTCTGAGAACAGGGCCGGACTTCGCTTTGTGACACACCACTTTGTGTGTATCTGTCACTGGGCCAAACAAAGCTAGAGTAGTTAAAGAGGTACAACACTACACACTGAATGTTTCTTTTCAATAGATTCTTGTTGGCATATGATGGTAAAATGATTTTCCAAACAAAATTCATACTATGTGTAAAAAAAACAAACCCTGCTTTTTTTGAATTCTCTGATGAAATAGACAAGACTCCAAGGTCTATTACGTATGTTACGAAATAAAAGGTATTTAGGGAATACGAACAGTAATGTTAACTGTCATAAACAGCATGGCCACGGCCATTGACTGACACTCGCCCACAAAAATCACACACCGGAGAGCCTCTCGTAGTAGAGCTGCTAGCCCAGCTACAACACAGGTACCATAACAGTGACTCTCTCTCTCTCTCTCTCTCTCTCTCTCTCACAAAGAACCATAAATGTGCTTCTAGTGACTGTCAAAGCTCCACCAGACTTCAAATCTTTCTAGCACAGAAACAGAGAGTCTGACAGTAGCATCTCGTGACTGGCTAACTCTGACTACCAGCTCTACGTCGCTGTCCATGCGACTGAGTGGTGGTCAGTCAGTGTCCCCCGTGTCCCCTGACCCTCCGTGTCCCCCACCATGTAGCCACACCTCCTACAGTCATAGGCTTCGTCCGAAATCACTCACTATGCACTACATACCCAATAGGTGTACTATCGTCCAACATACATTTGTCTGTATAAACAGTAGTATGTATCTTTTTGGACGCACTGAGCAGTAATTTACGTCATCACTTCCTGAGAGTCTCCTTGCCGGTTGGAGACGTGTAACCATGGTAACCCGTGCCAACCTCATGTAACCAAAGCGACGGTTTGTGAGAATCAAATTCTGAATTAATTTAAAATGAGATATTACGCCTAAGAAAAGTGAAATCTTATACTTGCAGTTAAATTGAAGCGTTATTGATGATACAGAGCTGTCCGTCAACATCTCTTATGAACGTTGTCGTCACTACCGCATTGCATTGTGGGATATTTATGCCACTGTAATGTCCAGCGTTGCATACTGTGATATTTCGCCAGAAATAGTACGCAATTCCCATGCATTTGGTTTCATATTAAGGTTTTGGACATACTAAAAAGATCTCACATACTGTTTTAGCGTACTAAATAGCATGTTAGTGTGGAATTTCGAACACAACCAAAGTCTGTCACAACTTGCTTTTTTGCAGAGAGAGACAGTTCTAGCAGAAGTTGAGTGTGTAGTTACCCCTTAAGCTCACTTTGAACAAGGTTACTTACTGAAGCTCAGTCTGAAAGCAACATTTAAATTTGCAGCAACCGAAAACAGTTTCATTGCAAACATGAAGTCAAGCAGGGTCATGCCTTAAGTGCAATGTGTCTCCCCCCCCATGTAGATAAAAAAAAGTCTTTTGATCTACACAAATCATGAGGATGCCATAATTGTCATTCCAAATGGCAAATTTTGCCAAAAGGACACAAGTTTGCCGTTACGTTACGCACTCTTTTTGCTCAGTGTAGCCTACTACTATTACAAGTCTCTCAGCCAACATAAAGAGATTCTCTTTAATACCAAAACCTTATACTTAGTCTCAGCCATAATAGACATATCCTGAAGGCACGAAACCAATTCAGTGGTTGACAGCTAGATTATACTTTCAAATGTAGGACATGTGTGTGTGTGTTTTTGTGTGTGTATGTATGTACGTGGGGGTCTGCACTTACACTCTGTCTCTCACACATCTGATGAAGGTAGGCCCTTCCTCCAACAATGACTATCTGAGCATTGCGTGGGTTGCTCAAGTATGCTGCCAGTTGCCTCTGTCTTGATCGGTACCAGCACACATAGAAGAATATCTTGATAATGATGAATATAATAACAACTCTGTAAAGGAAAGAGGAGAGGGGGGGATGAGAGAGGGATGGCACATCAGTTTTAAACTCCAGTTTTATCTAAAAAAAAATTATATTTTGTAAAATTATAAAAAAGTTATACTCACATGTACCAGTAAAGCTCCATTTTTGTGAGATGTTAATCAGTGAGTAGAGGCTCTCATAGCTGGGGAACAACTTGCTGATCCCTGGCCAATACCACAATTTGCCCTGAAAACAGTAACAATTTTGATTAATTCTTCCCTAAGAGGCAATATTCATCACCTCACGTATGATAACACAGGTTATAATTAACTCCACCTCACTTCTATAAACCCCAAAAGCATCTCACGGATTGAGCGAGGTTGAATAAAATGTTAGAGCACTTTCTGTAACTTAAAACAGATGGGTAAGTTTAGCACGACAGCTCCTCCGATACCTTAGCTAAAACGTTACCTAACTTAGCTAAATGCAAACACAATAACATGATTATTAACTTACTGAATAGGGACAACTCGGCCTTGTGAGTTAGCTTGAAAGGTGTTTCATTTCCCTTTTCGTTTCGGAGATGTGATGTGAGAAGAGCTCCAGGAACCAGCTGAGGCTAGTTAGCTAAGCTATTAGCAGGCCACAACAACAGTCGCTACTCTTATTTACGAACAAAACAACAACTGAAGTTGACCTGCTTTACGAACACATCCTCTCGGTGTTATATACAAGGTTACTAGCTAGTTACTCGTTAACTTAACATCGAAGAAAACAACTAAACTAATCCTACAGAGCTTTAAGTTAAGTGGCTTACGTTAGCACACCCCTCTGCGTTGCGTTCAATGCTGCATTTGGTTTAACAGTGGGCGGTGTTCATAGGAGTGTTGCCTTCAGGGCTTCCCGTAAACTGCTGAACACAGACGCAATGATTACAATTAATCTGTTAGTTTTTTTGCGTTCAAGTGCTGTTGTTGCTGAAAATGTATTTCGATTTTTCTTTGTGACCATTGCATTAACTGCACAGAGCTAATCTGTGCTGTCATAGGATAATGGAGATGACAAAGCCCGTGTCAGGTAGGTTAATAGAGTTCAGATGTTTTTAATTATCAAAAAAGGGTACAAATTGTCAGAGTATTAAATAGTAATAACGAGTGATCTGCCTCCACGAAGATTACATCTCAGCAGCAGCGTTTTCACACAAAAAAAGTGATTAAATAAGTGATCTTTCTGGGGCTTTTGTGGGCGTTTCATTGAGGTCCTTCATGAATGCTAATATTTCCGAGGGTCATGGAAGGTAGCATAGGTTCGTCTGACAAAACAAAAGGGCAAACATTGGACCAAAATACAACATATTTCCATTAATAATGTCTTTATATATTATACATATATATTAATGTATTAACAAATACATGTCTTAAGAGGCGAATTTATTCCAAGACCCATAAATGGGTGTTCATTGTTTAAAATCAGATGTTCAGTCAGTGTTTCTCTGTGATACCTTCCGAAATGTATTGAAGAAAACTATTCAAAATACTCATTAAAATGCATATACAATGTAAAGGAATAATAAGATATAAAACAAAAGGTCATATCAGGTTGTTCCTATCTCTCCTCAACTCTTTGCCTCCATCTAGTGGTCATTGTTTTATAATGCAATCTAGCATTTCAAAAGGACAACCAAATATAGAATTATGCAGTAAACAAAGACTGAAAATGGTAAATTGAAAAGAAAAGCAGCCGACCTATACGAATATACAGGAAGTGTGTGTGAGGTAATTTCCAAGCAGAACACAAGGAATCTGCATTATTTTCAAGATCTCTATCTGACATAGCATTTTAAACAAACTTTTTATGGATAAAAGTTTGTTACAATACGGTCAAAATGACTGCCTTGGTAGTTCTAGTGTTAAACCATACATTCAATTCAATAAAACGTTTAGATCAATCATAGTGACATCCAGTTTCAACCAAAAACTTTCAGAAAAAAAATAAAACATATACGCATATGACAGAAACATTTTTTATTACAATTGAAATGCATCTTTGATTACAGGTCATTTAAAAATCCTGTAGTCTTTTCGTCAAACAACGATTTATAGGATGTGTATTATTTATAAAACAATAACACATAAGTGTCGATCATTTTCTGTGCAATGCTCTTCCCCAAATGCTCCATTGTTATGGCAAAGTTAAAATAAGCCCAAATTGTCGATGTTTAACATAACAGCTTTTAATAGTAAATTAAATTGACATTTACAATAAATCTCCAGCTATTTATCCAATAACACAAACACATTCTTCACATTTTCATGATGATTTTTCAGTGAAGCGACAGTTTCTGAGTCCATTCTCTTTCTTATCGGTTATCTTCCACAATGATGTTTCGTCTTGGGTAGGTATCCACTTCCACAAATATGTAACGAAACTCATATTTTCCAGTTTCAGGATTCTGTGAAATAACAACAAGTTCAAATAGTATCTCAATTTAGTGGATATCTGTATACACATTTCAAAATAACAGTTCACCTCTGTACATTTAGTCTCTGCTGTCACATGTGAAAGTACTTATGACTTATGTATAATTCTTAAATATCAGGATAGCTACACATGAACATTTCATAAACTGCATTTTAACAAAGGTAAATACCAACCTCTTTTGACTCCGAGTGTACAGTTCCTTTGAGGCCTGGCTCAGAGCCTTCAATGTAAAACTTTAGTCTCAAATGCTTCAGTCCATCCTTCAGGTACTCCTGATGTCTAAGGTGGAAA
Organism: Sebastolobus alascanus; assembly: GCA_916701645.2. NCBI lineage: Eukaryota > Metazoa > Chordata > Actinopteri > Perciformes > Sebastidae > Sebastolobus > Sebastolobus alascanus. The sequence continues at coordinate 722,322 of CAKAOJ020000225.1, read as the reverse complement.
CAGACACACAGGATAAAAATACTATAATACATCAGCACTACCACCACACAGATCCTTATGTATAATACAGTCTAATCAACAGCTTATTTGGACACAGTAAAAAAAGTCCCACCTGACTTGCTGTCTCCTTCCTCGACGGGTAGTCTCCCCATAACACTTGATCGGCTCCCCAAATGCACCAATCACCTGCATTTTCAATAAACAAAAATGTTTTTTGAACTTTACTTTCCAACAGGAGATGACTTCAAGATTTTCACTGAATTTAATGTAGAATTAGGTAACATACAATCCAATAATTGTTACAATAAATTCACGCATTCAGTGTAACAATGCAACATTTAAACTATAGTCGTGTACTGTCGGATCTCATTCTTACCTCTGGGTCTAACTTGAGTTTGTTGAAGGCTTTCCCGTAGACTTTATTTGGACTTGAGGAAGAAAACAGCTCCTGGAACACCACATATAACAGCCCACCTGCACACAGAACAACACACGTTAGTGCCCATATCCATTATTTGACTTGAAATTATGATAAATCTGCTTGAAATCTTGAGGTTGTAGTCACCCGTCACTCCAAGCCCGATGAGTACAACTATCAAGTAGGTGAAGTCTCTGCCAGCTGCCTTCACTGGAACATATCGAGGGTGGAGTTATTAGACAATCAGTCAACTGTTTAGTAAGTAACAGTTTGGTACTTTATCAAGTAGACTTACCAAACAGTTGGAGTCTCACAAATGCAAACAGGTGCTTGATTTATTCAATACATAAATGCATTATTTGGCTCCTGGATCAGATAAGACCATTTTAAGACATTGCATTGGACTCTGGTCTCTTGTGATGATGATTTGTCACGATTCAGTTACTATTTATAGACTCAATCATTATAGTGATTGAGTCCATCACATAAAATAAATAGATTATAATCTATCAGTCCATAAATACGAGTAATAAAAAACAATCTTGCGACCTCAACTAACTATGTTATGTCTTGAGCTGTGCATCTGGACAAATTCCACCTGTTTTGAATTTTAATGCAATACTTGTTTTGACAGTATGGAAAATATGTTATTGCACTGCTGCTGTTATAATTGCAGGCAACTTTTTTTTTTTAAACATGTACATATCATCTGTGTCTGCCAATATAGATCCTACACACAGTACATACAGTATAAAGACATGTATACGTGTACATACTGTACATAATCCAGTACATGTATATCCATTCAGTATTTATGTCTTTGCACTATTTGTATTGTTTACACTTAAAGAACAATTGGCTTATAAATAGACGTTTTATTTTATTCGTATTTTATTGTTGGTCATTGGTGCTTTATAAATATACAGTATATACAGTATATATATATATGGTTCAGAGCTTACACCGGCCAGCGCTGATCCAACCGGACTGGACCAGGTCTCAGACTTTGGACTGGACTGGGGTCAGAGGTCAGGCTGACAGGTCAGGGGTCAGCAAGTGGATGAGAATGTTTTATATATATATATACACACCTATTTTTCCACTAATTGTGTAACTTTACATAACAGCCCTGTCTATTCCTCACCTTTATTTGTCCAGCTTTGTTGTCTTTGTCCCTAGCTGGGTTTTTTTTCTATTTCTGTATAAGTATCCTACGTTTAGAGAGATGCCTAAAAGCATTGACAAGGAGTCAAATTCTTTGTATGTATGTTCTTGGCAATTAAACTGATTCCGAGTATCTTTTCATGCAATTTAGCGCACTGAAATGAGAGTCCACAAGAGAGGACACGAGTCATCTGTATGTCGGTGTCTTGCTTACCTGTTTGTGCAGCTGAAGGCTTCGGGCTCCCTCTCTGGTACCTGGAGACAGACCTGTCTCTGTCTTCGGGGCTGCTCTTCTGATTTCTGGCCGCAGAGTCGATCCAAACCCCCCGCCGTGTCTGTGACTGAATGAAGCAGCTCAGCACCGGGACCACAGACGAAGAAGGAGCCTCGGTTCTCCTGTGGAAGGTCAGTCTCCTGTGCGTGTGGATCAGCAGACTGACTTGTGTGAGTTTGCATTTGTGAGCGCAGTACTGTGTCTGTTGTAGATTCCGGTGCAGAGATTTCAGTATCTGCGTGTAAGCCATGATGACTGTATGTCCTCTGTGAGATAGTTAACCTGCACAGTTAGCACGGTGGACAGCTAGCAAAAGCTGTTAAAAACTGGCATAAACCTACTGCAGGCTGAAGTAATATAAAGTGACTTATTAATTTATGAAATGCACAACACAACACGAACTAACCTACTGTGCTATACACGGGCGGCCTCTGTCAGGAACCATGGTCAAGAGTCGTGGTGTTTGTGTTCGTGAGGCGCACACTTTTGTCGTCACTCACCATAGGGATCATGGGAGACTGAGTTTTTTAATGTAGCACCAAATGTAGCACGGAAAACAGTCCACACACATTCACAGACTGGTAAGAATACATTCATTGCGTTATTAGTAGCTGTTAGTAATATTATAGTGAAAGGTAGATCTATAAAAACGGTGTTTTTTTTTTAACCTTCATCATACTAACCTCATGATACTAAAGACTATCACAAAAATACACTACTGTAAGAAACAACCATCATGGCAAAACTTATTTCTTCTCAAAACAGTATTAGTTTGTAAATAATGTCATCTGAAGAAAAAAAAAATAGATTTGTATTATTTTAGGAAAATTACAGTTAATTTGCATATTGTGTAAAATGCAAATAGACAGAACACATGAGGAAATCTGTGTCTGCTGCATCTGTGTCTGTCTCCTTCAAAATGACTGACAGAGTGTACACCCTGATAGTGTGTGATACTTTAAATTAGGACCCATGGCAAAAATTGTATCTAACTATTCTATTTATCTATTTTAACTGCTGCAATTGGGGGTCCCCAAGGAAGGAATTGGTCTTTTTAAAAAGTACTAATTAAAACAGAAACAACTTGATTGACAAAGTCATGAAAAATTGGAATGATAGAATTAAGCACTTGTGAAATATGACAAAAAGTAGACCTCTGGGGTCTGCAGGGACCCCTGTCGGTGGGTCGAGGGTTAAAGAAACAAACACAATTTTGTTCCGATTTGATAACATCTTTTTCTTAAGCCAGAAAACAACACTGACATATTATCACATTTGAAGTTGATATGAAACTCTGTTAGCATGCCTATTTTCCAACGTATCCCCATACGATGGTTCATAAGATATGTTACCAAAAGTTATTTTTCATGAATTTTCCTGTTACTGTTTAGGCAACACTACTTGGTTAGATTTAGGAAAAGATTGCGGTTTGGGTTAATAAGAACGTTTGTTACGTAACTTATGTAGGCCTACGTAGTGTTAGTTAAGTTGGCCTATGTAAGTAATGCAACAAAAGCATGTTAAAATAAGTCAACGTTGACTTTTTCGTTTCACAGGGGACATGAGCAACGGTCTCCTGGGTGAAACTCCTGTGTTTGTTTGACTCATCCACCCACCCCGACATCCTCCCTACATCACCTGACTTCCTTAGAGGCAGCCCTGCACATCCTGGCTCACAATTACGTGGGTTATATACGAATTATAGTGCATTAGTTTTCCTAGGTAGCCTTTAAGTACAAACAGTGAATGAGAACAGTCTGTATTTTCAGACACGGAGCAACATTAGCATTCATGTGAAGTCATGTAGTATCACCTGATTAATGCAAGTCCAATATCCACTGTCCTTTTAGCTCTGTTTTGGGTCTCTACCAACTCTTGAGGGAAATATCTGACTCTTTAGCTGCTAAATGCTCCACTAAAAGTGACACCATGAGAGCGGTGAGAATGAACCAGTTACATTTTCTGTTTTCTGTTAAATGTTCAGTTATATTTTCTGTAAATTTTACTTCCCAACATAAATGGGGAGCCTCACTGCTAGGAATTCTGCTGACGTAATACTAAAGCCTTTACTTAGTTATTTGTTTACTCGCATTTAAGCATTTAAGTATAAAGTATACTTAATCTAGTCTAATCTTAGTCTAATAATACAGGGATCAGCATATAAAATATCCACCCTGTGTTTTTGAATTGTTGAAATTATTTAATATAAACTCCAGAAACCCAGATTTTTAAAAGCCACTATTTCCCAGAAGAAATATTGAGTACATGGCCTCAGTATCCTCAAGGCCCCTGAACAGAGCAGAATAGAAAATTTGATGTTACTGACAAAATAAATCATCACAATAAAATCAGTAAACATTAGTTTATTGAAAACATTCTGTCCAGCATTTTCTGTTATCAAATAAATATGCAAACGGGTTAAAAAACAAACAAACACTACAATGAAATGAAGTTTAACAAAGAGAAAGGAAGTAAATCATGTTCAGACATCAGTGAAAGTGTCGGTAAATAAACATTAGTTGATGGGTCAGTAGAATCATGTATATGCACCCATTTGTGAAGTTTAACATGACTTTATTTCAAACATTCAGTTGTTTCATGTTCTCAACAAGGCTTTCTGTACTTGTCTGGATATAAAAACAACCTGATATTCTACTGTAAAGAAATGACATAAAAATAAGAAATAAAATGTTAAATCAGCAGCTGAAATATGCAATTTCATATTTTGATGGTTACACGAAAATTATTTAAAAAACCTGATTCTGTTTTTTTTTTCTCCAAGAACAACTTTACATTAAAGGTACTCTATTTTTAAAAAAACAAAGTTTCAGTCCTGTATCTGAAATTACCAGTGCTCCGTGTCAATCCCAGCCACTTGTGGAGCACAGGTATAGGGGGAAAATGCACCTCTGCGGTCCCAAAGCAAAGACGAAAAACTTGCACCACAAACTTTTTTTTTCTCATCACAACACTCTACATTGGTAAAGTTGCTCAGGGCAACAAGTTCACTCAAGATGCAAGGGAGAGAAACCTTAGCTCCGAATGCTGTCAAACTTGGCAAGATGCAGAGGAATGATGCATCTGTCTGATGTATCTGCAGAGAAATGAAAACACTATTACTTTGAGTCTGTTCTGGGCCCTACACTTTTCTCATCTGCTGCCTGGGCTGCTTGTGATCGAATTGGCTCAGACTTCCTTAATTACTGAGCTGTCTGCCTCTATCTATATGCTGGCAGATGAGTTTGGGACTGTGTGTGTGTGTGTGTATGTGTGTGTTTGTGTTCAAGAGAGAAGAGAGAGGTACAGTATTTGTGTGAACACTTTTTAAATATCTATGACAAGTGTTGGCAAAATAATAAAACAGAGAGACAACACACAGACATGAGCGCAATGTGTGTATAGAAAAGAATAATTTTATTCAGTATGTGCAGAAATATTGGTCTGTGTATGATTGTGTGTGTGGAGGAAAAGGGGAGAGCATGGATGTAAATAATAATAGCACCCGATTCGACTGTTATCAGGCCATTAAATAGGCTTTATCAGTTATCATTAGGGGCCTATACTACACCTACTACATTGTAAAAGTGAAACTTAAAAGCAACACGTTCTCACATGTTGTAAAATTGAATGAAACGTCAACTTTTGAATACAAACAAAAAGGCTTCTTTAGGTTTAGGCAACAAAACTACAATTTCTTTAGGTTTAGGCACAAAAACAGTTAGATTTAGGCAATAAAACTAGAACTTATTTAGGTTTAGGCAACAAAACTACATCTTCCTTAGGTTTAGGCAACCATACTGCAACTTATTTAGGTTTAGGCAATAAAGCTACAACTTATTTAGGTTTAGGCAATAAAACTACAACTTCTTTAGGTTTAGGCAACAAAACTACAACTTCTTTAGGTTTAGGCAAAAACATTGTGTTGTTGTATTGTGGCTTAAAATAATATTAGGAACACAACACATTGTTGGTTTCACAAGGGATGCGATCTCCAGTCTCCTGGGTGCACCTGTCATAATTCCTACGGTCACTAGAGGTCGCTGTCGTATTCTTTTTTACCTTCTTTCAGTGATTTACCATGTGAATAGATGATAAAACCTACTAGTAGGTGTAGTAGGCCCCTACTGACCCACGTCTATGGGGCTTGACTGATAACTCCTAATTAATAGCCTGACAACAGTCTAATCGGCTGATAATACATACATGAACAGAAAATAATGTACACATAGATGGTAAATACCATAAAAAGTGACACAGTAAGAAGAAAATAAGAAGTCGAATAATGACAGAGTGTATATGTGTGTGAATTGTTTGTCATTGTGCTCACAGCTGATCTACTATTCTTACCTTCCTTATATATATTGCAGGTTGTTTTTCTTACAAAAGCAGCCTGCCAACAGTGAGCGTTATTAGAGTGTGAGGCTGATCCGTCCCCTCTGCAGTATATAAGGGGTTAATCTCATCAGGACAAGCACAAAAAGTCAATTATCTTGTCTGTCAGGTACCTGTGATTATATGAACCGCCTGGGACTCATTTTATTGTCCTGCTTGGTGAAACAAATCCTTTTGGTTTCTCTAAAGCAAATCAGCTGCAACAAATAAACCAACATCTATATATTATGAATGTGAGACATGGACAGTTTGAGGACACATAAAGGGGACAGCGGAAATGTTGACCGAAAGCCAATAAAACAAAGAAAGAAAAGGTGAAGCTTTATTGTTATTTATTTTACAAAGCATCAGTATAATCAGCCCTGAAAGATAATCTGAGTAACTGTAAAAACTGTCATCCTTTCAGTTTGCCCTATAGTATAAAAGTCTGTTTTAATACAAAGGTATTAAGCTCCTACAGTAGAAGAGAGTTAGAAGACAAACAGACTTGAAGTATTTGCCAAAATAACGAAACAAGTATTCTTTGTCAAAATAAAAATGCCTGTCAAAAAGTTATATTTAAAAGGGAGTTTAAAAGTGTTAAAATGAAAATGGTGAAATTAATTTGCTTAATTCTCTTTTACGTAATGATTTGCAACAACATGCAATTAATTAATTTTGAAGATGCTATTTTTTTCACTACTCTTTATGTCCTATGACTTATGTATTAGTAGATGGGGGGTTTAATAATTTAATGTTAGTATGTTAATGTTTTGATGGATATAAAAGAAGCATGCACAAGCCACCCAACTCGGCCTCAAACTGTTATCCAGTTTTAAATTTAATTAGTTTAGTAATTAATTCCAATTTTCTAATAAAATAAATCTTCCTAGATTTGACTAACGGCAAGCATCTATAATTTTCTATAAAAATCATAATGTGTACGCTACTCATTTTAAAAATGCATGCTTAAAAATGAACTTGAAGATGTTTGATCACATTAATTTAGTTTATCAGTGAGGAGTCTATGACAATGACAGATATGTTTCTGACTAACATCCCAAATTTAAAGTTTAATAATGAATAATCATGATTATTCTAAAGGTCCATTTCTTTCCAGCGAGACAAAAAACTCTGGATTGTGTTCATCTCTGCACATGAATACATATTGAGTATCCTTTCGTCAAAGTGTCCCTTCATCATCATCATCATCATCATCAGCATCATGCTGGTGTAAATCTCCGCTCCGCTTTTTCATATGTCAGTGACGCCCGTTCGTACTGATCCAGGATTGCACTATTCTCAAGAAGTCTACATGATGGAGACAATGCAACATAATGTAGAACATAAGCAGACACACACACACAACAGGACAGCACAGTTTTCACACTAAAAAGACAAAACAATAGGTAGCACTTTATGTGACTGCTCCATTATGTGCGAGCATAAAGCTGCAAGCATGAACTTCTAGAACTAACGCAGCAACTTTTTAATGAACAAGTTCCTCTCATTGGTGATTTACATCTCAAATGTTTATATTACTGTATCATATTGTGCTTACTGCAACCTCATGAAAGCACAGTCGTGGAGCATACACATGAACTGTTACACACGGGCATAACTACTATGCTTCACAATTAACCAAACACAAAATCAAATACTACAAGTGACATAAACCATGCAAAACTACAGAGGAATTCAGTATAAGTGTGTGGTCAGTGAAGATTTTTAAATAACGAAGAGAAGTCAATCTCTTTCGTGCTTTCTTTAGTGTGTGCAAAAAAATCCCACTAATGTAATTTAAACAGCCAAGTTCGCACACAAAGGCGTATGAATGCCACGATAATGCACAAGGCATTTAGCGTGCAATGACAATCGCTTTCTTGCTTTTGGTGTGTCATTTGTACGCCATGCAGTCTGTATTGAGAGCTAGTGGCGTAGCATAAAAAGTGAGAGAAAACGCTTATGGTGGGCTGGTGGGGAAGTGGATGGGTCCAACAAACACACGACTTTTAACCAGGAAACCGGTGTTTGAGACCGGTGATTTGTTGTGTATTTCTCTATTTCTATTTCCTATTTCTCACCTTAAATGTTTTCAGAAACATCTTGTAGTGTACTGTTTAGCTGTAAAATGAGAAAGTTTGTGACGCGGCAGCCATGTTGAGATCAGTTGAGGAAATACCAAGCACTGCTCACCAGCCGGAGCACAGCAAATAGGAACGCTCTCTCTCTCTCTGAAATGACCTGTGATTGGCCAAAGTGTCCCGTCATGGGCTAGATTTTTAAAGCCTGAAAACAGAGACATGAGGAGGAGCAGAAGTCTAGTTTTCTCTCAGAACACTTGAATTACAATATGCTGAAAGGTTATTATGGATGTCTTGCCCAATGATGCCAAAAATATTCTGCCTACTGCCACTTTAACATACTTATTTTAAGCCAACATGACGTTTTTTCCTCAACCTTTTTGTTGCCTAGACCTAACTGTGGATGTCGCTGTAGTTTTGTTGCGCGGTGTACAAATGACACGCGAAAAGTCGAAAATGTGTCCTCATGACACATGCGGAACGTCCATGTAATGTTGTGCTATTTATACGCCTTCCTGTGAGACTGGGTTGAATTTAATAAAAACGTGGGATTGTGTCTGCTTTCCAATTTGTGCTTTTATGTGGACTCAACAAGTGACTTTACATGATTGATATGAATTATTGGCTGTAGGCCTACTGGGAGAAAAGTGCAGAGGTTAGACATATCATTTGATAACAGCTTCAACTAAAGATGATTGAAAAAGTCCATGCTAATGAATATCCACTGAGTGAATGTATGTCCTCGGGAGGACATACAGTAAACTTGAGCATCACAAAGACTTCAAACAAACTCACTGGGAGGACAAGATGGCTGCAAGCAAGAAAACCATCTTGGTGAAAATGAACAAATAAAAAAACATTAAAAAAAATATATATATAAACCCGCGCAAAAATCACAGAAAAGGAAAAAAAAAAGAACTTACATAAAAAGTATATACTGACTGGGCAAAATGATGACTACACAACAACATATAAAGATTGTGATTGTTGGATAAGAGTGCTTACCTTGAGATTGTCTCTTAGACCCTAGTTGTGTTGTACTCTGATTCATGTTTGCTCAAAGAGCCAATGAGGCAGAACCTGAAATGTCACGGCTCTTTCGTTTAATATCAAACTCCTTTTGCATAGAGAGGTCAGAATGCATTATGTGCTACACAACAGCAGTAAACTTCATTAGTGCTTTGCTAGTCTCTGGGAGCCTCGCATGCAGACTTGTAGAAAATTGAATAAACAGTCAAGAACACTCTGGAAAGAGCACATAGAAAGTGCATGCAGGAAAGTATTTTCTCCAAAAAATGTACCTTCACATAGTGTTTTTGTAAACATATACAGTTACTTTTCAAGCAGTCAAGGTGCAAATACACAGTAAAATACTTTTTCTTTTTTTATAGAAAATCTTGTTCATGCCAGAATGTTGAGCTTATAAGTCATATATTTTCAGTATCACAGTTAGGAATAGAAATGCATATTTTATAATAATTTGCATCCATGTCAATGAAGTTAGTCGTCTCTATGAGGCACAGATTCAAGCCCTTGTGTTAACAGTCAAAACTGGACTGATTGAATTATTATCTTCAAAAATGAGGTCTGTATTTGCTTAAAGAGCTCTGACAAACCTCAAAGTACAGTAGAGTTTAAGCTTTTGGGGGGAAACTAGCAGGGGGCGCTTGACATGTTCAAGGATGAGCATGCAAGAGGGGGCAAATTTCATCATAATTTAGCCCTTTGTGAAAAAAAAAAGTTTTTAATGATAGAAAGGGGAGAAAGAACAGGGATCAATGCAAAAAAAGAAGCTTATCGTAATCTTAAAAAAATAATGAGAGGAAGAACGCTAAAAGAAGAGGGAAACAGAAATAAATGTAGGCCTAAGTATCCCACACACATTTCCCCATAGTTAACTCTACGGTTGTTGTTCTTTCCTCATCAGAAATCTATGGATACTGACCGCTGTACTGCCTTTTCGTGGCGTGAAAGCCGGTGGCTGGTGGTGGGAACTTCTTCCAGGTCGTCGTCCAGGTCGCACCCATTGTCCGCCGCCTCTTGCGAGTAGCTGTGCTTCATGACCAAGATGCTCCTGCGGTTTCCGGTGGACGGCAGCAACGGCCGCACTGCCATGGGCGGCTGCGGGAGGTCTGTGAGCAGAGTGGCGGCCGCCGCTTCCCTGGCGCTCAAGTTCCCGCGGCTCCCTCGTCCACTGAGCGACAGCTGGGATATGTGGGCGGAGCCGGGGTTGGAGGAGGAGCCACAGTGGTGGTCGTGGACGCAGCGCGAGGAGGCACGGCGAAGGGCGTGGTAGTTCTCGAAGTCTTCCGCCAGGTCGACCAAGTCTGCCGAGGCCGCGGCGGCTGTGGTGGCGCTCCGTAAAGTACACAGCTCGTAGTGAGGCGGCTCAAAGACCTCTTGGAACATGGTGGGGTCAAAGTCCTCACGCCGCAGGATGTACTTCTTACGTGGCTGCTTGATCTGGACGATGACGGAGACGATGAGGAGGATGAGGACGATGCAACAGGTGACACCGATTATGGTCCCGTTTGTGTTGTTCAGGTTGTCCAAGATGTTGGCTTTCCTCTTCTCTGTGTGGTGGTAGAGAGACAGCACAACAGAAAGGGAACTTTAATGAGAATATTAACTACACGGTCCAAGATGCCTTGCAAAATGTGTGAAGATAACTCTGATTACCAACTCTATTCCCAGTTAATTGACCATTGGCTAAACCAGTCGTGTCTAGAAGGAAACCCACAAGTTGCAAAACTCTTGCAAGATGGTTGAGGTTAGGCATTGACCTCGATGGGTTAAGGTTAGGATAGATCGTTGGGCAGTGAGTCTCACAAGAGTTTTCACACATTTTCGTTGTGGGTTACCTTCTAGAAATGACCGGCTAAACCCTGTGCACAAACAGTGATTGTCCAATCACAGCTTAGCAACCGTAACTAGGCACGTAAGGCCTGTCAAGCTTGGATATCTCAAGGGCTGTAGTAAGAGAGACACTCTGTATATAAAGCGTTTGGATGGTGGTTTCTTTCTTTAAAAAAAACTAAAGGGATGGATTAAGTGTGTCTATCTGCTGTGATGTAAGCTACGAATGTTTGCATGCCTGGCAAACTAGCTTACCTGCAGTAGCCTAGCTACCAAACCAAGCATTACCTCCAAGGCCAGGTTAAGTTAAAAAAGCCCCGTTCACAACTAGTACATCCACTGTGTAGTATTTCTCCATTGTTTGGAAGCTGGTCCTGGTCCCTGCTATATCAGATTGTAGGCTAACTTTTCAGCTCTGTCTCACTCTATTGGATTTTGAGCAGTTTTAACTCCTAAAAGGACTAAAAGCCCTTTCTCTTGTAACGTTAAAAGGGAATTGTACCGTTTGAAAATATTAACAACTAAGCATCAAGCATAAATTCTGACATTTTGCCGGGGACCCGTTAGCTATAGCCAGTAGGTGATTTGAGGGGGGATGATGGGGGATGCCATCTCCCTTGTTAGCAAAATGACCAAAATGCAGAGGGAGAGGCAGAGAGAGTGCAGGGGCAAAGGGGTTATTGAGTTGAATATGTTAGTCTAGTCTGCCTGACTCATTGATCCTTTATCTGACTGAGGCTTGTGCAGTCTGAAATCAAGGACTCATTTTTTTTACATATTAAGAACTTTGAGAGTTAATATGCCACTGTTATCATTGTAAACTGCATAGGCGATGCGAGAATGGAAAGCTAGACAGGTATAGCAACAGTACCTAAGGGGGGGGGGGTTGAGGCTTAGCAAATGGTCATAAAGATTTCCTTAGAAGTAGCTCAAAGAAGGAGATACCATAGCTCACATGTAAAGAAATCTCTAACAAAGGGACCTTATCATATACAGTATTAAGGCCATGACTTTCATCAGCTATCAAAAAGATGGGCAAAAGGTCATATTGGGTCATAGGTATCGTCTATTCATCACGAGGGAAACTACAAAGACTGACTAACAGTGTGTAGAGAGGCAATCTGTGGGGAGATCTGTGACATTTAAATGCTGGATGAACATGTAACACAGCACACCGAGCTTCAATGACACCAAATGGTTACATTCAGAAGTGTAAAGGAGGAAGGAATAAAACTTGACATTTTACCACTAATGAGGACAAATGTGGGCACTGCGGTGGCACTATGCGTTGCTACTAGAGCGGAGAGAAGGCGGAAAAAGACAGAGTAACGGGCTGAGAAACATGGCCTCTTCTTGCTGAGTTCTGCACAATTTCAATCGCAGACTGTAGGGTGGAAAGGTATCTTAGTCTGAGTGAGGAATAGGCCATGCAGGATTTAATTAATTGATGCAATTTGTCATTTGCTCTGCTTAAGAGAGAGTTACAGTACTGTGGCTTCTCCGTGTGCAGCTTTTCTATCTGATCTAAGGGAGGGAGGGTGACTGTGGGGCTGGAAGTTTACTGCAAAAAAAAAGAGCAAATGACAAATCTTAACTGCAAGCCAAGCACAACAGCGTAATGATCAAAAACACGTTGTATTTATTGACGTGGGAGTTTCAATGCTAGAGGACTCAGGGGAGCTACTGTATAGATCTCATCTTACAGTATGTACTTGGAATACAGTGATGGCTCATGAAAGGTCGCGGAACAGACTAATTAATTGGCGATATAATGCAGAAGAAAAACTGGCTCGTCCCCAGAGTCTTCACACATCTCAGCTAATTATTGGAATGGCATCACATAGCATACGGAGATGCTGCAATAAGAAAATCTCAGTTCGATAAATTATGGAGCTGCCAGCGGCGAGACACTGGGGATCAATGTATAGATCCAGTGGCTTTAAAATTCAGAGTGTGTGACGAATCAAACTACAGAGGAAATGAAGAAATTGATGGTATTACAAAGTAAGGGAATAAACAGGACCGGGCTTGCCTTAAGAAACAGGAAACATGATCAAATAAGACCAGGAAAACAAAGACCTGGACCAAGAACAGGATCAGTAATTCATATTGTGACTTGTCTCTCTTATTATACATCACAATTATATAATTGTATAAGATATTAAATACAGTATTATTATTAAATAGTAAAACAAGTAGTAAAAACAAACTCAAAGTAATTCTGATTAAGTTCACATGCTTTGTCAATCCAGGAATTTCCAATTCAAAATACAAACACAGTTCAAAGCTTGGCTTGAAATTTAAAGGGTGGGTCCATTATTTTTTAGTTTTTGAGGTTTTTATATCTATTATTTTCCCAAACCCTTCTAAAAACGTTTCCCCACGTGACCTGATGTAGGTTTCTGCATGATGACGCTGCTACATCAGTATATATCCTTATAGTTAGTCTATTAACGTTACATACACTAACTTGAACAGCGGCACGGTACCGGCACGGAAGCTAAGCAATGTACTGCAAAATAATCAACTGTCAGAGTAAAAAAGGTAATATATATTCAGAGTTTAACACTCAAAAACTCCATAACAATAGCTGAATCCTGATTGGTGCGCAGATGTACGTGACATCACTTTTTTCCAGCTAAGCCCCGCCCCCTTCAAAACCAGTGAGAAGAGCAACGAGAAAACAGAAATCTCTAAATTAAATAACCAAAGCTGTTCTAACTTTGGCAGAAAATTGTGTTAGATCCCATCACTCATCGTAAGAATCTGATTGAAGAGAAAAAACATTTCAGTACCTTTAAATAAAAAAGAATATTGCTAAAAATGGTATATATAAAAAGAAAAACAACTAAGAATAACAAAACGCTGTGTAAAAACCATAATCATGTTTAATGCCTGAGTTTAAGTGGACTATATTTCACCTGGGGTGCAATATGTGTTCTAATGATAGAGCCTCTTGCAGTACCAGTGCTGTCATGGAGGCAATGCTAATAATGCCTCTAGTAGTATTTATAGCAGACCCAGTAGCAACACAGGAAATACTAAAAGTACCTCTGTGTCACAGCACTACATAGCTACTGCTAACTATTACTACTAATAACAGTAGTGACAAGTAGTAGTAGGAGTGTATCAGGCTCCTACCAGAAGTTCAGTACTGTTCAAACCCACTCTGTTTCCCTGTCGCTCTCCGTGGTGCTGAAACACTCAGACATGTACAGTATATCTCTCCCAGTGTCTCTCTTCATGATGCTAAAAAGTAACATCTCACCTTTGCATTGGTTCTCATCCCAGGGGTAGACACAGTTCTGCATGCCATTGCACACCAGCGTGCTGTTTATGCACATGTTACTGTGACAGAAGAAGGCATCTGCTTCACATGGAGCTGGAAAAGACAGAGCAAATTAACACAATTACAGCAATATACTGTAGTGCGTGAAACATTATCCTGTACACCTGCAATCTAATCAGAAGCCACAGAACAGTTGAGCAAAAAGATAGTGAATTTCTGCTCATTAACAACAGCAAACATGTAGGACACTTTAGATATGCTGCAGCACAAATTTACAGCTGAAGAGATGTTCCAGTGTGCCAGATTTTGAGGAAATGAATTTGGACGGGCATTACTCAAATCAGACCTGTTCCCCCCCCAAACCCATCTGTTCTTCATGAATTTTCATCCTCCTCTTCAAACATTTGCAGAGACAACTTCTTGTGGATATGAATGAATTTCTTGAAATGTGTGTACTGTCTGTGCGCTTGTGCGAAAGATAGCCATCAAACACAATCAATCAAGGCGTTGTTTATTTCTCCTTGGTGCACATCCCAACACAAATTCAAACCAGGCCATAAACATGAGCATGTCCCCGGACACATGATCCATCACGGCACCTGTCCTCCCAGTGTGGCCCGGGACGCGGCACCGCCTTAACGTCACAGGAGATAGAGCCACCCATCAGCGAGACATGATCGTAAAATCAGTGTGATATTAATACAGGCTGCGTCATACATATATATGACAATGGAGGTACATAAACCAAGGTGCCCTTACTCTCAACAACCAATCACACTAATGCATAAGCCAGCTGGCCAATTCATCCTGCCAATCACAGTGAGAGAGATAGCTAGCCACATGCTAATAGTTTGTCCTATTTAATCTACAGTGTAATTTTACTGTCACCTGTCAGATCAATGTAGTGCAGAGTGCTCTCTCTCTCCTCTCACACACAACACTAGAACTGGGTACTAAAGCAGCTTGCCAGTGGTACGGCAGAGCTGGGGACTATTTGACAGTGTTACCACTGTGATGCATAGCTGTTTACAACCCAGCGCTCATCCCGAGTGAATAATAACACACCAAATTAGAGTGACTTATCTCTATCTCTCTGTATTCCATCCTGTCTGGGCCTTTGCCTGCCTTTCCTGAGTCATATGGCTCTCTCTGTGTGTGTTCTGATACTCCTCTTCTCATTTTCTCCCCCTACCTCTGTTTCCCTCTTTCTCATCCTTTTTCTTTCATTCACTATATGCCAAACTGTTTTTTTTCTGTTAATAGCCAGCAGAGGGAGCCCACTCCTTCTCCTTTAGCCTCCTCCACACACCACAGGGTGAGACCAGGCAATATAAAGAGCGAGATCCACACTAATCTCCTGCGAAATTAATTTCAAGAAGTTCTGTAATAAAAGTGCCCTTTTGCCCACACAGAAGCATCCCCAGTCACTGCTGGAAGCATAAATTAACTCCTAAATGAGTGGCTGATGAAAATGTAGTCTGGGTGTCTCTGCAGAGATGCTTCTGCAGTGAAGTACTAGAATCAACACATGGTTATCATGAATGTTTCTAATCAAATAAACATTACAGAGCTGCGTTTTTGTTCCATAGGAGTGGAGTTAGGCTATTTCTAGGAGATGAGGATGATGGGTCTTTATTATGTCTGATGTTGTTTTCCTTTTGCAATAATAAGCTTTTTTTCAGTGCTCACATCTGCAGTGATATAATCTCTCACATTACTGTCAGATACTGGTTATGCACTACTGATTCTTGTTTTTAACCTATAATGATTGACAATATACTTTGATTTTCCTGCCAGCATTGTCTAGATTAATTACCATGAATATGGTTGATGATAAATACTGGAACACTCTCTATGTGGGAGTCAGTCAGTCATCCTTATGTTGCCTGCAGCTAATTACCTCTGCCAAGGCCGAAGGCCTAGGAAGGAGGTTATGTTTTCACCGGCGTTGATTTGTTGGTTTGTCCGTTAGCAGGATTACTCCAAAGGTCTGCGATGGATTTGAAGGAAATTTTTTCGGAGGGGTGGGGTGTGGCACAATGAACAATCCATTAGATTTTGGTGGCGATCCGGATCATGATCCGGATTCAGGAATATTTTTTAAGATTTCCGATAAGCCTGAGCATTAAGACCACAGGGTATATATAACACATGCGCAGTGTAGCTGATGACGCGTTGATGATGTGTGACCCCGCCTTCTTCTTCTGAGAGCAGAGAGACGTGTGTGGATGTGTGTGCGGAAGCTGCTGGCCGTCCACGGTGAGAAATAAAAAAGCTGTAGATGACGGGATGACAGACAACGTAGTGTAACGTTATACAGACATGACAAGGCTGCTGAATGAGAGAGGCATCCGCCGATACGTTACACGGAAACAAGTACAACCGAACGCTGATTAAGACATTTTCTGGCGACCATAAAGGTTAGAATTAACTTTCATGAATTGAAAACACACTGTGAAAGGGTTAAATTTGTAAGACGAAAACACAGACACCACCCAGACCAGACAACGCCATGGTAGCGACCTGTCAATCACTAGGTAGCCACGCCCTAAAGCATCTCCTGCTTTATGGTCTATTTGACTCTAAATGGGACCATAATTTACTAAATGAACATCATGCTGTATGGAAGAAGACTTGAAACTAGCGAGGGTAGTAGGGTCATTTTCTCATAGACTTCTATACAATCAGACTTCTTTTTGCAACCAGAGGAGTCGCCCCCTGCTGGCTATTAGAAAGAATGCAAGTTTAACGTACTTCCGCATTGGCCTCACTTTTCAGACCCGGAGGTAGCCCACTGAGCATGGCATGGACTGGCACCAGCTTACAGCTCTGATCTCCTTAGTCCCTAGTTTACCTCTTCTCCCCCATTTATTACCACTTTTAAATACTGGTTAATATACACCTTTTTTATACAAAGGACCCTTAATTATTAATATAACTGTAAAATTGATTTAATTTGGTCTGTTACTGTTACTTATGTATTTATTTTCATTTTAATTATTTAATTGTATTTTATACATTTTTTTGTTAAGTACTTTGGTCAACATTTGTTTTTTAAATGTAATAAATTGACCTTATTGTAGTAAAATAATATGATTTAGTCAAAATCCGGTTGGCCCTCATGAGAAATTTAATAATATAAGTGTTGCAATAGATTATTGTATGTAGTATAAATACCCTGGGCGAAAACTACATTTGTTATCATGCAACTAAATCCCAATGCATGGAATTTCTCCAGACCCTGGATATTCAGACTATCCATCCATATATCCATCCATCCATGAACCCACCCATCCATCCATCGGCCCATCGGTCCATCCATCCATCCATCCATCCATCCATCCATCCATCCATCCATCCATCGGCCCATCGGTCCATCCATCCATCCATCCATCCATCCATCCATCCATCCATCCATCCATCCATCCATCCATCCATCCATCCATCCATCCATCCATCCATCCCTGCTTCTCATCTCACTGTCTGTTGCTGTACAATGCTACAATCTAAACTAATCCTACTCGTTTTAATCCCAAAGTAACCAAGATAACAAGTGCGTAGAGATGATATAATCGGATCTAAGGCCTATAGCAAAGATCCATATATTGACAGACATTAGCATACTGTGCTGTTCTCAAACGCTTTCAAGCATTCAGCAAAGAAGCTTTGCAAGAAACGAGAAGTGATGTGTGTAGTGAAGCCAGATAAATTTCCATCTGCAACCCCGGAGACGGGTATCTGTTGATGATGCGTAACAATGCTGACAGCCGAGATGTCATATGAGCACATTTATCACCTAAGACATAATTGCTTCTCGGGTAAAGATAGGCTTCACTTTCTTATACTTCACATTGGTAGTCTAACACTGTAGTTATGCATAACAGGGAGTGTGTGTGTGTGTGTGTGTGTGTGTGTGTGTGTGTGTGTGTGTGTGTCATACTGGAAACAGAGCAAGATCAGTAGTATCCGCAGATGTGAACACAGCACAGAGAATAAAAGTTGCTGTTTGCGTTTGGGAACGTTGCTCTCCCCATCGGAGCATCTCGCTGGGAGTCAGCAGCTGTGAATGGTTCTCTAAAAGCTGCCGGTCCCACTGGGAACCAGCAGCTGTGAACCAACATATAAAGGCTTGGGATCTGCCGTAGCAAGGGAGTGCTTATCGTAAAAAAGTGCCCCATAAGCTGCAAATCCAGATAGTGCATCCGTAAGAGAGTACACACACTCACTCGTAGTAGTTCCACATTGTCTTCCTTTCACCTGAGGAGGGGAGTTAATTAACTTTTTACCTTACTTCTGTACACGATGCACATAGTACCTCCTTACATTGTCCCTTCTGCCAACTGTACTCGCCTGCTCTCCATCTTTTCTAAGTTCACATATTTATTATTAACAGCATCAGCTTTTTGTTCCGCAAGCCACTTTTCAACTGCACTGGTCACTTCATTGAAACTTTGTTTTGATCAATGTCTGCACAACATACTCTTTGTGTCATAAAATGGTGTCTTTTTTGGGTTGGAATCTTCCTTTAAAGAGGACCTATTATGCTTTTTCCCTTTCCTTTAGTGTGTTGTATAGTTTTTTGTGCATGTAAAAAATCCTCTCCCCCACAGAAACACTGCTCCTGAACTGCCTGAAACGCCTCGCTTAAAATCCTGCCTTTGTTCCGTAACGTGGTGATGTCATCAAGTACCATATTTGCATAATACCCGCCTAGCGGCTAGTTTAGCACGCCCTCAAACAAAGCTAGTTAGAGTGGAGCTGGAGCGGGGTCCGAAGAGTTGGGTTCGGTTGACCAATCACAACAGAGTGTGCCAGCTGACCAATCAGAGCAGACTGGGCTTTTCGGGAGGGGGCGGGGCAGGAGCTCAAACAGAGCGTTTCAGACAGAGGGTGAAAAGAGGTGCTGCAGCACAGCCGGTATGAGAAAAGTAAAGCGTTCTTTTTACATTAAAGCGTGTAAACATGTTCTAGTAGAAACCCCAAATACAAATATGAACCTGAAAATGAGCATAATAGGTCCTCTTTAAAAGCGTAATCATATAAATGTCAGGTGGCATCTTGTTCACTTAGTCGAGCCATTAAAACACTTTCCTCGCCTTTCAGTTTCTCAGGGAGCTGTGGTGTTAAATGTCGTCTAATTATTTGTTTCTTCTATTTGTGCCTCAACAAATCATTTCAAATGTGATGACTGTTGCCTTTTTAAACATGCGCTTGTTTTACATCATGAAATTGAAAATGAAAATAAAAATATTTGTCAAAATCTGTCAAAACCATGTACGTGATATTTACATGTCATTACATCTTGCACACAAGTCTCAGACAAAATGACGATACACATTGAAATAAGCTGCCTTACTCCACTATTACCAACGTACTATAGTGCGTTTTACTTTTTGAAAATACTTCAAACAAGTTGATCTGCACCAGCAGTGAGTTCAGACATCAGCACTAAACTGCATTACTTCTCTGGTGCACCTGTTCACTCACTGTTGACAGGGTTGGTGCAGTGCTGCTGAGCTGTGGTGGATGCTGCTCTAAAGGCTGAGGTCTGGCTGGGGATCGCCTGAGTGACTTAGGCAGAAGCGTTGCCCCGGCAACAGCACATCCTGACTCTGCTTGGTAGAAAAGGCCTTACAAAAGGGGACACTGACTTCACAACACAAACAACTCCGCTGCTAATGCTGTCCCTTATTCTGTAGAAGCCAGTCGCTAAACTAATCTTAGCACTACAATATACACATATAGCCGGAATATAGACATGTTGTAGATATGTGAGGAGTGATTGTCCTTCAGGGTCTGATTATTCCTTAAGTGTGGGTCTAGTTTGTGACATTCAATGAATCCAATCAACCATGCAGCATAACGGAAAATTGAATTCAACTCACTTTTAAATAAGCACTGACTTTTAAATACGTGGATTTATCCATGATGAATTATTTCCTCTTCTCAATAGCCATAATACCGATATGACGCACTGTGGCAATAATAGAGCAATCTGAAAGGAAGCATCTGGCACGGTGTTTCCTTTTGCCATCGTAAAAATAAAGAGAAAAGCACCTCTGAGTGGAACTGCAAATAATGTTTTAGAAACTCAGTGAATTGATTTATAAAAAGTTCTCGTGCGACCCGTGACTAGAGGTTACTGGCAATCCTGAAATTTATCCAGCAATATCTCTGTCAATTTTACTGTTAATAAAAAGATAAATGCACCGATGAAAAGCCGAAGATCGTGCCGTTCTATAGGTGTATAGTAGGTGGTTGTCATTCTATCATGAAAGCAAGGGAGTGAAGTATGACCCTGAATTGACCAAGCTCCTTTTATTTGCTTTTTTGCGTTTTTTTCAGGTTATTAGCTTTTAAAAAGCACCCTTAAAAAATAAAGAGGGTAAAAAAGCATATCTGTGATCTTCTGACATCTGATCTAATCAGCTTGAAAACACCTTGGAATTCACCAAGAGTCATAAAATCAGTTTTCTGCAACATTTTGGAATATTTAGCGGCCATTTTGAAAAGGGGCCAAATTTGCAGCGCCCCGATATCTATATCTTTTCATAGCTTACAAACCTACATCTGTGCCAAATTTGTTGCCTTTATCACAAAATGCACAATTGTTATGAATATATCAGCTTAGCTGGCCCACTATTAACATACAGTATTATTTGAATCATATTATAATATATATTTTTTGGGGCAGCCCTTTATTGTTTTCATTATTTTATCTTATTGCTGTAAGAGATTCCTCTTCAAATTCCAAAAATGAAAATGAAAAGATTGAAAGTTCAGTAGCGTGTGTGTGTGTGTGTGTGTGTGTGTGGCATTAAAAGGCGCCGAATGACACTGACATACTGTGCGCTCTCAAGCCTCAGACCCTCTTCATTCACCTCACTAGTACAAAGAATGCCCTCTGCAACCCCT
The DNA here is from genome assembly GCA_916701645.2 of Sebastolobus alascanus. Lineage (NCBI taxonomy): Eukaryota > Metazoa > Chordata > Actinopteri > Perciformes > Sebastidae > Sebastolobus > Sebastolobus alascanus. The sequence goes on along the minus strand of CAKAOJ020000225.1, from coordinate 700,951 downwards.
GTCAAACTACAAGCTCCATCAATGAGGAGCCAGTGAATGAGAAAGAGGAAGAGCTTGTGTACTGTGTTTGTGTGTGTTTGTGTGTGTGTGTGTGTGTGTGTGTGTGTGTGTGTGTGTGTGTGAATTTGAATCTCTCCCAGGTGTTTGGCTAAAAGAAAATGGGTAGATGTGAACATTTTGTACCATCCTTTGTCTCACTCACTCTCTTTGTATCCATTTATCTACTAAGAACAGTGCTGGTAGTGCTGCAGCACTGAGCTAAAACCCACCAATACTGTCATATTCACAATAACCCACAGGCAATATTCCCTATAATGGAAATCACATTCCTTGGTTTCCTGCTTGCTGCTGTTTAAATGGTCATAAAACTAAATGGAAACCTCTGGCAGCACCTTTCCCACTAACAGCATCCAATATAAGTTGCCATAAATGTGGTCACTGTGCCTCCATCTTCCCTTAATGTCTACCACTAAAGACCAGTCCTGTTTTATTTTTGCATCAATGTCGCTGTCGTGAACTGATAAATAAGGCTAATCAGTTTCCCTCAGTAGGTGGGTCATGCAGCAGTAAACATCTTTATTATAAACAGAAACATGTGTGCGAGTGTAGATATCTTACGCTCTTGGTAGGTGGTGAAAAGGATGCGGAAGCGGCTCTTGCGGCTGGCCTCGTCCGCCCACATGCGGATGACGCCCAGCGTGGAAACCAGCATGATGTCATTGGCCACCGTGGAGCAGAACTTGTTCTTCAGGTCTTCCACCGAGCTGAGACGAGACAGGATGAGATAATATATAGTTTATTATCCAGTAACATGGACATTCGCTCTGAATCTTAATGTTAATCTCTCTAATAATCCACATTATTTAACAGAAGCCCAGAGCAGCCATCATATTACTTTAAGGCCCATTATCGTGTGATCACAACTTTATATTCAAGTTATCTCAAGATAACACATTAGATTGTTGGGGAGCTCATATTTGCTTTGAAACATATTGTAGTTAATTGCACCCTTATCTCAAGATATGAAATATTGTTTTCTTTCATCGTGATTTTAATATCTCATGATCTTGAGATAAAAAGAAGTTACAGTTTTGTAAGTGAAGTTGCCTAAAAATAGCTGTCTGGCTGTTCTATTAAAGAAATAGTTTGAAATACACTTGCTTTGTTGATAAAAAGATCATTACTTCAGTCAGTTCAATACCTACTGCTAGCAGCCAGTTAGCTTAGCTTAGCATAAACACTGGAAACAGGAGGAAACAGCTAGCCTGGCTCTGTCCAAAGGTAACAAAGTCCACTTAACACCTTTAAAGTTAACACGTTATATCTTGTTTGTTTAATCTGTACAAAAAAAGTGTAAAAATGACAAGTTGTGTTTTTACAGGGGGGTTATGAGCTCGATTATTTCCTGGCCGGGTGCAGTGACTTCCTGGAGTCTCCACTGGTTGCTCAGCAACCTCATGGTGATGAAAAAGATTCCCTGTTTCCAGTCTTTGGCTGGCTGTGGCTACATATACATGTATAGACATGAGTGGTATCAAGATCTTCATGTAACTCTCAGCAAGACAGCAAATAAGCGTATTTCTGAACATTTTGCACTATTCTTTTAACTGTAACTGACAAAACACTTAAGTGAAATATGTCTTTAATAGAAAATATGGCATTATTGTAGCAAAACTATTTCCAAATGTGTGTGGAGAGATGTGTCACTATATCTCAATCCGTGTGTGCGTAATTAGATTTATATATGTGTAAAAGAATCTCTAAATGCTTACTGAGATTTGTGAATGTGTAAAGGAATTTGCAAATGTGTATTCAGAATCCGTGAGTGCATAATCAGATTTGTAAATGTGTTGAAAAAAATTCCAAATGGTATTCAGATTTGCAAGTTTATCGAGATTTGTTAATGTGTAAACAAATCTGTAAATGCGTACATAAATGTGTAAATGTGTAGAAAAATCTGTAAATGCGTAGACATATAGATATTATTGGCTGAAAAGTCAAAGTATTTGCTCCAAGAGCTGGAAATCAGTTACAACTCAGTAGGTGTCACAAATGGCTGTCTTTTTATACATAACTTTTGCTACACTTCTGACATGGCAGAGATCTGAAAATGTGTGTGGAGATTTGTCTGCACACTCTGTCCGCACTGTGCCTCAGCAGCAATCCTGGTCTTTATTTCCCAGTGTGTTATCCAGTAACTCATGTAAGGCTAACCTGACATGGACAGACTAGGGCAAAGAAACTGTATCTTGTCAAAACCATAAATTTCTTGTCTCGACATAATTAAATATTTAAGTCTTCACAAGAAAAAGCACAATTGCTAGTTGTTATCTCAAGATGGGGAGATGATTAAGTCATGATCACAAGATAAAGGACCTTGGATGAACGAGTAAGACTCTGTATAATTTATCACAATGAGAGGTTAAAAATGTCACACCTGCCACCGTCGTACACCGCCACGAAGTTGCGCTTGCATTCGTTGGAGTTGGCCATCTCATAGTCGAGAAAACGCAGGTAGATCTGTCCAATGCAAGGAGGCAGAGAGGAGGGGAAATACAAAGAAAAAATGGCAGAGGTCAAATGAGGGAATTTAAAGAGGAAAAAGGTGAATAGAAAATATTTCAGCTCCTTCCTATTATGGCCCTTGCATCTTATTCATTCTCCCAGAGCCTGATATAGCAGCTCTGTAATGAAATAAGACTGACAGACTGCAGCTTGTACAAAGTCATTACATACGCATATATCAAATGAGGACTCAGAGACAGACAGAGTCTATTAGCTTTAGACTCATTATCCATATCTGTTGAGATAAAGCATGACACAAAACCTACAACCTTGTTAAACTCTAAGGAGACCTTGGACATTTTTGCCACAGTTAAATTTAGGCCCTTTCATTGAAATTCATGGAGTCCAAACATACACAGTATATAACAAAGATTTTCAAACCGTGACAGATATATGGACTATTTTATTACCCTAACGATCCCTTGTTGAGTGAAATATCCACCTTGCTATCCACCTTGACTCTTCACAACAGCTATTCTGGGTGAAACTAACACTTCCTTATTGCCTCTGCATCATTGTCTGTCGCTCATTCATCAGGCTGAGATCGCCCAATCACAGCCACGGTTCTGGTCGGCTGCACACGGCACTCGCCATCATTACGGTTAATGAGTGGGCCGCTCCCGAACTGTGACAGGGGAATGTGACGCTTTCGAATGCCCAAAGACGAAAGCTGCAGATGGAGCAGGATAATGGACCTTGGAGTGTCAACTCGGCTTCAACAACATGACAAGTGAAATGGATCGGAGGGGGGAAACAAGCTATCCAATCCAAAGGGATTTCATATTGGTGTCAATAATCTTCCATCTAATAAAGATTTATCAGCCACTGTTTTGGCTTTTGTCACAAGAATCAGTGTATTTTTTTGCCTTCAATGGTGTGATACTGGAATTAAATACCGCTCAATGTCACTGCTGGCTTCATAATGCAAAGATGACTACATACAGCACATGGGGAGTATGTGCCTTTCCTAAAATTAATTTGTATGGACTTGTATTGATATTAATGTCTTAATCCCTGCAGCAAGGGCTAGAAGATGGAAGAGGCTCTGGAGACAGTTTCTTAGCAGACGTCACTGTAGAGTGCTGTTGCGGTCTATCAAATAGCGCATGGATTTCCAACACAGTGCCTTTTAAATGTGACGGAAAGAGATGGTAGACATAAAATTTGGTTTCTCGGCAGGGTGGATGAACCATAGATTGTTTATAATAAGTGGACGTAGTCACCGTGACGTAACCCAGTGGTTTGTGGACTGCTGTTTGGTTTTGTTTATTTCAACTCTTTTTTTATTTGAGAACAAAAAACATGAGGTCATCATGGGTGTTACAATGTCAGATCACAGTACATTTTTGTAAATACATCTTGATATACAATGTCACACTTCACTCAATGGTGGAAATACACAATCCATTTTCCCCAGTATTCAATACTTTTTTCCAATATAAGCCTTACAATAGATGTGAGTCTTTCCATACAATAAATTCCATCTATAATACCCCACCATTGGTCTAATGTTGGAGGATCAGTCTGCAACCACTTTCGAGTTATGGCTTTCTTACTACTTGCCAAGAGAATCTTCATTAAATATTTATCTTTATGTAAAACAATTTCTGGTATTTTTCCCAAGTATAGTGTAATGAATGAGTATTTTAATTTTATTCCCATTATTTTATGGATCTCAGTTGCCACCTCTTGCCAATATGGTTGTATTTTAGGGCATGCCCAAAAAATATGGAAATGATTAGCCATTGAGGTTGCACATTGCCTCCAACAAAGGCAATGTGGACTGCTGTTTTGAAGCCTCGAGTTCGGCACTTTAGCCGTCGCCATCTTGTTTTTTTGCAACCTGAAGTGATATGCGAGGGTGGAGCTAAGTACAACTGAATGCTGAATAAGACATTTTTTAGGCGACCAAAATTAACTTTGATGAACTGAAAACACACTGTGAAAGGATTAAAGTTGTAAGACAAAAACACGGACCACTCATTTTCTCATAGACTTCTATACAATCAGACTTCTTTTTGCAACCAGAGGAGTCGCCCCCTGCTGGCTATTAGAAAGAATGCAAGTTTAAGGCACTTCCACACTGGTTTCACTTTTCAGACCCCGGAGGTAGCCCACTGGGATGAACTCAGAAAGACACAATGATTACGTAGGGATTATGTGAAAGGAACCTCACTTGACATTGTAGGAAGTTACATTAAAAAAATGCTATTTTCTTTTCAGAAATATGAAGGATTTAGGCTCTCTAGAAAACTGTCAGCAATCACTTACACTACGAACAAGTAGAGAACAAGGTAGTTGTTATGGGTGGATGATGTTTAAAAATGGCTCCATTCCATGTGGCATGTTGCCAAAGAAGACTGATTTTATGTGTTATTGTTAAGGTTATAGTCAAGGTTAAGGTTCAAGAGACCAGTAATGGGGAAGAAAGCACCTATAAGCATGTTAATTCGGTCACTTGGCCCAGTCATTCTGTCGTCCGCCAAATTAGACATTAAGTGTTCTACCCACAGCACAAAGGATGCAGTTAACGCAGCAGTCGGTAACCATAAAAGCTAATTCAATCAGGGGAGACTAATTACTAATGCAAGACATAGCTGATCAAGTGTATGCTCAACTTTTTGAATAGACTTCATCTGGTGGTAATCGCTGATTAAAATGATGAAGCTTCAATCATTAAAGAGCATAACCCCCAAGCTTGACCATTATACAGTAACTGATTCTGGATGGAGTCATGAGGTTGGTGGTAGTGTTGGGGAAGGTGGTGCCTGGATTTTGGCTTTTGCACACACATTTATGGTCCCTAGAAGATGAATCCTTTCATCTACTGCCACCAGCAGGTAAAGGTTTCCATTTATTCTGTGAAATATCTCAACATCTACTGGATGGATTGGCGCAAGACTTTGGTTCAGAGATAATGAATCCTCCTGACTTTGGCAGGTCCCAACTGGGATAATAATTCAGGCCTGGACTCTAATGTCCGCCCATGCTCAATCTTCACACATTCACAACAGGCCACGTATACTGTAACTGTTTTGTTTTCTCTTTATGCCAGAAACAGATCTTTCAGTTTTATTACTTCACACAAAAACTGCTTCAAAAAACTTAAACATCTTCAGGTCCAAGAGTAAGTCAATTGCACTTCCATAATAGAGTGCTCCAGGGATGATACTTTTGTAGACCAACAGGAAGTTAGCATCGCCCTGTGTTCCCTCGACAAAAAAGCCAATGGGATTTTTCCATTGGGTTTTGGATTACTGCAGAAAATGAACTCTAAGGCAGACAAACGTTTATGATACTTACACGTTTTTTTACACGGTCGCATGAGCGCGAGTATACACAACAAGTCTGTAAAGGCGGATGTGTTGGCGTGATGACGTTTAGTAGACTCATTTAGCCACTTGTTAGCAACCGCCTTTTTTAAGACATATAAAGGCTTCAAAATTCATAACGTTTTGACATGTCGTAGAACAAAACGTTAAAATCTCTTCAGCTTGTGTTAACCACAGACCTCATTAGGCCTCTAACTAAAAACCCATTCAAAAAAACCCATTGACTCCCAGACGAGGGAACCGGAAGTGCTAAAATGTTAACTCATTTCTGGGTTTCATAGAGTGCTTCAGGAATGAAGCACTCTATTAAAGATACAGGAATAAAAATATTGTAATATTATTGTATATTAAAGTTGTATAATATTGTATATTGTATTCATATATACATTTTTTGGTTTTTCACCAGGCATTTCCTCAGAGCTCTGACTGGACTTATGTTGATCATCATGAAGCTCTGAGAGCTCTGAGTAGGTGGAGGTACAATTTCTGGATGAATTGCCATCAAATTTGGCACAGACATTCATGTCCCCCTCAGGATGAATTGTAATCACTTAGGGGGTTTTTGTGACTTTTCATCTAGTGTTATCATTTGGTCACAATTTTAATTTGTCCAATACTTTGGTTTATGACTAAATAGTAAAAATCCAATGACGTTCCCATCAGCCTCAGATGCACTTTGTGTTTAGTGCTAATTAGCCAATGTTAGCATGCTAACATGCCAAACTAAGATGGGGAACATGGTAAACATTATAACTTCTTAACATCAGCATGTTAGCATTGTAACTGTCAGCATGTTCGCATGCTGATGTTAGCATTTAGCTCAAAGTGCTGCTGTGCCCACAGTAAGTGCAGCCTCACAGAGCTGCTTGTGTGGCTGTTGACTCTTGGTCTGATCATTATCTGTGACATATTACAGAGCTGCACTAATGCACCAGTGCATCACTTGCTATGAGTTGAGGCCATATATGATCTATCTTACAACACCCAAGGTCTTTTCACAGCTTATAGGGGCTCTGCATTAACAACATTGATGAGTTGCTTGATGATACTTGTATCTCTCATGTTACAGCTACAGCTAATGGGTTTGTCCTCCAGGTCTAGTTTCCTGGATGGATAGGGGTTGTGGTGCAATAAGAGCAGTACGCCAAAAAGATGATCATTTTTTTTTTATGTATTAATGCAAGGTTAACCAATCCAGCACTTGTACTATAGTTGGAAAAATAGCACATCTCACTGATCTTATTTATTGCGCTCTTTATCTAGAACAGGGGTGTCAAACATACAGCCCGGGGGCCAGAACCGGCCCGCCAAAGGGTCCAATCAGGCCCACTGGATGACTTTGCAAAGTGTAAAAATTGAGCTCCTATGTCTTTACAGAGGTAAATGGGAAGCCAGTGTGCTTGGTGTGTTCACAGCCCCTTTCAGTGCTCAAGTTATATAATATTTGGGGCCACTATCAGACTCATGGCAGAAAGTACAAGAACTTGCCAGGAAAACTGAGAAGATAAGAGGTCAGCGAGACATCTCATCATCTCTTTTGTAAATGGATTATTCATTAAGTGTGAACGTTTTCCGAATGTACTTCTTTTCACTAACATGAAGGGACAATTTGGTTGTGGTATTATTTATAGGTTACTATGCAGTGGTTTTACTGGTCCGGCCCATTTGAGATCAAATTGGACTGTACGTGGTCCCTGAAAATGAGTTTGACACCCTTGATCTAGAAGATAAGCACCACAGATGTACTACTGTATCTAAAAATGCAACTATGGTACTGTTGTCTCGCTGCCAGTGTGAACTGTAAAACTTGAAACACTAGTGCAGGACAGAAGGAAATGCGGCTTCAGGACATGGCTACCATTGTAAATACTTATAGTTGCAGGCAAAAGTTGAAAGAAACAAAAGTGTTTTCAATTATTGTTATTTGGCGGAAGGGGACAACAGTGATAAAAGAAAAAAAGCCTTCACACCATGCTGCCACATACACCCTTTTATGTTGTAAAAGATGACAGCCTTATGGTCTTGGATCAGGAATGCATCGTTTTTATGACATGAAATGGTAGAAATGGTACCAAAGACTGCAATGGTTCCCATTTCGCTCATGTGCATCCTGCTGAGTTTAAGCATGGAACAATAATAACTGCAGTTCTTCATGCCTGTGATATCTTTGCATTCACTAAAGTAAATGTCTGGTCGATGCTGGTTTCTAGATTTGACTGGAAAGGCCATAAAGAAAGGCCTCATTATGTGAAATAGACATGCACAAACAAACAGACACATAAATGAAAGCTATATTTCTCTACAGCTCTCGTTGCTGAACTCTTCTAACTGGCCCGATGATGAAGAAAAATCAGACTGCAGACGGCATCACAAAGCCAAATGACGGCAATGGATCAGATAGATACAATCGCCAATTTGGAGGGCGAGAGATTGGCTCCAGCAGGAAAATAGGCTGCCTCCTCATTGATTCCACAGCGCCCAATAATGATGCAGAATCCATCACTGACTGGGGGGAAGAATATGTTCTCACCGTTGCTAAAAGGTGGCGGTAACAGCGTGCGTGCTGTTCATTACAGTCAGAATGAATGCCCATAGTGTGGCCATTATCTTCATGAAAGGACGCGGAAGGTGTCAGACGGTGCAGGCAGGCGTGGTGGAAAAATACAGACGGTGTAAAACAGACAAGACACAAATGATGTCTGTGGAAAACGCAGTAACTGTTATGAGTCAAAATGAGGCAACTGAAAATATTCCTCTACAACTAACAGCTGTCAGCTGAATTCCGACAGCCGTCTAAACAGAAAAAGAAGCAGAAATGATACTAGAAAAACACAGAATGCTTGACGAGAGTTGTCATATTGTAAAAGGTGATGTTACACAGCCGGGCCATTAACTGAATGCTGTTACTTTGGATACCAGTAAAAGCTAATTAATTATTTTTTTCGAGGTCGTTTCTGCGAAATCTATTTATAGGAGAAAAGTAAATGACACATGGTGGTGTAAAGCACTCACATTATGGCATTAAAATTGGTGCAGTGCTGTCACTCCTGGCAACAACACATGGTCATTATTGCTTACTTGCAGGTATATCTTTCAGCCAGTCTACCCCTTGCTCACCCCTAAACTTCCTCCCTATACATTTAGATCTTTGATAAAATGCATTATTAAGTATATCTTTCCCTTATCCCCTCCTTTCCCATTTTTCCTCCTCCTCTGTCCCCACTCTCCTCCCTTCTCTCTGGAGCGCTCCGGTGCAGTCTAATTAGAGCCTCCGGTATAGGATGTCATTATCTCTCTGCTTTTTTCTGGCACGCTGGGTACAGTGCAGTACTGTATCAGCACAGGGAAGTGAAAGCACGCGGCACATGCACGGTGATGGGGGGGGGGGGGTGGCATCCCCTGCATCCTTCACTGCAGTAGCATGTGTGTGTTTTAGAAAGAGAGTACAGTAAGTTTTAATTGAGTTTGAACAGTGGTGGTGGGTGCGAGAGCTTCGGGACTGCGTGAAGATGGATTTGTGCTAAGAATTTTATTTGCCGCCTTGTCCGTCAGTGCCAACGACAGTCAGCCTTTGGCCCGTGATGTGCCTTGTGAGACACTCCTGCAGGGCGAAATATGACACTGATTCAGACCAAGGAAATAAATCATACTGCCAGGGTTGATCGCTCTGTCGCTTTTTCATGCACATAAACGGCCTTGGCCTCACACACACACACACACACACACACACACACACACACACACACACACACACACACACACACACACACACACACACACACACGGATTCATGCATGCCACGCATGCAAAATTGACTTATGGTCCCCTTTGGTGCTGTGGCCACGATGCACTGGCTGACTCACGCACTCCACTTAAGAGGGACTGAGGAATCAATGCTGCTTTTTCTGCATCGACTGTCACATTTAACCGGGGCCAGGGTCCCTCCTAATACCTGTTTCATTTATTGTATGGTTCCACATGAGTGCTGATGATGAAGAGAATGGCTCTATAGGTGGATGACGCAGTCATATAGTTCCTGTGGCCTTGGGGCTTAAAGTAGCTGAATCCGAAGGACATTTCTGAAGGGAGGCAGGGGCGCTAGCGGGAAATATGCGACCCGGAGAATATTATGTCAGATAAGAGCTAAGCAACTGCCGTGGCCATGAATCACAGTCACACCATTATTATCAGCCAGGCAAATCATAAGTTGGTGTGTGTGTGTCTATAGTACAATAGCCTGCAGCGCAGTATGAAAAACCTGGATGAAAAAGTGGTGAGGACCAAATCACGGTTTCCATCAGAGAAGTTTAATAGCTTCCCTAATGTGGCCTGTATGACTTTAAAAAGATCTCTACGGTGGCCACAAAGAGGGAAGGATAACATCTTGTAACATTAACAAGTGCTGAATTAGTGAAACAAATAGTGACGGTTGAGCTGACATTGCAGCTGCCTTATCTAACTCCTGGGAGTAAAGGGAGAATGCACACACTGAGAACTAAACCCCATTTATAAAATCCTGTATATTAGGACCGAAAGAACCCAGTACCAAGTAGTATCAAAACTTCTCCAGTCAAAAAATACCTGCAATCGATCCTTTTTGTGCCCAGATCTAAAAAAAAACCCACTATTTGTATGGTTTTGCTTGCAGCCAATTACCGCAAGCGTTCATAGATTTAATGCGACATGTGATTGGTTCACTACCGCAGCAGCTACAACCCATACAGCCGGGATTTCCTGCTTGCACACAGCTCTGAACACGAAGATGGCTAGCAGCTAATCTATCCAGATAAGCCACGCCCATTTGCGTCTTGATTGATTTTCAGACCGTAGCGTAGATATTATGTCTGAGTGACCGTGACAAATTTGGTACCATTTGGCCAAAAGGTGGTGCTGTAGCAGCATCATGTAACTATAAAGGAAGTATTGTCTGTCTGTCAGTCTGCGTATGTATGTGTGACTGCCCTTCGCATATCTCGAGAGCCGTTCAGCTAATCAACTTCACACTTGGCGGGTACAAGCAGCCATACTGCAGTTCTCAAGAACGCTGCAAGCAGAACTTCTGGGGTCCAAGCAATCAGCCCATTCCGGACGGGCACGAGCACCGAACGGGTATTGCGCTAGTTACATAAATTGCAGGAATATTTTACCGTATTATAAATGTGGCCAAACCCCTTTAAATCCTCAAAATGCATGCCTCATAATATCTTTTGTCCTTGACGGAATTATTCTAACCATAACAGTCCGTCAAAGTAAAAATGTGGCCTTATTCTATTAAATCAAGCCCTGCAAATGCACCCAGAAGAGGGCCAACACTATTTCAGGAGTAGATTAACTGCAGTCATGGACTGGACTGTGTGTGTGTGTGTGTGTGTATCATCGAGCCATATGGACTCATATGAGGTGTTATAGCGTTTGTAAAATGTGGCCTTTTCCTGCACTGCTGTTGCTCTTCACCCTCGGGAAACTTTTAATCCTGTAGCATTAATGCAGCACGGGTACCTCTGGTAGATAAGGAAGCATCTCTAGTGCGTGTTAGGGGATGTAGCGAAGGTGTTTACATACCTCTGTGTATATATGTCAGTATTTGTATATGCATGCAGGGCGGCGTAGAAAACAAATGCAGGCTGTCGGAGGCCTCAGGGTCAAACTGCATGGCAACACTATTTCATCAGCACTAACTCCCTCTCTCTGTCTGTCCGGTCTACCCCCTCTCATCTCCCTCTCTCTTTCTCCTTCCATCCCTCTTTTCCTCTTGGCAACAGCTTGCTGATTAAAAAAATGGGCCTGACCCTAACTAAACCCTCTCTGCCTATCTGTCTGACCCTAGCAGAGGAACAAGTCCCCCCGCAGCCACAAACACTCACGTCGGGATACTGCTGACAGCTGCACACAAACCCACACGCCATATCAAAGCTTCCTGATGCAACCCTTGATCTCACTGCGTGTGTGAAGGAATGCTGAATGGAAACAGCAAATTAATACGAAAAAATACTCAACAGAGTCTTGAAGTTGAAAGTTTCTCAAGGAATGAAGACACATAGTGAACAACAGCCTTGCAGCGTCTATCGTTCTTGATTTGTGGTCTGACGTAACTGCGTTCTGCTGTCATCAACCCCATGCTGATGGGAACACTACTTCATTTCCATTTTATCCTGTGTGACATTTCAAAATTGGGCAGTAAATCTAATTCACAGTTGGATGGGAGCGTAGCTTAGCATCACTAACCTTGGAGCGCGGTGGAGCACGGATGTACCATTTACAGTCGACGGCCTCGGCGGCGCCAGCCTTCCCGTCTCTGGTGATCTGATGGGACTCAACGATACCTTCTGGGCCAACCATGTCATACTGACAGGCTGAAACACACGCATATGCATAAACACACACATGCGCACATATATGCATGTGTGCGGTTCAAGCAAACACACGCACACACAAATACCACACAGGTACACACAAACTTTAAACAACACGAATAATACATATAACTGGAGGAACCACAGTATAAATGGGCTTTAATGAGATAAAAAGAGTGAATTTGAAAACAAGTGAGACAAAGAGAAAGAGAGAAAGGAAGAAACAGAGGCAGAAAGAGAGAGAGAGGGAGTATACCTACAGGGCAGAGGTGGGGGGACTCCCATGTCTGCAAAGTCCGGATCTGAGGAGAGAGCAGAAGAGGGGTGGGGGGGGGCATTCATTTTTAATACATGATTACAAAATCAGGATCCTCATAGAGGCAAAAACAACCAGGTGTAACAATGTACAGAGGAACTTCCTGCAGAGAAAACTACAAATTGCTACCCTCACTCCTAAATTGTTTTTGGCTTCGCTACACTCTCGTTTGCAGTCGTCTTAAAGAGGCTGCTCCCCATGCCATCTTCTGTCAAGTCCAAAAGTTGTGGGCAAAGGTCATGAGCTCCAGCGTGTGAGATTCTTTGTTGGAAGCTCCACTTTTTCATAATTGTTGCACTTTGTGAACACATATTTGCAAAACACATTTCCGAAATCCTCCTGATCTCACAAACCATAGCCAAGAACTCATCCTTTAAACAGTAACTTCAGCATGCTATACAACCGGGGTAGGCAACCTTAGGTCCGCATGCCAAATGACCTCTTTCACATTGTTACTTACGGTAGTTTGTTCCCCACCTACATTCTGAAGACCCGCCCTACTCTGCCTCTGATTGGCTAGTTATTGTTGATGCACAAGGTGGAAGGCTGGAAAGGTTAAACGTGGATGTTTTCATTGTATGGTGCTCTCATATATAATTACAATGTCCTGATTATGGGAGTAAAAAAATGTTTTTCTCTAAATGTAGCTACACACATTGCTTATATAGATGAAATAAAATTACAAATCTGTTGGTGTTTTAACTTTTGATGTGGTGTCATAATTAAACTTAATGTAAACCTTGATGTTGATATGGCACACTGATTAGCAAGAAAATTTAAATATGGCACTTCATATCAAAAAGGTTGCCGACCCCTGATATACACAATGACAATGCTAACACACTGACATTAAGCAGGTACGATGTTTACCATGTTCACCATCTTAGTTTAGCATGTTAGCATGCGAACAACATAACTAATTAGCACTAAACACAAAGCACAGCTAAGGCTGATTTGAACGTCATTTGGCTTTTCAACTATGTGGCATAAACCAAAGTATTGGACAAGTTCAAATTTTACCCTGATGATGGTGCTAGATGAAAAGTCAGAGGAACCCCAAAGTTATTAAAATGGATCATGAGAGGGGCATTGATGTGTGTACCAAATTTAATGGCAATCCTTTTGATAGTTGTTGAGATATTTCAGTCTGGACCAAAGTGGTAATGCAAAAATGTTACCACAATGTGACATGTTGCATGTGTACTCTCTATGCATTTAATGGAGTAATTAAACCTTATATCACTTTGTATATGTATGCAAACATCTATGCCAGCCATATGTGAAGTCTGTGGAAGTAGAGTGCATAAACTGAAAAACTAATTTCTCACCAATAAACATATCTCTAAAATAATCTTACGCTAACCAAATTAAGAGAATGAGCTCGCCACAGTCTCCCCACTCCCCTGAAATTATGTAAAATACCCTCATTATAGCTATATTTGTCAAAATCTAGTATCAACCAAATTTACTGGCAATTAAGGCTTTGCAAGCAAATTCAAAGGATCAAGGTCGAACTCTTGTGCAGTGGATGTTCTCTCGGGGTTTCATTCAACATGCTAATCACTAGAAAATGCAGCTGTCTTTTACAGCAACTTTGACAGTAATTTGGTATAATTAGGTTTTGTATAATAAGACCAGATACATTTTCTTAAACAAAGTAGCAGTGAAAACTATGTTTTCTGAAGAAATAACATCCAGTCTAACTAAAGGCACATGACACTGAGGACACTGTCACGTCACTATTGACTTACAGGGCCGATACCACTGTAAGTTTCAATAAGAATACACCAGGGATAATGTTTTTTTGTACTGACACTCTGAATATGAGTAAAAACTCCTCTGAGCTCACCAAATAAGTTTAAGTCTCATCTTTGTTCCCTTTTGCAGTGTCAGAACAAAACTGAACTGAAGCTTAACAGAGATAAATGGAAGAGCAAAAACATATTCTTATAGAAATATCCTTTAGAAAGGTTTCAGAAAATTTTAGCAGACCGTTGAGGACGTGGGGGAATCTAATCCTTAACCAAACTTTAACACACTGAATAAAAAAAAGAAACTTTAACAAAGCTGAGGCCGTAGGTTTTTGTCAGCTAAATAAGATAAGGGAAGCGTCTGGTAAAGTTTTGAAAGTCAGCTTGAAGCGAAAAGGTTTTAAACACTTTTTTTTCTGTATAATGTTGCAATAAATTACATCAACAGGCCCGACCTCGCTGAGGTGCGTTACCTCGTCTTGCTAGTGAAACATCACAGTCTTGTCTCGTATCCCCATAGATTCAATATCACTCCTCAGATGACTTCACACAAGACAGAAAATTGACTCTTGAAAAATCTCTAGTGTTCTTTCACGTCATCATTTCTGTGCGTGTGCTGTGCAGGGACGTTTTATCCACCATGCTCTGGCAGAATGTCAGATAAATCCGCTTCTAAAGCATAAATGGCTTTGAAATGAAGGTAAATTATAACCAGAATTCACTATTACAAACAAAATAAATGATTTATTTGATTTGAGTTATGAGCCTTCCTGTCACTTATTACGGGCTGTTCTCATACACCGTTCAAAGCTATACCTACGAAAAGTAATGCACTGTAATTCGTATATATCCCAAGAAATTAATTTGTATGTAATCCACGTAATCGTGAACCAGGAAGTATAAAGAGTAAAAAACACTGTTTAGGGAGGAGGTCGGGGAAGATGGGTGGGTCAAAAAACACCGGACTTTCACCCAGAAACCGATGTTCGTATCGTGTGTGAAACCAGATGTCAACGTTGACGTATTTGTCAAGTAACGTCTGTACTTAAGGTACGCCACTTCCGGAGTTATTTTAACCCAACCCAAAATCTTTTCCTAAACCTAAGTAAGTAGTTTTGTCACGTAACTTCATTACTTAAGTTACGCTACTTCCGGTGTTATTTTAACCTAAACCTGATCTCTTCTTAAATCTAACCAAGTAGTTTTGTTGTCTAAAGCTAAACAAGTAGTTTTATTGCCTAAACCTAACCAAGTCGATCTTTTCCTAAACCTAACCAAGTAGTTTTGTTGCCTAAACCTAACCAAGTAGTTTTGTTGCCTAAACCTATCTACAGTAAGTAGTTTTATTGCCTAAACCTAACCAAGTCGATCTTTTCCTAAACCTAACCAAGTAGTTTTGTTGCCTAAACCTAACCAAGTAGTTTTGTTGCCTAAACCTATCTACAGTAAGTAGTGTTGTTGTCTAAACCTAACCAAGTTGTTTCCTGTGTTGACGGCAGCTTATTTAAAAAAGACTGGAGCGAAAATCGTAACATGTTGCTCGACATTCACAGGAAACCGCACGAAAAATGAGGGATAACTTTTCATACGATATCATACGCACCGTTGTATGAGGATACGTTGCTTATTTAAAACGCATTCCAAATAGTTCTGTCCCACTTTCCAACACTATAAAAGGAAACAATAATGAAAACCATTCATGTCGTTAAAGGATAATCGTCCTCAGACCAATTTTTTGAGCCAGAATTCCACTATAATGGCACAGCATGTCACCTTGTCGCCATGCTATGACATGCAGCATTTTCTTTGAAATAAAAGACTCCTCAGCATTCAATGCATTCCTGCCAATTCCTTTTTATTCCAGCCTTGACGGAGCACTTGTGCTTTCAAGGATATACGCCGTTAGCTGTGAGCTCTGGGCTGCATTCATTTGAGGACAGAGCCTGCGGAAATAGGAAACACAAAAAAGGCTTCACATTAAATCTGATTGTTCCTTGCCAAATCGAGACATGGCTACCACTGGCTGAGCTCAGTGTGGAAAAGGAGGTCTGATTGCACAGCGGGTACACCTTACTCAAATGTCATTTTTTTTTTGTCTGTATGTATGCCCTAATTTTTCTGTCTAGACATGAGTCAGAGCTTCAGTGTGTGTACGCCGGACATGAGGAGCAAGTCACTTATACCTGGCAACGCTGACAGAAAAAGAAAAAGTCAATGAAATGGTGGGTGAGGGAGGATGAGCATTCAATGTGTTTGATGATGACACTTGCTGCATAAAAGCTATAATCAAAGGAGAGAGATTCTTGGCCCGATTTCAGCGGCGCTCTAGTGGGGATTCAGAAGAGGTGAACCTCCACTTATATGGTGAAAAGGAGAAGAGCCCGTTGAATGCCTGTAACAAATCTAGCAAGGCTGCAGAAAACCCTCTCTCCTTGAAGCTTTCAATACCAACCGAGACATAGTAAAACATTCATGTGAACACAAAAGCAGTCAGGAGAGGTGCTTAGAGTCTACTCAAGAGCTTCTCCTGAGGCTTTCAATTCCCTCCTGATTAATTGTTGCTTTCAACTAAGGCTCAAATGATTCGATCTATAAAAAGCTGAATGGGGACTACGGTGCAATTTAAAAATACAGGTGGCTCCTTTGGCCTTGGATAGCTAATTGGTAGTGAACAACTTTTTTATTCGTCTTATGGGAAAGCAATGCCTTGCTTGTACAGTTCTAACAAACCCACCCACATGGCCACTCTCCATCTGGAGAGGTGTTGAGTTGTAAACATTCTTTCAAGGGCAAAAAGCAGACATCTACTACTATTTCTTGTCTATTAGTTCCCACAGAAGTGAATCAAAACTGTCCAACCTCTTGCTTTATTCAGACGATACTGATGTCACTCACTGATAAATGTGACTGTATATTTGAGTAAGATGGCACATACAGTAAGCCACGGTTAAGGCTGCACATAACAATTATTTTCATTATCGATTAATCTGCGGATTTTTTTCTCCATGAACATTTTTGGCTAAAAAGTGTCCGGAAATAGTGAAAAGTGCCATTCACAGCCATTCCCTAAGGCCAAGTTGACAATTAGCTTGTTTTTTTCCTATCAACAGTCCTCCAAAACCCAAAGATATCCAATTTCCTCCTATAAAAGATCAAGAAGACCAGCAAATATTCACATTTGAGACGCTACAACCATTAAAAAAGTTTGCAATCTAGCTTAAAAAATAACTTTACTTGTGATTAATCGATTATGAAAAGAGTTGCAAATGAATATCCTGTCGACGAATCGATTAATCGCTTCAGCTGTAAACCTTATAAAGGAATAGTTCGACATTTTGGGAAATCTTATTCTCTTTTCAACTGAGAGTTCAATGAGAAGATTGATACCACTCTAATATCTCTACGGTAAATATGAAGCTAGAGCAAGGACAAGTTAGCTTAGCTTTAGCATTGAGATTGGAAACTAAGGAAAAAGCTAGTCTGCCTCTGTCTGAGAGTTAAAAAAATTGAATAAAAAAAACTCTACAAGCACATCTAAAGCTCGCTAATTGAACTGTGTTTTGTTTGTTTAATCTGTCTGGCCAAGAAATAGTCCAGCACATCATCCCCCGTGAAACCACAACTTGTCATTTTTTACTTTGGTTTTTGTACAGATTAAACAAACAAGATACAGTGTGTTATTTTGTGAGCTTTAAGCGTTTGTTCCTGGGACATTTAGTCCCAGAAACTAAAGGTTCCTTCAGCCAACTACTGTCTGCGTTTCCACTGCGGTCTAAAGACCCGTGAAGATTAGGCAAATAAATCTGATGACGTATGAAAATCTGTGTGTGTGTTTTATTAATCAGCGACGATCATCCCTGCAAACCCCACCCTGAAAGTTTTGATACTTTAAGAAAGTACTATCCCCCGACCAGGGCCTTTTGGGGGGGGGGGGGGTAAAAAGTCCCCGGAACTTAATTGAGACCCTGGTCCCTGCGGTCGAAATGCAATGAGTTCCTCAAAAGGTTCCTAGTTTCGGGGGAAAGTTCATGCGGTGGAAACGGGGCTTTAGAGTTGCTGGCAGGTGGATTTTACCTTTGGGCTAGCTGTCTTTAGGCTATGCTAAGCTAAGCTAAGATAATGGCCTTCTGGCTGTAGCGTCATATTTAACATACAGATATGAGAGTGGTATCAATCTTCTCATCGAACTCTCAGCAAGAAAGTGAACAAATGTATTTCCCAAAAAACTATTCCTGTTAGTTGATTTGCACCATATACACAAGCCTCCTTCTATATCCATGTCGCCCTCCACGGGAAGCTTATACGTGTGTGTAGCGAGCAGGGAGGCAGGCAGGGAAGCAGACAGCAACGAGGGATGAGAAAATCAAAGTGGAAGACAGTTAATGAAACGGTGACCTTCAGGTCATCTGCGCTGGTTGCGCCAGAGATTTATTATTGGGCTTTGGCATCACTTAACCCAGCGCGATCACAAGGCCAAGCAACCTCGCAGGAATAGATGCAGGATATACAGTATGCAGTGACACACATACACTTTTGATGTGGCTATTCTTAACATGGCAACAAAGGTCCCACTAAGAGGCTGCTGTGCCTGTAAATGCCTCTCGTGCGACCCTTGACCTTTTTAGACTTTGGCTCCTGAATTTCAATCAGGTGAGTTCCATCCCCTCCGTCATCAATCACCCCCTCTCCTTCACTGCCGTCCTTGATTAATCGATTCAATCAATTACGTGGATTGATAAAATGATTGATGAACTACATAAAGTGCGTGTACTCTTTCCACAGTGCGTGATTTAACCTTGTTATTTATAAGCCAGACGCCTCGGCTCGGTCACACTGTGTAATATTTAATAACAGGGTGAACATGAAACAAAAGCGTCGCTGTATGTTGCTACGAAAAATAATAAATACAATAATAACACATAACATAGAAATTCACCACAGCATACCGCTTGTGCTGACATGTGGAATCTGTGTTGCCATTGTATTCACACTGCAGCTTCTCTATATAGCGCTCGCTCTCTCCACTGCATTGTATGCCTGACTGAGCTGAATTCAGAGCACATCCACACGGCCACACCCTCTCCTCTCTTCATAAAGCTCGACTGAGAGTGTAATCTTCAGGGGCTTACTGTATTTACCCTTTGCAACACAGAAAAATGCTCACTTTAAAGCCCCGTGCACATGTTGAACTCCTCAAAGAGCAAACACGCTGTCATCGATCGACAACACACACAAAACAAGACCCGTGATTGGTCCCTGGTTTTCTGCTCGCCGTTTCAAACAGGAAACAACATGGCGGCCTGCTCGTAAACTTTCTGTTATTCCGTCTAAACAATCCACCAAAATCTACATCTGAAAATATTTTAAGCGAGAAATAGGCGATGCCGCTGCTGAATCTAGATCGCCTTCACAGCTTGGTCCAAGTTTGTGAGCCGGATGCGTCGCGATGGACGAGCTCATTTACATTAAGGACTGGTCCCGCCTTTTCATTTTGAAAGAGCAACAGCCAATGAGGAAACTCCAACGTTCGGCCGACCAATCGTGTAACTTCATCACTCAGTGACAGACTTTTGCATTTGTAGGGCTGGCCCTCTGCTGTCCAGCCAAAAATGTTCACACCAATGTACAGCAGGTGTGTAAAAGCATTGCTCGCAAAGCCAGAGAGACGCAAAGAGACTTACATTTACAGAAGTTGTGCACAAATGCCCCCAGAAGCACACATGAGCAGCATGCGAATGCCAGCTCAAATTTGCTCATCTCATTGCTTCAAAAACATGTTTATAATGCTAACAGCGCGGCGGCGGTAATTCAGTTTGGCAGCCAGACACAAAAATAATCATTAGGAATTTGTTCTAGTAAAAAATTCTGGAACAAAATGATGAGTAGGCCCTGATTAACTCTGTTTGGCTGTGTAGTGAGAAATGTCCTTTATTGAGAACGCACAGGCACATACACACACACAAATGAAACGGGACTGTCAGGAGATGTAAATTTCTAGTAACTGTGCAGTCCCAGAAGTATTGTACTGCTCTTCATAATACAGGCACAATGTTTTATTAATGAGCCACACTACAGTACGTTTCGTTTGGAATTGAACATTAGGCTCCACTGCCTCCCTTCATTGTTAGCTGCTGAGCCCGATGTATGTTAAACAGCATATGAATGAGGCTCTTGGGTTATCAGTGTATGGCAATATTCCCGGAACCGAAGGACACAAACATGCACACATACACATCAGCAGCCCAAACGCAAAAACTCAATTTCCCAGTGGCCTCATTTCCTCTCAGCTGCTCGGCAGTGACATTTAAATAAGCATCTGATTAATAATCTCTGCTAAAGTGGTTGATCAAGCTAATGAATGGCTGCCATTAATCACACCATGGCACAGCTGTGGATGGAGTTGGAGAGACAGGCAGGGGGAAGAGGTGAAGGGAAAGGAAAGATTTCCCACAGTTTGATTACTTCCAGCCCTCTCAATCACATCTAAAGCACAATTTTGGCAGAGGTGATTGTCACATTTCCACATTCCCTTTATTGAGTGTGTGTGTGCAGTTTTCCATCCAGCAAGTCGCCCCATTTTCAACTCCCAAAACAAACATACGTGCTACGTACTGGACTATTCAAAAAACACTGCCTGAGCAAACAAAAGGCCATTGTGAAAACCCCCTTTTCGATCAAACGGCGCTGTAAAGATTAGCTATATAGCTAATACCCACTCGACAGGGCTTTGTTGACCCGGCGGATGACAGCCCACAACTACACAGAACAGTAGCTGTGAAAAGAGGAGGCCACAGGATCTGCCGTGGACTGATAGGATTCACCACACCCTGGGTGTCATGGCCAGTGAGCTGGGTCTGTGCCCCGGACAGCGATTAGCGGTCATGTGTGTACCGCAACGCCACGCCAGCTACACAGCAGCCATCCTGCTAAGAACTGTACCGAACTGGTCTGCAGAGGAAACGAGAGAAAGAAAATGCGTCTCGTGCTTATGGTGCACAAAGTGACATGAATTACAATATTGTTTATTCAGGGAAGCTTAACTCACTCTGCTTCACATTAATACAGCCTGCCCTTGACCTGTATTTATCACAGCAGCCACCAAAACTACACAGTTACAGTAAGGGGGCTTGAAATCTCGGTGGAAAAATGCTGCTGAGTAATCCCAACCCCTATCTCAACCATCAATGGTTCAAGTGCCCTTGAGCAAGGCACTTAACCCCAGTACTGTACGTCCCTGTGGCAGTGTCCAGATGTATCAGTTTCATCTGTCGGAGCTTGGAGGACAAACTGTCACAGCATTTCAGATAGATTACAAGAACAGTGTGATCTCTGCCCTTGTGTGTGCGCTAATGATTCATGTGATGCATTATTGATCTCCATAAGGGAAGGAGCTATAGGGCAGATCGTGAAGCAGATATGGATACAGTGTCTTATGGTCAAGGCCGGGCAAACACGTGACCCCAGGGTCATCTGGTTCATCTCTTATCTCTAAAGCAGTCTTTCCCAACCTCCTTTAGTCTGATGTACCCTCATAATAATAATAACAATGAATTTAATTTATATAGCACACTTTAAAATACAACGAAATCAGACTAAAGGAAAAAAGGAGGACCCCCTCACTTGATTTATTACCTCAGTAAACATTGGAAGCATGAGTTTATGGTCTCAATCGCTAGTTTCAAGTCTTCTTCAATACAGCATGATGTTTATTTAGTAAATTAGGGTCCCATATAGTAAAACGTCCGCCTAAAAAGTGCCGTGCAAAAGTAAAACAAAAATATTTCTATTGTATTGTCATATTCTACTGAAATGGCCTGTGTTGAACAATAAAATAATATAAATATAATACGCGTTTCCAGTCCAAAATGTCTGTTGTCAAAAAAGCACCAGAGTTTGGTCTCTTTTGCTTCTACACTCCAAAATGCCGAACTCAAGGCTTCAAAACAGCAGTCCACAAACCAAAGGGTGACATCACGGTGACCATTCTTTCATACAATTGAACTGTCAGTGTTTAGTTCAGTTCAGTCATGTTTGCATTAGAGTGACATAATCTTGACATAATTTCTTTAACTTTTTTTACAATAGATCCATTACTTTTAAGCCACCACAGCAATTTCGAAAAAGTGCGGTGAGAATTGTCTCTACATTATTATGTGAACTTGAAAAGTCACCTACTTGGTGATAGATATTCGAAAGTTAAGTCATAACAGGTGTCTACATTTAACGTTTAAAGTTCAAAACAAGTTTGAACAATGTGAGTAGTTTATTATAAACACATCAGCTAACAGCATATTTTGTTTACATATTATTGGGAACATGACATGGCTCATAGGTCTGACTGCCATATTCTGACTGCTGTGTGTGTGTGTGTGTGTGTGTGTGTGTGTGTGTGTGTGTGTGTGTGTGTGTGTGTGTGGTCTTGAGAATGGTGGTTAATACTATATGGAAGAACAGAGTTGTTGCCTTGAATACAAAGTCTGAAAATAGTGTCATTCATCATGTTAACAGCCTGGATTACTTAATGAGTTTCTTCTGGACTTCTGACCTGTTAGGAGGATCAAACTAAAAATAGTGTTAACAGATGAATCTGTTTAATCAGAACGTGATGGATAGGAAAGGTTGACAGATAACACTGTCAATCAAAGGTGTGTTTTCAGTATTCTCTTTTCTCTTCCCCCCTGTGCATGTGTCTGTCTGTCTGCTGCAAATGTTGCTATGGTTACGGAGTCACAAGCTGGCTATAGAGCTGAGAGGTTAATTTATAATAACCTAACAAACATATATTGGACAAAGGTTGGATAATGAAATATACAATGCAATGAATTAAATGTATGAAAAAAATACTTTCAGATGTAACAGATGCACTTGACTGCCTGGACAGATGTTTTCCACCTATTTGTTGTTTAAATTGTTAAAGGTATGTAAGGGAATTGAGATATATTTCACTGAGATTTTGGGTTTGTGTAATTCATTTGAAATTTATTTTCTTTTCAACCCTTTTTATTGCTTTTATTTAGGGTTTTTAAATTGTGCTCATGCATTAGCTCATATAGGTATACATATTTAATACGAGATAAACTGTGTGCATTGGTATTAAACAAACATATGCAAGACAACATGGGTTTTTTATATGGTATAGTTAAACATGATGAATATGCATGTCTGCACATGTAGGCCTGTGTCCATGTGTCAAATATATTGTAAGTGACATGGGAACCAGACATTCAGTGTGTATTTATAAGATACCTTAAAGTACTATATGTTGCGTTTATGCAACTGGACTATTTATTTTGCATTTATGGTTAACATATGTTTTTTTTTGTGATTATTATTACATACGTGGCCATTAATGAAAAAGTTACAATTTTGAATAGTGACATACAGTATATGATGCTAACATATGCAACACAAAGAAGTGTATATTCATTCCACATATAAATGCCAGGAACATATATGAAGTATAACTGATTAAGAACAAATATATAGAAATATAATTTGATACATTTTGAATAAATATACTCACTATATCACTGTCCTACAGTATATATTAGTACGTACTGTATATGAAAAGGAAAATTTTGAATAGCTACATATATGATATGTGCGGCATAGAAGAGCAATATCTACAATATTTCACATGTATGTGCAACTGATGAATGTCACATGTATGAAAGCACAGTTCATTAAAATATATGCCAAATATAAGTAAACTGACACACATGAATTTAGACTCTTTTTTTTTTTTTTTAATATATGTCCATAAATGTAATTGTTCCAAATTTGAATATGGACATATATGGTATTCCGCTATATGTACATACAGTACAGATAATGACATTTTCATAAATGCACATATACTAGATTTCGTAATGGGCACATTACATTGCATTCTAAAAATACACTGATGTGGTGTAATGTCCTTAATTGAGTGTTTTGTTCATTTACTCCCTTAATTAGTTTTGATTTCATTGACTAAAATGTCACTCCAGCCCACTGAGCATATTGGTGTTGCAGGAGAAAACCTCTTACTTGTTAATTAATCTGCTCATTTGTCCATTAATCCATCTCTCTGTCCACACATCCCACTATATTTTGTTCCCGTAACATTTACTGTTGGAGTTTGGTACATACTGCAGCTACCGATGCATTCACAGTGTATGTGCCACATCGAATAAAAGTGTCCATGAAGATTGTTGCTGTGAGAGGACAGCAGGGAATTTGGTCGCTGGGATGGAGTTTCACTTCATTTTGCACCTTTATTCACAGTGATGGATTTGAGAAATCTGTTTATGGCTGTGTGTGTGTGTGTGTGTGTGTGTGTGCTCTTCCATCTCTTTCATTGGCCAAACTGCTAACTGCTCTCCTCTGTCTCTCCTTCCTTCCTCCCAGAATGCCGCTGGGAAACAATGACAAGGGCACAAAGCAACGCTACTCCACCACCTTGCGAACAATGTACCCTATCATGTGTGAATGTGTGTGTATGTGTGGTTGAGCACTGGTATACTGCAGTGGTGTCTTGGTAGGTGGGTATGCTGCGAAACTTTTAACTGTTGGGTAGTTTTATTTGTAACAGTGCATGAATAAGATGATCATATGTTTTATTTGTAGTAATTTTCCATGATTGATGTTTACATAGGCCAAATAGAGAAAGGACCAGCTTGCTTCTTAAGAGATCTTAAAATCTCAGCAGTTGTTCGGGCAACAGTGTTATGAATGGCTTTGAACACTTGTGAAAGCCTGTGGTTCAGCGGCTGCCAGTATAGTGTTGTTAACTAATGGTCCGTCGGAGTCATCGTCTCCATCTGGGGATGCTACGTCCTCTAGATTGTGACTGTTGTTGTGGCTGTTGTCTTGTTGACTGCATAACACACCCAAATGTCCTACCGAACTGTAAGTGGTTGAACTGCATTGTGGGTAATGGGTAAACCAGATTTTGACAGGGAAGAAGAATTTGTGGAAGAAAATGGACAATATGTCTGGTTCGGCTGCTTCGATTTTGACAGTTATTTTTAAACTGTCCATTGTGAGTCTGACATGATAAATCGATAAAATACAGTTTTAAAGCCATAGATTATTTATACACACCACTACACCTCCGGCATACTGTATATGCAGCTACATCTGACTGCAAGCCAATTTGCGCGAATGACTGTGCAGCTCTGTCAATGCAAAGTGCACGTTTTGTTTTGAGTGCATTCGATTGTGTATCTGTATGAACTCTCGTGTGTGTGTGTGTGTAAAATGCACTGATGGCTCAGGCGGGAACCCATTCCTGATGGAGCATTTAGCTGTCCCTAGGCATCACAGGTGTTTCTGTCTAAGTGACGCCCCAATGACAGACACATTCCATCCAGGTTCCATTTGGGCAACCATGCAATAAATCAACACAACATCGCCACTCTGCCACTCATTACTGCACACAGAGAGTGTCTGAGAGGCAGAGACAGAGAGAGAGAGAGATACAATGACATAAAGGGACAGAGTGAGGACAGTTCTGCTGATCTGCAAACAGTGCACCCCCAAGAAAGGTAATTTGAGAGTCTGATTGCTTTCTTGAGATACTGTTTCATTTCACTGTCATGGAATTATGAGAGGTAGCAGGCTCCTGTTTCAATTTTCAGTGCTGCTCTGCATCTGTTCCAGAGGGCCCAGGGGGGAATCAATGGCTCACAGACTTTTCTATGCCAACAACGGGCTACAATTTGACCCGGTGGGGTGATAAACTGCAGCCAAACACACTTTAGCTAGTGGCCAATACAAACTTGAGTGGATTTAAGGGAGGAATGCAGAACGTTAGCGCAGTAACGGTTATGGTAACATGGTTTAAGATTAGAAATAATGGGATTTCAAGGTGAAACTGTGTGTAATATTAGCCTTTAAAAAGCCTGAATCAGTGAGCAGAGCAAAAATAAAGGGGAGTGTGGGGAGAAGCATTTAAATCTGTGGTTGAGAGAGAGATTATGAGAGAGAGATTAAGAAACGGAGAAAGATGCTGATTTAGACTTTGGCCTCAGACCGCCACGGTTTCTTTCCCTTTTCCATCACCAAAGTGATTGACAAATTGTTGAAAATAACCGTAAAAGGATTTACAGCTGCATTAAGAATATTACACCACCAGGGCAGCTGTGTAGCACAACAAGAGCTCTAAAGGGAACTGGTCATTAGACCAGAGGCAGAGCAAACTATAAAACCTACAGTCCTGGTAACAATCACAACTGTCAGTCGTGCTGGATGCATTTCCAACATTCATGTTCCCTTTGAGAACATAATCCCTACAACACATGGGCTACTACAACAGCTACTTCTAATATCTGTTTCTGGAAACAAGGCTGTCGGTATGGAGCAGTTTTCTACTGTAGTACACAAGTGGGCAGTTAAAATGTCACGATTTTCCTTTGAGGAATAATCTAAGAGAGATTTTGAACATTGAGTACTTGAGAAAACAACAAATACACAAAACTGAGTCTGACATTTTTCTAATAAAGAACGAGATAAAACCAGATTAGACAGTGGCTTTGTAGAATGTTAAAATCTGCTTTTATGACAGCGGTGAACAAATTAATGAGTATTCTAAAGTATTTGAGACCAGCAGCAGCAGATTTCACTTCATCACATACCAATGTTTACAGTCAATTGTACCATTTATAGGGGAACAAAAAAGGGGATCAAGCCTGAGTAAATAAGCCACGTTATGTCACCAGCAAGATGTGGATGTTGACCAGGCAGTAACGGTCTATGGAAAAGATTGGAAAGAAGTTGCATTATGGGAAATCTAGGATCCGGTGATTTTGGAGCTTTACCCATTCTCAGGACTTAAATGCAGGATATCTTGGCCTCTACTGCATTAACTTTGACCATTTTTTTCTAATCTGTTGCAAGACCCCCAACCTTTGTAAGCTAAATAACTAATTTAGTACTCTTTAAACCTGCAATAACTGTTTTTTTGGCAGATAGTCCAATATTCACTCTCTTTTTAGGTTGATTTTGCCCTCTACCTACTCGTTTTTTAGCATCTAACTTGTCTGGGGTATGGTGTTGGGCAGGTAGCATAAAGTAGGTATTTTAGAGCTTTTTGGCTGAAAACAATTGTCTGCTGTTACAGAACCAACAGTCGCCAAAATAAAATGTTGGCATTGTACGTTTCTGCAAACCAAGGATACATTGAATCTCACAGTTTCTGAACCAAAAATACGTTTCATATCAACATTTTGTGTATATCAACTTTAGTGTTTTAACCGCTCGTGGCGCTTTTGAGACGCTTTTGGCGTTTCAAAACTGCATTTTCAATAATGTTTAAGTTTATGCAACGAAACTACTTGGTTAGGTTTATTAAAAGATCATTATTTGGGTTCAAATAAGTACGCTACTTTTGATTTCTCACAGACATGATCAGCAGTCTCTTGGGTGAAAGTCCCATGTTTGTTTGACCCATCCACCCACCCTGACCTCCTCCCTTTTTGCGGACTTTGATTAGGAATGTATTTTTGATACATCAAAAACAAACGTAATCTGGGAGAAAATACATTCCCTCGAAACGTAATTGACAGTGCAGTTTAAGTACTAAATCCAACTGGACCTATTGCTCATCACACTACATCAAAACGGGGCTAACATCTTGTGTGTAGCTTGCAGCTTAATATCAGTCCCACCTCTCCCTTTGGCTTCTTCCCACCTGATTAGATGTTAAGCTGCAACAAGACCTTTTTCCTCAGCAACACCTCGGATGGCTCACAACTAACAGCCACCGCATTTACTTCACACATGTCAGCAAGCCGCTGCTTTCAGTTGTCACCAAGGAGATGCAGCTTATTTTAACGCCCCGACACTGGCCTCTCTGACCACAGAACACAACACTGCAGGTAACCAGGCCAAGTGAGCAGGCCACGGGGAAAGATCAAGTGAACCCTGACGTGCACAAACCCACAATCTTCAATCTCCTGTCTTCTTTACTTTGACCACTGTCTGTCGGGATACGCCAGGGGTTAAATTGGCTGAATCACAATGGAAATATTCAGTGTGGTGGGCTACCTGTGTTAGGTCTGACTGAGTCTCTCTCCACTGAGCCCAGAGGATAATCCATGCAGGGCTGGTGTCTCCTCAACCAGTATTGGCAGCAGCAGCTGTATGGGGACACATAAGGCCATTTTTGACCAATTCATTCCACATTTGATCAAACTGAACTGGATTTCTTTCCTCTTTCATGTACAGTATTTTTACATAATTGTTTGCTCGTGACAATAAGTGTAGGTTTGATCAGTTTGAAATGGATTTGTTGGATTCATTTACTCCCTAAACTCTCAATAAAGGTAATATAATCATTGTTTTATGTGCCATTGCCTCTCTCTTACTCCTTGCTATTACCCTCCCCAACTCTCTCTATGCAGTCTATTTCCAAAAACACTTTTCCTGCTAAATTTAGCCAACCAATCCTGATTCCGCATTAAGGCCATAACAGGCAGAACATATTTACGCCAGTCAGCAAATTATCCTTGGAGAGACTGCTCGACACAGTGACTGGCAGCGAACTGCAGAATCTGGCTTCACACCAACCGGAACGCTCATTTCATTGGCTGGTTATTTAGAGAAAAAGAAGATTCACTTTGTTTACATCAACGATTGTGTCAATTCTCCCAAAAATGTCACATTATTTATGAAATCGCATGAAATTGCCAGGTAAGTAATCACCCAGAGTGGTTAAACATAATGACGGCAAATACCCAGGCTGAGTGCTTTCCTTGCAGCATAGCATATTTTCAAGGAACGGCCATTACATCCAAATAAGTAAATGCAATCAACAGAGAAAGAGAGAGGGAGGTTTGCTGGGGAAGGGCAGGGTGGTACTGTACTCACATACTAATAGAAATTAAATGTCTATGTGCACACTGAAAACTGCATTTACACTTGCAACCTCAGGTTTTACTGTTCCAAACAACTCCCAGCAGAGCAGACTAGAGGGTAATGGAGGGTGACCGCAGTGTTGGACTTCATTTCGCCAACGATTTGGGAACAATGAAACAGCTGAAATGCCTTAACACTGAATTGAAACGGGGGTGCTTTAGAAATCCACACTCTTAAGTATTTCAATCATTTGAACCTTTCTATTATTTGCATTTTATTCCTTTAAATACTAGTATTGATAGTTTGACAAAAACATTTGCTCATCAAAGTTTTTGTGCAAGAAAAGGTAAGAGACCTTTCTTGTTTCACCTTGCTTTACACATCCTATGCCCTTGTAGGCAGCTTCAGAGCAAACGCAAGCACTCAATCATGCATTCATCACATCATAAATTCACTTGAGATAAATGCTGTATGTGCTAAACATCCACCGAGAGCCAATTCACGTCACACAGAAACTAAAAAATGAAGAAGCAACTGCAGAAGTCCCACATTTTACACGCTTTCTTAGCTGTTGCTTCATCCCCAAGAGAACCTGAAAATCCTGCAGGTGTTTCTCAAGGAAAAAGAGAAACGCAGAGGGAAAAGTCTTCTACCGCAGCTACTACTGTGTGTAAAAAAAAAGCTGAGTAAAGCATTTCCTACCTGGAATCACAGTGGAAAAGAGCAGGTCAGAATGTTTGAGTGTCAATTCTTCTATCACGCTGATCCAGGTTTATAAACTCAGAACTTCTGTACTCTTACACTCGTGGTTACTCTGCTTTCATCTTAGACTGCGATCTCACTTATTGATGGTACTGGAGCCATTAATCAATAACACGGCACTGAGATATCAGCACTTCAAAGCCAGTGCGTGCACACCTGCATACATGTATTTACACATACTGTAAGTATGTGTCATGACATATACAAATGTCTGGGGTTTTATGCAAGGTGCAAATGTGTATTTAATTTGATTTATACATTAGTAAGCGACAGAATGCATGAATGTAAATGAATTTGTACTTCAAGTTATAAAGGTAAATAGCAGATCTAGCTTACATTACTACAAACATTTAGTCTCTCAAAAGAATACTTTGCTTAGCTTAGTTTCATAATCATTGTACGGACAAGAAAGTGAATAAGCGTATTTCCCAGAATGTCCAACTGTTCCTTTAAATCAACACCCTCACAGGAGAAAAGACTTCAGGTCTATTCACCACAAGAAAACAAGATGTTAAATCCCTCTACTTTCTCACACGGACACAAATAGGTGTGCCCACATAAATATACCTCCACTCACTGCAGTGACACTTGATTAAGTCCCTGTTGGCACAGCAACAAATATCAGCATGCACATTTAGCAAGTGATGAACTGTCAACTGCAACCCACCCACACTGCCGTGTCCGTCTCCTGCAGTCTCACCACCATCATACTAAAAGGGAGAGCTGCTCCAGTGTCACACAATAAATTTCAGTGCACCCTCATCCTGGGACATGACTGATCACTGCCAGCACTGACAGATTTCATTGAGTGGAGGATGAGATATGAGGTTGTTATTGTGTTGTGGTCAATCACACTGTGTCTAAGAGAGGGAGAGTTCATGCAGGACTCTTACTTATCTGCATGTGTGATGTGTAAAAGTATGTGTGTGCATACATTAGTACCCACGCTACATGTGTATATTAAAGATTAGCATGCATAGTCAGCTTTCAGCGTCCAGATGTTCCATTTTGTCGCACTGCTTAACGTCATTGCTTTTATGACTGTTCTGACATGCTCCCATATGGACACCTCTTTGGTGACGGGATCATTATTTCAGTGAGCAAAGGCCACTAAAGAAGCTTTCTAAGACTGGACCGCCGCCATGCAAAGAAAAACAGTTTCTCCTTTAATTTCGAAAGAAGTTTGCATATTGCTGTGTTATGCAGAAAATTCATAGTGTATAATGAACAGCTACAATACAGGGCAGGGTTTAAAGTTGTGTGTCTGCATAAAGGTCAAGGCGCTGATTCAAGCTTCTTAAGATGCACTGTTCTGTTGCTGACCCTACACTCTGACCTCCATGTAGAAGAGGAAAAGGAACAAAAGCATAAAACCTTATTGGAATAAGTAAGTGAGCAATAAATTAAAATAGATACTAGAGTCCTCAATGAAATGCAGAAATAACTACATGGATATCTCTTGCTATATAATACAGTTTTCTTGTGTTACAGTTTGAAGGTAACATTTTTAGCTACTGGTCGGTCCACCACTTCACTCCAGATTGAAAAAGCTCAACAACTGTTGGCTGGCTTGCCATGAAATTTGGTACAGATATCTATAAAGCCCAGAGGATGAATCCTAATGACTTTGGTGATCCTGTGACTTGTTTTTCTAGCGCCACAGTGAGGTTGAAATTTGTGGTTTTGAGTGAAATGTCTAAACAGCTATTGGATGGATTGGCATGGAATTCGGTACGCACTATGGCTACAACTAACGATAATTTTCATTGTCGATTAATCTGTTGATTATTTTCTCAATCAATCGATTAGTTGTTTGGTCTATAAAATGTCACAAAATTGTGAAAAAATGTTGATTAGTGTTTCCCAAAGCCCAAGATGACGTCCTCAAATGTCTTGTTTTGTCCGCAACTCAAATATATTCAGTTTACTGTCATAGAGGAGTAAAGAAACCAGAAAATATTCACATTTAAGAAGCTGGAATCAGAGAATTCTGAACTTTTTTTCTTAAGAGATGACTCAAACCGATTAATCGATTATCAAATGGTTGCTGATTAATTTAATAGTTGACAACCTAAGGATTAATCATTGCAGTTCTAGTATGCACATTCATGCCTCCCTGAGGATGAATTGTAATAACTTTACATCCAATCTTCTAGTTACATTTTTTATTTCTCCAATATTTTCTTGAATAAATACCTGCAAAACTAATGACACAACCATCAGCCTCAGCTTTGTTGGCATGCAAATTAGCATCCTAACATGCTAAAATAATTTGGTGAGCATGGTAAACATTACTGGCTGAACATCAGCATGTTAGCATTGTCATTGTGAGCATGTTAGCATGCTGATGTTAGCTCAAGTTAACTCGAGTGCAGCCTCACAGAGCCACTAGCGTGCGGTAGACATAGACGATGGTACGTGTCCACAGCCTCCGTCCTTTCCACGCTTCCCATTCATTGTCTATGTAAGCAGCCGTAAAATGCATTCTGATAGCGTGGCGGCATGATTCGAGAGACGGTGCATCGCGTTGGCCCGCTCCTCATTTGCATAAAGTTGAGGTTTAGGCTACTTTATGCAAATCACAGGTGTCCGATGCGACTCACCGCCTCTGGAAACTCCCAAGAAACTTAGAAACTAACTGTTGTCGATGCAAAATAAAGACAGATCCAGCAACTGCGGGGCTTATTTCTCGCATAAAATGTTTCATTTTTCAGAAACACATTTTTGAGAACTATTTTCGTGACACAAGAGAAGAAAGTTTCTAAATTAGCCGCCATGTTGGTTCCGGTTTGAAAGCTGGGAGCAGCAGCTCACGAGGGAAAGCGTTCGTCCAATCAGGTGCCGAGTGCCTTGTGTCAAGTGGCAGTCCATCAAGCGTCCAATGCTGGGAAGCGAGGCGATCCATCGCGATAAAAAACGCCCCTGTGGACATATACCGTTAGTCTTGTTTCCACATAAGCAACATCAAGACATATAGTAAAAACTCTGCAACACAATAGAACACTGCTTGAAGTGAGCATTTCCAATCAGTAAAAGTTTATTGCTGCGTATGAATGTAAAACATGATGTTACTGGAAAAGACAAAAAAAACTTGGTAAAAAGTAGTAGTTTCTGAGGGACACCATGACAGTATTTGGTGAAATATTCACTATAATCTTGACTGTGACTTTAGGAAGTC
This sequence comes from Sebastolobus alascanus, assembly GCA_916701645.2. NCBI lineage: Eukaryota > Metazoa > Chordata > Actinopteri > Perciformes > Sebastidae > Sebastolobus > Sebastolobus alascanus. The sequence continues at coordinate 667,856 of CAKAOJ020000225.1, read as the reverse complement.
TCCACTGACACTGTCTCCTCCCACTGATATCCTTAATCGATGCAGGAGCAGAACAGTCAAGCTGTATCTATAATCAGTCAGAACCAATGGGCTCACTGTGAGACTGCCCTTGAGGGCTAATCTATATGTGTCCCTAGTGCTTAGGATGTCCATGAGATGTAGTGACTCCAAGCCTGGACATTCAGAGGCGTGAGACCAAGGGGGAAAGGTCTAATAACTGAATTGTTGCTCTGTCTCTTTTGGACCTTATTCATATCCTGTTTCATTTTTTTTATCCACCCCTTCTTCCCTATCCATCTATTTTCAATTCTATTGTAAGCCACTGCACTCCCCCCCCCCCCTGCACCTCACTGAAATATCCGCTTCTTTTATGGATAAAAGGAGAGAAACCGTTGAAGTGGCCATCAATAAAGCAATCTGTTTGTACAGATCTATTAAGATTAAAGATATTTTTACTGAAGCCTATACATTATATAAAATGTTGGTCTCTAGGCTGTATTTTGTTGTTTTGGGATTTCTTTTAAACCACTATCAGCCACAAACTACTTATTTATCATCCACACTTTGCAGTAAATGTTTGGTTGATTTTAATCTGGAAAACAGTGGGAAAAAAAAAAGATAATAACCCTCGCCAGATCCTCTCTACAGGCTCTGCGTACTTTTAGCTTTTTGATGGCTCTGCCCTCTATCAGCTCCTGCAGTACACTCTTAATATTATCCTGCTATAATACTTTAACAATGCTCCTCAGGGAGCTCCGGCACACTTTGCATCCTAGAACCTAAATAGTTCACTTGTCAAAGGTGACGGTGTTGACGGGGAACCTACTTTTTTTTAAACAAATTATGAGGAAAAGAGCCATACACCTGACCTCTGACAGGTCTTAGACAGTGCAGATCTTGTGTATGTGTGAGAGAAGCTGTCAACATGCCAGCCCCTCTCTCTCCTGTCCTGTCAAACTCTTCCCGCTTGTGCTTTCTATCCCGTGGTGCAGAACAGAAAGGGGTTAGGAAAGCCTCTCTTCCCCTCCCTCTCCTTCATCTTCCAGCCTTTGCCCATCATTCTTGAGTTGGAAACGTCAAACAGGCCGTCACTGAACCATTATATGACACCCTGCAACATTTCCACCCATCAAATCGGGTGTCCGAGCACAAGCGTTGTATTGGTGACTGTTTAACATCCGAGCCCTATATCCTGGAGTTCACGTGTTTCACATAAACAGTGTCAGCGTATGGTTTCTGGATGTGGGGTCTCTGTGCTCCTCTGTCATTGTGAAGGTCTAAAGGTCACTAGTCTTTGACTCATGAGAGCGGCGACAGCCCAGAAACAAAGACACCAGACTCCGACCCTGAGGTTTGCATCATTTCGACTTGTCACACACATGCCTGGCATCACTTTGCATCAGGGATGCTGAGTGTTGCCTTTTAATGGGACATCTGTGTCAACAGAACCAACTTGATGGGCAACAATGTCAGAGTGATACAGAAGGCTGCAATGGCTGTTTAGTCATACATACATTCACACTTTCACTTACACACCAGATGTTATATGCAGTTGGACTAATGTTGCACACAAAATGTGGTACTGCAAAATAAAGTTTTCATAGAAAACACATGATGTTAATGTTTCAAAAGTTATTATTCTCCTTTTTAGATTTTAGCATTGGAGCTCTGTATTATCATTATCTCTCCAAAGCTTGTTCTCAAACTGAAACTACTTCTTTTCAATTGTAAATAGAGGGGTAGCTGTCTGTCACTACCATTAAACCACACCAAGGTGTTAAGTAGTATAGATTTAGTTCAGTATGACTTAAAGGTGCCCAGTGGAGTTTTCTTGTAAACAAGTTACAAGGTGCTAAATGCGAGATTGGGAGCATTTCTATTGCCTCCGCACGGCTCTCAACATGGTGACAGCCGAGCCAGCGGCTCGTAGGTAACGGTGCTAATAGCACTAACAGTGAAAACAAAGGCAACAGTGCTGACAGAGCTAACAGTGTTAACCTGAGGGGAAACGGAGGGTGGTTGCTATGCTTACGCGACAGCGCCGGCGATCAGGACGGCGTTACCAGCTGTAACCGCTGTGTGAGAGCAGTGCAGAGCGGCGGCCGTGAGCTAGCCAGTGGGGCACGCTCACATGCACGAACATGCACTGAAAGACACGTGCAACCGGCCCGGATATGACAACAAAGTGAGGAGAAGCTCAGATTACACAACACACACAGAGGGAGAGTGACTTCATTCTCTGCTCAGGTAGACATTACTCCTCTATATCTTTACATAGCAAATAGCTGTTTGCTGTTATATTAATGCTCTGAATATCATATAGTGCACCTTTAACATTCCTGTGTATCCTTGAGGTCTAACAAATGTGTTGAATGCATTTCCTTTGAACATTTGCAAAGCTGTTTTGTTTCTAATTTCAAAACTGTGAATTGTTTATATTGTTTATATTCATGCCACCAACTGTCAATCAGCGAAATAGTGTGAAAGCAACAGGAGGATGTGAATCCTCTACATTCGCGTCCTTGTGTGTGTGCATAACACAAACAAAAAAGGGCCCCACTCATAAAAACATTGTCTGTAAAGGGGGAGACTGGCCAAAAATGGCCATGCCACTTTTTCCTCGCTAAAATTTAACCCAACTTTGGAGCGTTATTTAGCCTCCCTCCCAACATGTTAGCATGACATGGGTACCAATTGGTACCAATGGATTCCTTAGGTTTTTCTAGTTTCATATGATATCTGTAGCTTCACTCTAGCCCTAAAACTGAACCTGCTAGAGCCTCTGACATTGTCTCTACAGCGTTACTAGTGGTCAAAAACTCCACAGGGTGCCTTTGATTTATCAGCCACAATCATTTCATCATGGCAAACAGCTGAATTGCACGCCATGATGAAATTGTGATTGTACACAAAAAAAGAATGAAAATAAATTCAAATTAAGGCGTGTGGTTTATCTTTTTCACATTTCACATCTCCATTCTCCATATTCGACACACCATAAACGTCTTTTTTTGTATTTGCAATGAATTAAGTCTTTTTTATTTAAGTCACATACTTCCCGCTGTCAGATGTATGATTAAGATGACGATCAATAAAGCTGAATCAAAGCTGGTGAGTAGATTACGGCAACAACACGGTTTTCAAATGACCTTCTAAACCACTTAGACTCTTCCACATTGCCTTCAGGTCTGTATATCCTTATCACAGCGAGACTAGACATGATCTTTATCACATCATGTTTTTTTTTATTGCAAACTTCAGTGTGGCACTATCGCACTCCCTTGTCAAAACCAGATGGCAGCTTAATATGATCTAAGCCATTAAGATGTGTTGAGCCTGTTTTTTTTTTCTGCACAAAGCTTCACAAAAGATAGAAATTAACTTAAAAAGTAAATTTAGAAATGTACAAACAGTGCGTGACGACTTGCCTGAAGTGCTCAAGTTTCCTGTAATGGCAAATTCTACCCATCTCTTAGATCAAGCAGATTTCTTATTATTATTTCTCCACATGTGTCTTACAGACCAATAAAGTCCTCCAAGACGTAACAATATGACAAAGATATAAGAGTACTCTTTCACTTCATAAAATGTCATCACAGAGTGTAAATGAACAACTTTATATTACTGTTTGTTTATGAGTTTGCATCATGAGATTTATGAGGGCGCATTTGAAGGCACTGTTGCATGTTATTAGTGGAGCATCTGTGTGTACATGCAGTGTGCATACACTCTGGCTGTATAGATGAGGATGTTTAGTACATAAATTTACTTTACTAGTATCCTTGTACAGTATGTGTGTGAGTATCCATTAAATGCATCCCCAGCTCCCCTCGCCTCCGCAGGGGAGATCAACACTAGCTTGAAGTTTAAGGTTTCCTCTCTGAGCTTCCTGAAAACACACAGGAACACCTTGTGCACATTCGCTGGACCTCCACTGAAGAGATCCCGGGGGGAACTATTTGAAGTTAAAAAACATTTATAACCTCCTCCACTGAGAGAGACACACATTTTTATCATTACTAACACAAGATCTGCAAATCTGTCAGTGCAGATTCTCATGCAGTTTCTGAGACAGGCTCTCCTCCCTGTGTGTGTTTTACTGCAGGTGTGTGCAGTAGGGTGTACAACAGAAAAAAAAAGAGAAGTGCAGCCATTTGCCAGTTGAGAAAAGCTAATGGGCGAGAGAGAAACTGAAGTGTTTTTCCTCCTTAGGCTCTCTTGAACATTTGGCTAACGACATTCATGAATTCAAATTTGGCTTATTTTCCTCTTACTGTCTGGAAATTAAAATTTGCTAGCAGTTTCTATTTGAAGTAAGAGTTCTTCGGAGCTTGGAGAACACACACAAGTAAAGCTTTACTTAAAGCTAGGGTTGGTAATTTTCTTCAACAATATTTTTTGCTATATTTGTTGAAATTATCTGTACATTCCGACAGCAATCAGTTAATCAATGCTATGACAAACAATGAAAAAATCTGGTACCTGTGGCTGTTGCAGGACTGTAATAACCCTGTCCAATCATTTATTTTTTAAAAATTCCGTTCCCAAACAACAAAACTGCATTGTGAATTACGTTTCAAGGGAAATGTATTTTGTCAAAGATTACGTAAGTTTTGACGTATCACAAATACATTTGTAATGACAGTCCATGGAAGTCGGGGTGGTGGATGGGTCAAACAAACGCAGGACTTTCACCCAGGAGGTCGCCATGTCCTGTGTGAAACTAAAAGTAAACATTCACTTATTTTAATTTATGTCCGTAGCTTAATAATGCAACAAACATAGTAATTTTAAGAAAAAACATTATGTTTTTTACTAAACCTAACCAAGTAGTTTTGTTGTGTTTTTTTGTTTTGTTTTGTTTCAACTTATAACTTTAACCACATGTTTAAAATTGTTTAAAACTGCGACCTTAATCCGGAGGAAAATATGTTTCCCTCAAAACGTAATTGAGAATGCAGTTTAGTTTATGCAGGGTTGGCCTGTCTGTGCACACTCGGCCCGTGCACTCAATCATTGCGCGTCTTCCACAAGCTGCTAGTTTGACAGCTGTGAGTAGTAACAATAGCCATGTTCGTTGTTTACATTCATTATGATAATTTTGGGGGAGTGGCTTTGGAGGGAGGTCTGAACAGATGGGCTGTCAGTGTTGCAGACTTGGCGATTTCCTTGTTAGATTTAGGGACTTTTGGAGCTAGTGCTGCTAGCTACTTTCATTGGAAAAGAGTTGGCAACACTGGGCTGGGTTTTTCTGTTGGATAATTTTAAAAATCTAGCGTACGCTTGTTAATTTCTCAACATTACCAGCCCTAGCTTTAACAAGTGTATAATTTGCAAACATAATTTGATTGTATACATTTTCAAGAAGAAAGTGACTTGTTGAAAGTTACAGTTTAGCTGCAATTTGAGTTTGAAGGAGTTAAAATGTTCTCCAGCCTCATAAGCCGTGATTGTGCTTTTTTCCCAAATAACACTTTCAGCTTTAAGGAAGGATAAGGCCTACTTGGCAGTGGGACTCTCGCCTGCCACCAGCACAATAAGAAGGCAACAGGAAGCTAGCCAAGCACTAGCTCTCAGCACTAGCTGTAGGGGTCTAAGCAGCAGGGAAGCTGTACCGCAACATAGCTTTCGCTACATGCCTGCCAGATTCGAGCATGAATAAATAAACACAGCAAGATCTGTCCAATTTTCCCTCAGCCCCGGGGCTTTAAACCAGAATACTTCTGACACCTGCTATGATCATTCATTATCCTTTCCTCACATGCATTATTTCACAGGTGCCAAGTTAAAAATAGTTCTATCCATTTTTGATGGGTTCTGACGAATGAGTGAAATAAAGCCCACTTGTGCTTGACACTGCGCATAGTGCCAGATGAGGAGATTACTGCTTGTTAAGCTGTTCTGACTGTGGTTCCCACAACCAAATTACTCAACAGGTCACAGTTCACTTGTTAGAAAACAAGGGAGCCTTCTGGGAAGATGCCTAAAACATAATTTACTGCCCCATCAATGGTCAAGTTTAACAGAGGCAGTTTAATAAGGAGTTTTATCTATGCAGAATGGCTCAGGAGTAACATAATTTTGCCGTGTGCATTGTGTTTGTGACTTCATTAAAATCTCACTTACGCTGCATTAGGGAGCTTTCTTGCGTTAACTGCAATTTGTAAAGTATAGCGCTCAATATTCATTTGAATTCATTACGAAGCTCCATTTCCTCCACTGTTTATTTCTCTAAAAGCTGTCTAATGTAAAACAAAAACAACAAAAAAGGTGATTTGTCATAAATCACAGGGCTGCTTTAGTTGCGCATAAGACAAAAAATGTCAAATACACCAGAGTAGTGCTCAGTAACACCTTGCTGAGCCAAGTGAAAGCTACACCTGAAACTGTGTGTGCCTGTCAAAAACATGCCAAGCAATCAGCGACTCGCATCCTGGGGGGAGGACTACTGAGACATACAGTACAGTAGCTACTCAGTACAACTTGTACCCTACAATATGTACAAATTATTTTGTAGTCACATGAGATGGAGAAATGGAATGAAAGCTCGAGATTTAAAATAATGTGAGGTGATGCCATTAACGTTCTGGACAAAAAACAACAACATATATGGTTATATCAATCCAGGCTGTTCTCATACACTTTTCGTAGCTATACCTACGAAAAGTGATGCACTGTAATTCGTATATATATACTACGAAATCAATTTGTATGTAATCCACGTGATCGTGAACCAGGAAGTATAAAGGGTGACAAACGCAGCGTAGGGATGAGGTCAGGGTGGACGGGTGGGTCAAAGAATGCCGGACTTTCGTCCAGATGACCGGTGTTCATACCCTGTGTGAAACCAGATGTCAACGTTGATTTATTTGTTCAGTTATGCCACTTCCGTAGTTATTTTGATCCAAACCACGATCTTTTCCTAAACCTAACTAAATCGTTTTTGTTGCGTAACTTCCGTAATTAAGTTGCGTTCATTTTTCTGAATATAAAAAGGAGGATGATGGTAGGAATATTTGTCGCAAATGTGTAAGATGTTTTCACAATTGCACCCTTCCTTTAGATACTGTATACAGGTTAGAGTTGAGGTGATTAGTCGATCAATTGATTAGTCGATCACCAGAAAATGAAAACGGCAATAATGTTGATGATCGATGATTGTTTAAGTCATTTTTAAAAGAAAAATGCCAAACATTCTCTAGTTCAGATGGCTCAGAAGTGGAGATTTGCTGCTTTCCTTTGTTTAATATAATTGCAACTGAATATCTTTGGATTTTAGACTGTTAGTCGGACAAAACAAAGGGAATTGAAGATGTCTCTTAGGGGTGTAGACATTTTTGCGAGCATTTTTCAACATTTCCTGCCATCTCATAGACATAATTAATTGCTTTATGGAAAAAAAATAATCAACAGATTAACCAGTGATGAGAATAAGCGTGAGTTGCATCTCTAATTTAGTAAATAATCAGCACAAAACAGTCATGATTTGTAGGAAATTATTTTTCTGAGTGCTCTGAACTATAATAAAGTTTGGCAACAAAGCAGCAAAAAGGAAGACGGAGTGTAGCTTTGTAAATAATCTAGTAGCACACACAGCCAGTTCCAACCAAGGATGAGTGGTAAGTCAGCGAGACGCCCAGCTTGGTGCTAAGAGGCGGAGGCAGAGTACAACCTGTCCACTGCAAAATGGCAGGAATAACAGGCTGACACACAAAGACTGACACGGAAAGAAAAAATGGTCCTGGCTGTCGAGAAAGTGAGACAAGGAGAGAGACAGAGACATGGAGGGTTCTTTTTTTGGAGTAGAAAGAGAATAAGGAAACAGCAGGATGTGGAGAAATGGCAGGGGCCGGAGAAAAGGAGGGAAGTGAAAGAATACACGCTATTAAACAGTATTGAGAAATGGGTGATGTGATGGGTGGGAAAAGCAGGTGATGGAGAATGGGCAAAATAGACGCTGACAGAAGCAGAGAGAGATGGGAAAAAGACAAATGTGAAGGACTGCAAGCTGTCTAAATTCAAGCAAGAGAGGCAGGTGATTAGTAGTGATGTGATGACTTGAGGTGTGTGTGTGTGGTGTGTGTGTGCATGTGGCTGCTGATGAAGGATAGCTATCTAGCAAGAAAGGGAGAGAGGCAAAGGGGAGAGAGGAAGGCCACCAGCCAAGTGGTCTAGTAGCATCCTGGGAGAAACAGCATCCGTCTCAGCAAAATAGAGAGCAGCAATCAATAACTATACAGTTAAGGTGTGTGTGTGCACGTGTATGTGTGTCACTGGCGCAGTGGCCTTTGCAGTTTGCTTACACTGCATCTACACTGCTGCGTTTTGATAGAAATATATGGTGTGTGAATGATATGTGAGCATGTTTGTCCTGACCAATAGTGGATTTTTGGGGATGATATCTATTAGTTGCTGTTTTTAAAACAGATAACAATATATTGGCCAATAGTATAGTTTTCATAGTTTTATTCTATAACATAAATAAACAATCTTGATATGTATCCAATAGGTTTTTTTTTTTAATTGAGACCAAGATACATAATAAGTGGGACATTTTACTGTTGAAAAAATCCATTAGTCAGCAGTCTCTTATGGACGAACTAATGGTGACAGTGTTTCTAAATGGCATTTGTGTGCTATTTCGTGATATTTATCGGGCGGCATATATGTAATATAGTACCAATATTTAGTACTCGATGGATTGCCATGGTCCCCAGCAGATGAATCCTATTGATTTTGGTCGTCTCCTGACTTTTCCTCAGACGCCACCAGCGGGTTGACATTTTTGGCTCTTGGTGAAATATCTTGACAAACATTGGATGCATTGACGTGGAATTTGGTACAAATATTCATTGTGCCCAGAGGATGAATCCAAATAGAGTGGTGCAGTGATGACGTATTTTTGTAAGCCAAACAGGAGGTTACAATTGCCCTGGTTCTCTCGTAAAAAAAGCCAACGGGATTGCTCCATTGGGTTTTGGATTATTGCAGAAAATAAACTCTGTGTGAAACACACATTTATGATACTTACACGTTTTGTTCAGCAAGATAATCTTCCCAAAAGAACACCACAATTGAATGCAATCGGCAGAAGTAAAAAGCTGACGTTAGGCTATAAACGGATTACACCACGGTCGCATGAACACGAGTATACACAACGAGGCTGTATAGGCGGATGTGTCAGCGTGATGACGTTTAGTAGTCTCATTTAGCCACTTGTTAGCAACCCCCTTTTTTAAGAAACGTAAAAGCTTCTAAATTTACGAGTGGGATTTCACTGACATATTTTATATCGTAGAACAAAACGTTAAAATCTCTTAAGCTTGTGTTAACCACAGACCTTATTTCAAGTATGTAAAAAAAAAAAAAAAAAACATTCTAAAAACCCATTGACTTTGAGACGAGGGACTCATTTCTGTGTTTTAGGACTCATTCCTGCACCACTCTCTGATTCTGGTGATCCTCTGATATTTTATCTAAGGCCAACATCAGATCAGAGTTTTCACTTATCCTTTAAAATATCTCAACATCTGCCAGATTAACTTTGTGTTTAGGGCTAATTAGCTAACTAATTACTAAGATGGTGAACATGGTATACCTGCTAAACATATACATGTTAGCATTGGCTATTGTGAGAATGTTAGCATGCTGATATTAGCGTTAAGCTCAAAGCATCGCTGTCCCACAGAGCTGCTACCGTGGCTGTAGATTGTGCAGACAGGTAAATTAACCTCTTTCATTATGAGGCACCGCTGACATGCCTATTCTTATGTTGATTTGTAAACACTTATAGGAAATCATTTTAATTGATTAGGACATTTTACATTGCTTCTCGTCAAGACTGTGCAGTTTCCTGCTCCACTCGTGGGTACAAACTGAAGCACTATGGTCAATATGGCCCCTTTATCTCATCTGTAACCTCTCCTTTCACAATATTACAGCCCATAAATACACCCAAGAACGGGGGAGGGCTGTAATCTCATGGTGCAGCAGCAGCAGCATAATACCAAAATCCATTTCTATATGGTGCCTAGTCTTAACTAGAAAGCTCCATTTAAGAGTGGCAACATATGGCTGGAGATGATATGTAACTCTGCAATTCAAAGTGAAGCATGCAAATAGCTGTTTCTGTGACCAGCAGAGAATGTAAAGTGCAATTCGCATAATGGATTTCCATCTCTTACATGGGCTTACTGTGCAAAGCGTTTATGCTTTTTTATCATAAAAATATACTTTCATTTATTACTGCCGGGAAAGTATGCAAACATTACTCTACATGCAAACGGACACACGCACAACACACACAGATTCATGATGGATTAAAGTGTGTCCACAGCTATCAAGAAGATGAATATATATACTGTATATACACTGCATTTATTTCTGCGTGTAACCTTTGAAGTCTAATAAAAAATGAGGAGAAACACTCTGATCTCCCAGAGAGAATAACCCTGTTGGTCAGATTCACCGCAATCAAAAGGACCGTCTGTTTCTCAATGCGTGTCAGGGGGAATTAAGACCCCTGAATGAGAAATCAAATCACACAGCATTTCCTTTCATCTTCTCTTGAATCGATAGCATGTCATAAAGTACGTTGGAGCAGACCTCGCAGCATTCTGGCATAATTTACCGACTGCTTCTTCCTTCTTTCGCACACAGTTTCAAACAGAAAGGAGCTTCTTGCGACACCTTTGAGCCAACTCTCCGAAATTTCAGGTTTTATCACAGTCACATTGACACGCTGGGATTACACCTTCATCAGAGTATTTGTCCTTACAATGGAAACATTTCCGTCATCCAATTTAGTCAATTTAGGCTTTCCCCTGCCAGGGTGTTTGATTGATGTCCAGAGTAGTTGGCAGTGGAGAGGAGACTGAGCTTTGATGTTCAGGCCCAGACTGTTAGAGTATTCAGGTTGACTTTGATAAACCCCATTAGAGTGTTGCTAACTCTCCCTCTCTCGCTCTCTCTTTCTCGCACACACACTTACAAGCTACGAGCCTCAGAGGAACGGGCGTGAGGGCAAAAATGCAAGGTTGCTCCGGCACTGCATAGATCAGACCGGCACATACGGGTACTTCGCAAAAAGGCAAGGAAACCGAAGATCCCAGAGACTTCAATGCAATTTGACGTATGTTTGGATTGTAATTTTGACAAATTTGTATGCATTCATCTCTTGTTATACAAACGATTGTTTTATACACATGTCTAATAATTACTTTGCGACCTTGCGATACCTAAATAAATTAAGGTTGATCGCCGTCATGTCCCTTCAGTCTTCCCCTGTTTGTAAAAAACAGCCTGTTAATAGCCAACTGTTTGATCAATAGGCTAAGATTTAGTTGGAGCCAACAGTCTGATACTGCTTGAACGTTACTGTATGACTTAGGGCTGTTAAAGTTAACGCGATAGTAACGCGTTAACGCAAATTTGTTTTAACACCACTAATTTTTTAAACCTATTAACGCAATCGATCTTTCGGAGGTTGTAGCGGGCTCAGTCTTAAAGCTCAAGTGAAGGAGGTTAAATAACACTCAAAATTTACGCTAAAGTTTGGCGAAGAAAAACTGGCATGTCCATTTTCAAAGGGGTCCCTTGACCTCTGACCTCAAAATATGTGATTGAAAATGTGTTCTAAGTGATAGTCAAGTCAGCACACTGACACACTGACAGCTGTTGTTGCCTGTTGGGCTGCAGTTTGCCATGTTATGATTTGAGCATATTTTTTTATGCTAAATGCAGTACCTGTGAGGGTTTCTGGACAATATTTGTCATTTTTTTGTGTTATTAATTGATTTCTAATAATAAATATATACACACATTTGCATAAAGCAGCATATCTGCCCACTCCCATGTTGATGAGAGTATTAAATACTTGACAAATCTCCCTTTAAGGTACATTTTGAACAGGTAATAAATGTGCAATTAATTTGTGATTAATCAGGATTAATCATGGACAATTGTGTGATTAATAGCGATTAAATATTGTAATCAATTGACAGCCCTTTTATGACTGTATTACTGCAGCAGCCTCCCACTCAGGCTAACATTAGCTAGCCATGCTAGTCACTGTCACCAGCATCATTTAGCCATTTACCACACTGACAGTGAATATTCACGTATCGTATGTGCCTTAAATCTCAGTGTGAAAGCCTCGGTTAACCTACTACACAACAGCTTTTCAGCATTTTCCATTTTCTCTCCTGTGACAGCGAGTCTCTTTCCTCCAAAAGGGAACGCAGCCTCGGCGATGACGCAACGCTGGTCTGGTTTATAGCTTGGAGCCATAAAGCCCCTCTATTATATCTTTTTCAGGACACGACAGGGGAACAAATTGGAGATCAGAGAATTTTGATTAATTGCAGGTCCAACCAACTACACAGCAACTCTTCAGCATAGCGTTATTACAATTACTGGGTTGTTTAAAGTAGAAGTTTGAAGACATGTGTCAACTTCTTCTGTTTACTCTGTTACCGTCTATGAGGGACACGGGATTGTTTTCCCCCAAAAGTGGGCGTGACCATGCGAGCCTACTCTGGATGACTTATTGCCGATCTGATGTATAAAACCCGGGTGAGTTAAGAAGTGGATGACGGAGAAGATAAATAACTGGCATTTGCTTACAGAAAAGGGAAGGCAAATTGATTGAGATGACTCAGAATGAGTGAAAAAAATCTATTAGTGGCACAGGATTTTGTTATAAAAGATTTACATATGCAATTTCAGGCTTTAGTCACCATAAAAGATTGAGAGATGTGTATCTCCACGTCACCGGAGACAGCTGGTTCTTTGAATGTGAATCCGGCAGAGCTGCAGCGGGCGAGCGGGAGCTTGATCATAAAAGGATGAATGATTCGTCAAGAAGTCTGGCGGAGGTCGTACTCTACATGCAACGCGACGCCCCATTCACCGCTCGGCACTATCTAAATTGAAAAGAGTATTTATACCAACTTAGGGATCAGAAGTTAATGGAAGCAGTCATGCATCAATTGAGTTACATAAAAATGTCCGTTGGAAACGGGTGAGATAGCTACATCCTTTTAAAAGATTTTTAATTTTCTCAAATTGGCTTTTTGTGTCTGATAGAGGGAGTGTGTGAGTGAGTGTGCGTGTGTGTGTGGGTGGGGGTTGTAGGCACATTACTGTGAGAGTTTTAATCAGACATCAGAAGGGGTATTAACGGGGGAAATGTGCGAAAAAGAGTAGGATCAAATAAAGATCTCACTCCAATGTAATGAAACGCTGCTCTTTGGTGAGCTGGCTAATCATGCCGGCCAAGTTGCAGCACAGATTGCTCAAAGCTAAAAAAAAAAAAAAAAAGGGTGCAATGACAGAGGTGGGAAAGTGATTAAGATGGAGTTTGTACGATCCCTCCTTTACAAAACGTGTAATGACACCTTTGGCACGAAAGACTCATTGGTGGACGTGCCCTGCCCTCATGTAAACTCTTTTGTCCCCTCAGTATCTAATGCCTCTCTTACAATCCCATCTGTTAGTTTATAGTAGGGAAATACCATCATTTCTGTTGCTTCACACATCTGAACCCCAGGCAAACCTGCCTCCAGCTGATGAAATCCCTCTCACATTTAATGAAATGAGAAACCCCAATCGCAATCCGTTTTGCACCGAGAAAACCCAAAAGAGATTTGGAGTCGTGTTGACAAAACACAAGCCGTGCCAAAAAAATTAACACTACGATCACTGATAAAAAATACAATGTCATTTTGCCACAGTAAAGCAGCAGAGGCTCTAACAGCAACTCAACTGCCAACTCAACAACTGCCATCACTGCTGTAGATCATATCATAACATCATTGTGACTGCCCTCACTGCTGAAGAGGGCAACAATGTGTGGAAAGTTATGGATTTAACCTTCAAATAAAACTTTATAAGGGGCACACGGAAGACACAGTGTCTGGCAGCAAATCTCAGGCTTGACTGCACATTTCAACAAACGCAACTGATTGTGATCACATGTTGGGAAGCCGGTGAGGGATCGTGTACTCCTGCTGGTTAGTTGAGGTGCCTCCTTGTATAGGAGGGGGTGCTATCTTGATGGTTAGTGTCAACCTACCACATACTGCCTCGAACCACAGACTGTAACTATATAAGAAGTGGACGTAGTCGCCGTGACAACCGAATGCTGAATAAGACATTTTTGGGCAACCAAAATGTAATAATTAACTTTCATGAAGTGAAAACACACTGTGAAAGGGTTAAAGTTGTAAGATGAAAACATGGACAACACCGTGGTAACGACCTGTCAAGGTCACAAGGTAGCCACGCCCTAAATCATCCCCTGCTTTATGGTCTATTTGACTCTAAATGGGACCATAATTTACCCAATGAACATCATGCTGTATTGAAGAAGACTTGAAACTAGCGATTGAGACCATAAACTCATGTTTACAATGTTCACTGAGGTAATAAATCAAGTGAGAAGTAGGCTCATTTTCTCATAGACTTCTATACAATCAGACTTCTTTTAACAACCAGAGGAGTCGCCTCCCTGCTGGATATTAGAGAGAATGCAAGTTTAAGGCAATTTCACATTAGCTTCACTTCTCAGACCCGGAGTTTGCCCACTGCCTCAAACACTAGAGGCACAACAGTCATTCATTGTGAACTGAACCTCAAAATAACATCCTAGACTCAAAAGTGTGGGAGTGACAACCAATCACTCTTGTTTTGATACTCTCGGGAAAAGGAAGCACAGCTGTTTTTTATTCCAAAACAACTCTGTAGAAGTGCATTTAAAAAATGTGTTGTGGCTTCCCCATTCAACATGATAGAGCTTTACCGAGCTACAATTCCTGCAAACACATCGTCCGGGAAATTTACTGCAGTGTGCGCCAGTACAGCAGCAATCGGAGAAAAAAGAAATGTCCAATCAGAGCTGAGTATATCATTTACATGCACAACTACAACTAACACACCCGCAAGCTTCAGGCTCGTGAGAGGCAAGAGGGAGGCCTTCCTTAATGGGAGAACAATAAATGCTTTGCAACTCAGCACTAAAATGCCAGATTTTTTTAAATCACCTTTGTCTCAGCCGAAAGGGCAAAACCACAGATGTTTGACAAGTAGCGTGTCAAGAGATCCACCGCTAGGAGCTAAAACCTCACTCCACAGCTAGAGCCACCAGCAAATGAATATTTAAGCCACACCAAAGCCCTCCTCCCCACACACTCAATTTAGGCATTTTCACTGAGCTCTTTCTAGCACAATCTAAGTTTCCACAAAGCCTCGCCTCTTCAGAGGCAGAGCACGATAAAAATCAATGACTCAGACTTCCCTCCTGATCGGTCAATCTCTCCTATAAGCTACAAACACACAATGAGGGTTTTTTTTAGGGGGATTTAAACCTAATCCTACCACCATCTCCTACCCCCCACTTTTCTGTATTTCTCTGCCTGATGTATGACCCTGGGATTCTGTTTCGGGCCCTCTTACCTTGCGCTGTGCTGAGGTGAAATAAATACTCTGGCAGTGGAGACTAGTTCACGGATGTGTGATTACAAACACAATAAATGATGCTCCGTGCGTGTGGTGGAAAGGCCTTAGATGGAATAATTGTACAGCATTTTGCTCCATGTCAAACACCAGTTGAGCATGTCAAAAGGACTTTGAAATGATAAGTGAAAGACATCATTTTCCTCTGGTATTAATCAGCCAGCAGACATATTCTCACCTCCTATAACAAAGAGACAGAGTTAGAGAGAGACTGCGAAATGTCAACTAAATCAGAAGGTAAAGTTGGCAGACTTTTTGAAATACAAGGAAATAAAGTGTTGCCCAGAGGGCGACAGAATTCTCAGCCGAGCCCCACAGATTCAACCTAATCTTTTCTAATTTTAGAAAAAGAAAATTATGTCCTTGTGGCACACGGCTATCTAGGGAAGGGATGGTGATTTCAATCTCACTTGAATTCTACATCTTGCCAGAAGAGCCCCAGAAGGATTATGCCTGAATATTTAAGATTGCTGTACATGGCGAGGGTGGTTATGAATAAGTATTTGGAGGGAAACGGACATTATTTGCTCTTCCTGAACCAACATCACCTCTACAAACAAACAGGAGTTCAAAATAAAAAGGACTTTTTGATCTGAGGGCTCAGATGCAGCTGCTCAGCGGAGGTCCAGTGTGTATGTCTGTGTTTGTGCGCGGGGATTAGTAGCAGAGCAGCATACAGATTTGAGTACTTTCCCGCAGCTAGAAGCCAGCTCAACTTGGATGAGAAATGTCCTCTCTGCACATGAGGACACAAAAATAAGAACAGCCTTGGATTTTTGCATGTGGACGATGCCATAAATGTGCCAAAAAAAAGACTTTTTCCACCAGTGAACTCAACTGTTGAGGCCCTGACACACCAAGTCGACAGTCGGCCGTCGGTCAATTTCGGGCGTGGAGCGTTTGAGACTATAATTATATTCCAATAATATCGTATTTATCATTCTGAAATGGACCATTCAGCATTGCGAGTACTTTTACTTTAGGTACGTTAATAATGTTTTGATGCTAATGCTTTTGTACTTTTACTTAAATAGAATTTTGAATGCAGGACTTTTACTTGTGACAGAGTATTTCTATACTGTGGTATTCGTACTTTTACTGTAGTAAAATATCTGAGTATTTCTTCCACCACTGGTTCTTTGATGTCGGTTTGGTGTGTCTGGGACTTTAGAATTGTTTACACAGACAGACCAGCTGATCATTGCAAGATGTTGTATCTGCAGATTTCCCAGAAAACAGATTCACACTCAGTATTGTCAGCAAATAATACTTCTGTCCTGTGCAATATTACAATCTTATAAAAGTTGCTTTACTGTAAACCTATCCAGGATCATGATTGAATAAAAATTACACAAATGTGCTGAATGGATGAATAATTTACTTTTTTGACAAACTGAAGGAAAACAATTTGAACCCCCTGCTGCAGATCTGATATTTCATTATACAAAATGAATAAACAATCACAGTGCATGCATGAGAGATAAAGTCAGCACGTCTCAATTTCAATCCCGGAGATGTAAAGCGACTGTCGCAGAAAAACTATTTTCTAGTAATGTGTTTTCCATGCACGGAAATACAGAGAGCAAACGGTTTCAAGGCAAGGAAGTGCAGAAACGTGTGTCTGTGTGTCATGAAGAGTCGTTTGTATGCATGTTAGGCACAGAGGCTTATTAGTGGCCACAAGGTAAAAGCCAATTGGCATCCTTTTATAGACGGTGGCGAGAAAAGCCAGAGTCAGCTCAATGAATATTCAGATAGAAGCAGAGCCTTGAGGGGACATGGAGCAGCACCAATCTTTTATCAGTCTTCCTCACAACGCGGATGTAACCTATTCACAGCAATCCAAATCTCCCTTTGTATCGCTGGATTCTTCGTTCCTTTCTTCTTTCTTTGTCTCTCTGTATCGCTCATATACTGTATATACAGCACATGCAGCAGCATAGCAGTGGTGTTCTTTGCTCTTTCTCCATCTCAGCTTCCCAGAGCTGTACATTTTCCAGCGTAGGGGAATAATGAAAGCCAGCGACGGTGGGTGGCCATGTGCGTCGCATTGTATAGGAGTGCTGTGATTAATCGAGCTTGCCAAATGGAAAATGAAATGCCGGCAAGACCATGCTGTTCAGCAGGCTGTTAGTGTTTGTTTGAGAGAGAGAAGAGAGAGATGAACACACATGATCGACTTCCTGACTTTTCCAGGTCTTTGCTCTCGGCAATCTGCCAGAACGACTTCAGACGCCCAATGGAGGACGATGGTCTTAATTGACTTGCTGGACTCTGTTGGTGTACAGTCGACGGTCTGTGGAGGAAATAAAAATGTTCCGTCGCACCCTCCTGCACCTCAATAATCACAGATGGATGAGCAATTTGAGCTTTGACAGGAAGGATGAAAGAAGACGAAGTGTGCGAGAAAAGCTAATGGAAACCAACACCTCGCTAAGAACGTGTTGTACGTTTGTGACGCCGTCATCCCGACAGTTCTTTCAACACTCAAGGTTTCAGAGCCAAGCAAATGCTCGACACCTCCGGCAAAGCCAACTGAAAACAACTGCAAAGAACATCGCGCAATCTGTTTCACACCCCGCAGGAAACCAAATGTCACACGCACCTTTAGGACGACAAACAGTAAACATTCAAATTTAACCTGGTCTTTCCTGTAGGAGCTGTTTAGCAGCCCGCGAGCTCACATAATGGATCCTCTGGGTGCAATAGCAATCCTTCACACGGACGGGTGGAAGACTGGAGGTGAGGCAGGAGAACCAAGCAGGTCTTTCTGTGGAAAATTTAGTCTTGGCCTGCCTAGTAATTCTGCCATTATGGTTATAAATGAGACATTCAAGCACCTCTCCAAACCCAGAAACAGACCGATACAAACTAATCTGTTCTGCTTTGTGTACAAATTTTGTTCCATTATTATTACATTGAATATTTCTTCCTTGGTTGAACTTAGGGAGCCCTAGATAAATAAAATATGATGAACTCAGAGGAGCCGGAGACTTACAGTCAGTTTGTAAACCATAAACCACTTGTCATGGCTTTCCTATAAGCCTATCAAACGGTAATGATATGCATTAACCCCCCAACACAGTCCCAACAGCGTATGACACAAGCTGCACTTTCATTTCATAAATCAACACATTTTATTGTCATTTCCTATATGGGAGTATTATATATTGTCGTGTGCGTCTGCTTGAATATACATTTGTTTTATTATTCTGAAATGTTGTGAGGATTACTCAAATTCCACACTTCATAATCCCATCACGATCTTGCCCTCCTTTGTTGTTGAACGTTGACATCATTCTCCCAGCGGCAAAACAAAAGCTTGCCATTACCTATTAGATTACCCCGATGCCAAATGTGATTTAGGTCCCATCGGTATCAGACATTTGCCTTAGATGATAAGCTGGGAGTCCAATCCACTGCCAAAAAAGGATGCAAGAAGATGGGGGAGCGACGTAATGAACACAGACAATTTATCATTCATACTCCTTTTGAAGCAGTTATTAGACTTTTTTATCCCTGTATGTTAATACAGGAACTCCCTAAGGAAGCATCCCCCTGATGAGAAGATGAAAACAAACTCGCCAAGCATGGAAAGCAATCTGCTCTGCGACGTCCTTCCTAAAATCAGAGGTACAAATCAGGAGCGGCGAGCAAACACAACATTCACCTTCCAAAGATGAAAAGACCTTTTCAATCAACTCTTAAGAGAATAATTCTCCAAGACATCTTCAATGGGTTGAGGCCTTAATGTGTGTCGAGATTAAACACACAGCTCAATCTGATGCTGCCTAATACAGCATAATGGAGAGAGTCAGGCTCTCAGCATGACGGCCAAGGATCCACCACGGCGATAGGCTAATGAAACAAAGAGCCCTATGCGAGCTGTTATGCCTACAGAGCAAGAGAGCAGGGGGAGAAAAACACACTTACAACCACCCAGCAAATTTCCAATGCAGTTCTGAGAGCAAAAACCATATGCATCGTTGTGTACAATGTAGCAAACACTGTGTGAATACACAGTAGGTCGCTCTATTGTGGATGTAGAGGACACAGCGGTTTGAATAGGACGGCAGCCAAGATCCTGCTACAGATTGTGTAGACAGACACACACACAAATACACTACTGTATGTACACGTGGGTATTGATACATATGGTGTGTGTATACACTAGACACAATACACAATCCCTTCACTCCAATGCCACAAATAAACCCCGACACCCGGCGTACTGCAGTCTACAACAGAGCGGAGCCCTGACCCCCACAGCATCTGTAACTGAACAGCAGGCCTGGCTAACAAACTGCCACAGAGGATGGAAGCAGGAGGCAGGCTGAGCCGCTGATTGATCTGCTGGGTAATTGGCTAGGAGCGGCTGAAACAGCCGAAGGACGTAAATATCAGCCATCCTGTCGGATAGTGAGTTAAGTTCCACGGGGCGATAAACCCTGACTGGATGTCCCCTGAGTGAAGGCTCGCGGCCCGATAAGCTGGTGAACATTTTGTGCCGGGACTTCTAGCTGCTGAGCAGGGTTTGGAGCAAGGTGTGATGTCGGAGGAGGGAGAGGAGAGGAGAGGAGTCAAGTGGGGCGAAAAGAGAATAAAGGGGCAGATACTCCAGATACAGCAGAATGCATCCACACGTCTTCGCAAAGTGTGTGGTTTTAGAAACTTAGTGATGTACTGATAACTCGTAGGTCTAGTTGGTAAATCACTGTAGCTGGCCAGCGAACTGCTAAATCGCTAGCCAGCTGGGAACATGCTACTGCTAGTCAGTCATAATCATAGACTGTATATAAGAAGTGGACGTAGTCACTGTGACACCCATTGGTTTGTGGATTGACATTTTGAAGCCTCCTTGGCTCCCGTCTCTTAACTGTTGACAAACCACACTAATTAAAAGTTATTAAAAATGGATGATGCAACACATAGGCTACAAATGCTTCCTCGGTTTTGGACTCTCCAGCCCCTCAAAGACGGTTTGTCATTGGTCAACGAAGCCAATTTGTGTGTCACAGTTCAACAAAGTTCCAAAGCAATTCCACAGGAAATTGCACAGGAATACAGTGTGCAGATACAACTGTGGTAACTATGGTTTGGTTGAAATGGGAAGTCGGATCTTTCTCAGGATCTTTATAACAGAACATTTTTAAGTACAGTGTTATTACTGCAGATAGAAATGATGACCAATTCTATGAAAGATAAGAACCAGGTTGTGATAAACTGGATCTATCCTTTAATGTGAACATTGAGGGGTTTCATAGCTGAATTTCCTGGAGCACCACAGAAAGCAGGTAAAAGATGTAAGCCAAGGAGAGTGAATGGGACATCTCGCTTCACATGGACCTGGAGCATACAACACATAGAGAGTATGAGCCATGCATGTCAGAGAGAGAGACAGAGAAGAGGATGAAAAGAGGTAGTGTTAGCTGAAAAAAAGAG
The DNA here is from genome assembly GCA_916701645.2 of Sebastolobus alascanus. Taxonomy (NCBI): domain Eukaryota; kingdom Metazoa; phylum Chordata; class Actinopteri; order Perciformes; family Sebastidae; genus Sebastolobus; species Sebastolobus alascanus. The sequence goes on along the minus strand of CAKAOJ020000225.1, from coordinate 646,901 downwards.
AGACAGAGAGATGAGTGAGGAGAGCGATGGTGAGACCGCCCTCTTCCACAGCTGCAGGAGGTGTGCCTGCAATGCTAAACTCATTCCATCCATCTCGCTTTGCTAAAACAGAGGCGGCGTCGAGGGGAAGGGTGTCTTCAGCTGGGCTCAAACGGAGCGACTGTCATTCTGCCTCACCCACATGCGGGCACAGGAGATTCTTTTGGAAATGAGATTGATGTGGGCAGCCAGAACTAAAAGAAAAAAGGGGCTATACGAGAAAACCAAAAGAGAGAACCCATTCTCCAATGTAGAGAACTATCAGCTTTTTTTTTTTTACATTGAAATGAGTCATCTGAAGAATAAACACAATTATTTTCTCTTTGCTAAATCCCACTCAGCTGATAGCATTACTTTGGAGAAATTGCATTAGACACAAGAAGCATACCTATGCTGTGAGTAATGTACACCTACACATTTTCCTGGTAGAGAAAAGACAGACCCATAACAATCAGTGAAACAGTAGGCAGCGCTGCACAATCAGGGAGAAAACTCCCAGAGAGCTGTAGGGAGCACTGCTGACAATACGCATTAGCGCAAAACATCGGGATGCTTTTTTTTTTTTGGTTTAGCGATTCATGAGAAGTGACTATATGCAAGCAGTTCATTCAGGGAAACACACTTCACTGAGATCTCAACAGAAAATGCACCACGAGAGATTTCTCTCTCATGAATTTCATCTACCTTTTCCTCTGTGCTCCTTTGTGAATCTGGATCCCTACCAGTGTTGGGTCATGGAAAATGAAATCTTACTCCCAGTGCCTTAGGGGCTATAGCAGCGTGGGACAAAGTGCCTTTATTGGATTTAGGTTGAGAAGTATCACACTAGAAAAAGCCAGACCACAAATCACAGGCTCAGTTTTCACTATGAGACATTTATTTGGACTACTATACGTGTCATGATTCTGCAGCTGCATGGTCGGGTTCTCACCCAAAAAATATTAAGATTTTGGTAAGTAGTGTGGAAAGAAATTTACATTTCCATGTTTTTCCTTTTTTTTTTTTTCTTTGTGCGATTAATTCGTACATCAATATATTTTTTCAGACTGTTGTTTTTGTCATGAATACTCTCACACAGAACGCGGATTTTACGCGGCGAAAAAGCTACGTCATTGTTTTTGGAACGAGGTTGATTTTCTGAGCTTTCGCACGGCAAATAAAGGTATCAACCAATCACGTTGTGCGGAACGGGTTGAGTTGCGCCTATATTCATTAAACAACAACACGGAGGCTCCGTAGTCTGAACCAGGATGGCAAACTTTATAACTCCTTTCAACTTTGACAAAGACAGCACATGCCAGATCCACTTCTTCAGTTCTTACCTTTCACAATAAAAGCCCTAGACATATAATATTCACAGGCAAGTATTTTGCATTTTCGCCCCTGGTGTGTAAGACCTTAAGAGCCCCAGATCTAACTCTCATCATCACCTTGGTCACATTGCAGTCTATGTTTTGGCCAAATTCTCTGAAGCTATCTCATTATATTACATACAGTAGGCTGGAGAGTGTGTGCAATTATGTCCTAAAATACAGTAAATGATCAATATCATGAATTATAATATGCATCTTGCCAATCTGGTCAATGTCAGTGTCTTTGGAAACTTCATCCTGTGAGTTCAGTAGATGTAATTGAACAAAAAAAGCGACTCAAACATGTAAATGTCAGGTGTTGCCACTGGCAAACGACTTTGGAGGCAGATGTGAAACTGGGAAGTCGCTGCAACTTCCTGTCCGGCCCCGGCAACGGTGCTGCCGAAGTCGGTTCCTTCCAAGAGCGAAGGGGTCGATCTCTACGGTTCAATTTTCAATTTTCCAGTTTGAGGTTCAATCTCATGGCCCGGCCTCCTTTATGATAGGCCCATATATCCTGTTCCAGCTATAATCTTAAATGCCATTTGACTCATTCTCAGTCCAGTTAGAGCTTGGTTTGGGCGATAAGGCGCTTAAATCAATCAGTGTCATCTTGATCATATAGATACATTAGTCATGGCCTGAATGCTTAATGGTAGAAGACATACAGTGCTACTGAAGGTGCCTCGGGTAACATAGGAGACTGAATGGCATGCTGACCAGTTTCCATTTTACTATTTCTTACCACGAGGGGAACAATAGGAAAATGTTAGAGTTTTTTTTTCACTGTAGTGAAATATATGAATTTGTGTTTGGCACAAATTAGCATAATATTCACATTTACATTACAAATGTTTGAGTAAAGGTCCAAAGAACTTTATCAAGCATTTTCCACAGTCCACACCTGACAACCACTTATTTATGTATTTAGCGAATGCAAAGTCCTCGAGCCAGGCGGTTGCCTCCTGGTCTGCTGTATGGAGGGTGACTAACCCTCCTTTTAGACTGTGGAGCGGGCAAGCTTCAATGATATGTTCCATTGTTTGCACCTCTCGAACAGGCACACAATGGGCTTGGGCTGCTGCCCCATTTGTGAAGGCTGGCCAAACAGGGGCCATGTCTGGACCTGAATCTATTGAAGGTTGACCACTGTATCCTTGGCAGGTTGGTGCCAGAGACCTGTTGGGTGGGGTCTGACACCAGATGTTTGTTTGGGACAACCACTATGATACCAAAATACATTTAAAACATGCATTTTATACTCAAAACTACACAAATCCAATTAATTTTCCTTGAAGCAACGCAGAAACGTCTTCATATTTCATCTTTAAATGTATTCACACACCCACAAAACACATCGCATCTAAGAAGCAGCTGAAAACCTATGTTTTTTTTCCACGTCCCCACAGTATTTTCAATGAAAGAACAGCATATCACCAGTCCGTGGGTCAAGGAAAAACACAAATACTGCCCGAGTCTCCATAGAGCCTCATCTACCTCACCACCAGGTCTTGGCTCTGCACACAGCCAGCGATCAGAGCGCAGGGAGCAAGAGGGGGGAGTACTTGCAGCTTTTATTTGCTCTGGCTCTGGCTTAAGGTGCTGAAACACCACTTAATCTACCAGTCCACAGGGTTCTAAGGTCACGGCGCCCTAGGACGACCTGAAAAGCAGAACGCTGCTCAAATCCTCCCCAACAGCTTTGCACACGCAGAAATATACACACCTTGCTTGCTCCACTCGGTAATTTCCCCTGCTGCACATGCTGTATTCAACTACTCTACGTGCAATTTTACATTATGTGAAAGTACTATAATGCCGCCTGTCACAATTTAACACCTTGGCTTTGTCGCGGACCTCCAGAGATGATGTGAATCTACGGGGGGCAACTTCAGAAGTGCTATGAAGCTCTTCTGGCTTTTTTGACTCATGCATTGTTCTATCTTTATCACCACTTGACTGACAGTGGCTCATAGCACTTTCACTTTAAAGCTGCCACTATTTCAAAACTAAATTACTGTTCCACTGTGAAGATATTTGCGCAGAATGATGACAGACAGGATGAAACAATAAAAATAGAAATCATCCCAGGAGTTATTTTGCTAATTCAAACACAGCCTTGCCCTGAGGCTTCCAGCCCTTTCCCACACCACTCCTCTACTTACCCCTCTATCCCAGGCGTCCCCCACTTAATTGATTGAACTGCCTTTTATATGTGGACTTGATTGTGGTGTAGTAGAACGTGATGACTCCTGCGATACACTTACAGTATAGGCTATGCAGCAATGCTCCAAAGTGGCCTTAGGATAATGTGTCAAGGTTAAGTATACTGCATCTTGGCATTTTTTAAGAGACTCACTAATGGTGCATCAATATACACTTAAAGGAACAGTTTGACATTTCTAAAATTCGCCTGTTAATTTTCGTGCCAAGAGCAAGATGAGACGATGGACATCACTTCCATGTCTGTGCAGTGAATATGAACAGCCAGTTAGCTTAGCTTAGCTTAAAGCTAAGACTGGAAACAGAAAACAGCAAGTCTGGCTTGGTCTAAGGCCCCGTTTACACCTGGTGTTAACATGTGATTTGTATCTGGATATTGACATCAAAACTACAGGCCTTTGCATTTACACCTAGTATTATTGAACGCTCTCATTATCTTGATTCTTCCCATGTTGTGATCAGATCTCAGTATGTTAATTTTGGTCAGATGGGGCTTGTAGACTTGTCGATGAACATGGCGCGTCCCAGTGTCAAGGGAAGCAATGAAACGCACAAGTGTCTCTGTTTTTATGAGGGAAAACTTGCTAGCTACTGATGCTACTGTAACGTTTTTACCAGGCTTGCTTGAGCGAGCATGAAGAGGAGGAGTTAGGTGACCTTTCAACTTGCTGGACGGATTTTCTTCTCAAGAAATTGGTCACACTATAACGGATTGCATTTATACCTGGCTTAATCCTAACCCTAACCTCAAGATGTGGATGGCTGATCCAATCACATTCTGATCCCGATGTGTGCATTTACATCTTGCATTAACATGCGTTTTTCCTTATCCTGATCAAATATCCAGTGCACGCTAATGCAAGGTGTCAACGGGGTGCAAATCTTGCTACTTAACATGTTACGCCTTGTTTGTTTAATCCGTACACAAACTGTGTAAAAAATGTTTTTTCTCTGGTTTTTGTAAAAATTAAACAAAGGACCACATACTTGTTCCTTCCCTTCCTTCACAGTATGCCATGGCTACATTAATTCAGTAACCCCCATCAATGGACAGCTACAAATAGTAAATGGAGTGCCCTCCTAATCAGTAAACAGAATATGAAACTCATCAATATAAGACAGATCCAGGGACGTACCGCATAGTTGGAAGCTTCATTCATAACGTTGACATTCACATTGTAAATCAACATTTGAATGCTGCGCTACTTTTTTTTTGCATGTCTACTCATTACGTCTAAGCTCTGTATTTATGCACAGTTGCAGATAAAGATTAGTTTAGACTAATGTTATTAGTATTACACTATTTGTAGAATTAGATTCCAGTGATGGCTGCGTAGGATTGTTTCTTCGTGTGATCCAAACATTTCCAATAAAACCAGAGCATTCTAAAGTCCAAAAATCTAAATTTATGGAAAAAAAACAAAACAGTTCACAACATGTTTTTCTGCTTCAATCCATATTTGTTGGTATTTAGCCTTAAAAAAAAATGTTGCTGCAGAAAACAGCTCGCCAATTTGCAGAATCCACTAGTTAGATAGCAATGCACCTGGTGCATCTGGCTTTTAAATGGAATGGGAGATAACACTGAATGGTTAAATTCATGTTACACCCAAAATCCCTTTGCCCCTTGCACCTTAATTTGCAACCAGATTATGCACAGTTTAACCAACAGCAACAGTTTAAGTGGAGTTGGATACGCCCTTAATGCACTGGCGCCATGCACTTTAGACCATGCACTATAGATCTTTTAAATAGGGCCCTTAGAGTCATCAGTAGGTGGATTTTGTAACTATTTGACAAAGCCTGGTTTGCTGTTTCTAGTCTTTATGCAAAGATAAGCTAAGTTGCTGCTGGCGCGAGGTTTATACTGTATTTACAATACGGACATGAAGGGGTTTTGATCATCACATCTAACTCCCAGCAAAAAAGTTAATAATATATTTTCTAAATGAGTATGACTCATCTGGGAGCCCACATGTGTTTGGTGAGCAAAGTATAGTGCAAGTACTCCACCTTTCACTATTGTGAATGCTCATTCAGTCAGGGATCTGAAGTGAGTCACACATGCAGCCCATTGAAAATGCTTCAAAGCCTTGAAAAAACAAGCTACAATGCATTTTGCAGAGGTTAAAAAAAAAGACTGCTGTAAAAGTTCTGTGACGCAAGACCAAGCTTGAGGCATCCGGGTGTAATTTGTTTGACAAATAAATTGCGCGTCACATCACTTAGACAGCCGAGTTCATTTACTGACTCTTCTGAGTGAATCTCTGGTGTCTTATACAGCAGCATCTCTTACTTCCTCTGATGCCACATACAAATTAAATACACAGCATCTGCAGACTTTAAGTGCTTCACTCAAGTACCTCAACATTTAATATGACTGGATATTATGAGATTCCAGTCACTGCTTGTTCATCCACGGGCTGCTGTACTAACCGCATTAGTCATCAGGAGCACAAGGCTCTGAGAGGACAGAATGTGAAGGAGAGGCACGAGAGTTTTTATCTCTCCGCTCCTAAAATGACTGAGGAACGAGCATAAGAGGAGCCGATTCATGTCACCTTTGTTGCCTCTTTTTTTTCTCTCTCCCATTCATCAGAGCGGGGCTGTGTGAATTAGCATGGTTAGCAGAGCAGCTGCAGATGTGAGACACTATTCACATTGCCAGATTTCAGAGTATCAAGTCAAGTGAATTCAGGACTTTTATCTTCTTTAATTATGTAAATCATATGCCTCAGATATTTCCTATCAAGTCGAGGCTCTTTTTTTTTTCTTTCCTCTCAGCAAATTTTCAATGAGACTCCCAAGAGAAGCAGGCAAAGGAAACAATAGTTCAATTGCACATGACAAAAAATGTGGTATGGGTGCTTTATCTCTGACTATCAAGGGCTGGAAATAACAAATTATCCTTCCTGTGTGTCTTTTGAAGTATTTTTTGTAGTAACGTTTCTTGCATTAATATAGGCCTGTACTATACTTAGATACTAAGACAGTTTTGCAGACTATCCCTTAGCCTACTACATCAGGAAACTCGAACAAGCATGTCAATGCAGATGTCAACATAAAAAAAAACACAGTTATAATAAATTTGCTTTCTTGCTAAGAGTGGGACGACAAGATCAATACAACGGTTTGTACGATGAAGCTATACCACCTGCAGTTGGTTAGCTTAGCCGGTTAGCTGAAATGAGGCGAAGATGTGTCCGCACTAGAAATGTTTCACCTTGAGCGGGAAAAAAAACCCATGCTTTTCCTGGGGCTTTATGAGTATACTTTCTAAACATACATACGAGAGGAAAAAAGGAGATCAACTGGAGGTAAATAATAGAAAGGGAAAGAGTTCTGAGAACATCTGCGCGGAACCACAGGGGGCCGTCCTGTCACCTCTTCTGTTAGCTTTATACACCTCAGACTGTCAATTCAACTCTGCAGAAATTTGTGGATGACTCTGCAGTAGGGTGTATTAAAGGAGGACAGGAATCGGAATACAGGGACATGGTGGCCAGCTACACCTACTCCTGAATGTCACCAAAACCAAGGAGATGGTCATGGACTTCAGGAGAACAAGGACTGCTGCTGACCCCATCAGCATTCTGGGAACGGACGTGGAGGTCATGGACAAGTACGAGTATCTTGGAGTTCACCTTGACAACAGACTGGACTTGAAATGCACAGGAAAGGACGGAGCAGACTCTACTTCCTGAGGAAACTTCGGTCTTTTAATGTGTGCAACAAGATGTTGCGGATCTTTCGCCAGTCTGTTGTTGCAAGCACAATTTTATTTGCTTCAGTGTGCTGGGGCAGTGGTATAAGAGCTGGCGACCGAAACAGAACGCTCTGTCCTGGGAACCACCTTTGAGCCATTAGCCATCAGTCAGAGGCTGAGCTGAAAACATAAAAACACACACAAACACACAAACACACACACACACACACACACACACACACACACACACACACACACACACACACACACACACACGGTCTGTGCGTCCATTTCTAGCTAACTTCTGTGCAGCTGGTAAATGGGCTCTTTAGGGGGAATCAACATGGACTACACAAAAGGGTCCAATGACGCAAAGTGAAAATTCGGTTCGCTTTCTGTCTGGTGGGCAGGTTTTGTCACCATTTGTTACCTGACAAAGCCCGACTAGCTGTTTCGACCTGTTTCTTGTCTTTGTGCTAAGCTAAGCTACCTGGCTGCTGTCACTAGCTTCATTTTTGCCATACAGACATGAGAGTCAGATCAATCTTCTCATCCAACTCCTGGCATAAGAGCAAATAAGCGTATTTTCCAAAATGTCAAACTATTTCTTTAACGGTAGCATAGTTAACATGAGCTAAAGCACCATCCATCCAATAGAGTGGTGCAGGGATGACGTATTTTTGTAGGCCAACCAGGAAGTTAGCATCGCCCTGGGTTCCCTCGACAAAAAGCCAATGGGATTTTTCCATTGGGTTTTGGATTATTGCAGAACCGGAAGTGCTAAAATGCTAACTCATTTCCAGGTTTTAGGACTCATTCCTGTAGCAGTCTTGGTCTGGTAAATGTTTAGCTAGGCTCTACTCAACTAGCCTTGCAGCTGAAGTAACACATATGCAATAAAAGTCTTAACAGTCAAACTTAAAATCGAAGTTGATGTGTATAACACAGCTGCAGAATAAGAGATTCACGCCTCAGCAGACAGCAATCTCTATAACACAAAACATATCCAAGCCTGACACTCTTGAAATTTGTATCAATTCATATTTTACTCCTTGCTGCATGAAAAATATTGTATCTGACAGTGTAACACTGAAGCTTTTATGCTGAATACATATAGAGCTACAGCAGCTTTACCTCAGTTGAGTTTTACATAAGCAATTTAACTTCTGCTAAAGTAGCAGAATGTCTGCTTAACAACCCATGGTCCTCCACTTTATTCCTCAGCAGATCTCATTCCTATTGACTGCACTTCTTCACTGTAATTTCCCATGAAGAGCTTCGCCATCCGAAACACACAAAGCCTGTAGAGATAAATATATGGTCCATCTAACATCTTGATAGCTTTCTTTTCAACAGCCTGCAGCTGGTAGCATGTTTTTCGGATGAAAGGTTGATGTACTGCATAAGTGTTCATATCATATAAACAATGACATTTAAATCTCTAATGGTAAATTACCCCTGAAGGTGCAGTGGATGTGGAGACACATTGGCATACTGCTCGTGCTTCCTGGCACTGTGCCTTTCAACGCTCACAAACGCTGAAAAAGTTGACAGTGTTATTAAACCCAGTCAAATGTAGGTGAGGGAATATTAAATCGTGCTTATGCCCTGATTCCTTGTCATCAACCCTCACGCTGCTTCAGTAATGCGATCTCAATCAAAGATGAGGCAAATTAAGACACCGTAATTGCCACGATTGTGTTCGACAACACCGATTAGTTTGCTATACGCTCTCTCGGCTTCTTCCAGCCCTGTAAACTGAGGAGTCCTGCTGCTGAACTGAGTTAAAATCGGACACTGCTCCACATCAGTCCAGATATATATAGAGAGAAGAAATAACAGCCTAGCCAGTCACAAGAGTGCCCCAGCCAATGACAGTATATTGCCAATGGAAATACTGAGTGTGTGCAGACAGACAATCAATAACACTGCAAGAGGCTCCCACAAGGGCGAGTTCCCTGGATGATGTTTGTTATTCATTTGGAGCCTTGGCGTTGGAGCTATAAAGCACTGATACGCTCACAAAGAGAGAAGTGACAAGAGCAGCAAGAAAGCAGAAAAAAAATAGGTACCTGCAGTGAAGTTGTAACTTGCTGAAAATCCCACCGCTTCCAGTTCACCATCCGTAACAAATTTTATCCACAGATATCGGCCACTACTCCTGATATCGGGCGGGCTGTGCTGACCGCAGTAGCGCCCGAGAATCGGGGAGAAGCCAAACGGTCCATCCCGAACCTCGATGTTGTCAAATTTACATTCCCAAGAGGACTCGATTGAATAATTCTCCTCAAAGTGCAGATCAATACACTGCCTCGGGGGTGCTGGAAGACACAATTGGAAATAATTACCACCTATAACACAGCAGGGAGTGAAATATTAGTCATGCTTTCATTGATGAACCGGTTTCATCATGAGAATGCCCACATGCTCAATACCTCCAATCCTGGCTGTTAGTCAATACATCTCTAAAACACCAGAGTTATTAGCCCCTACGTTCACTTTGGTGATTTTATTAACCTGATTATCTTCACAAATCAATCAAATACAGCCACCTAATGTGAAAAATACCAGCCTGTCTAATAAGCCAATACATCTCATCACTCCCTACTAAGTTACTGTGATTCCCCCCTCCAGGATAACCCCAGGAATGCTTTAGCTTTACAGAACAAATAGCTGAATCATGTCGCTTATGTAAAGAGAGTTTTTACCTTCAAGGATGTAAACACACTCTGTGTCTGGGGGGTATTTGTTTGGGTAATTGGGAGAAGTGAACAGCCCTCCTTCTGGTTCTTTCACCCACGTTCCACATTGACCTGCAGGCTTCACTCCTGAGTTGTTCTTCACTATAAAATGCATAAGAGAAAAGTAAAAGTGAGAGATTAAAGCTTTGAAGAGAGGATTTTTTTTTAGGGAGTAAAGACGTGCGGCTGCTGTGATGGAGATTACCTGCTGTATCCTTCCTCGTTGCCCCAGACAACCCAAATATGAGAAGACTTGCAACAACTGGAAGAACAGAAAGACAAATACATTTTTTGACGGAAGACTGCGACATGCATATATTGTTTTTGTTCTGTGATTTCCTCGGTTTTGTGCACAGCTTGAGTTCAGCTGAGGGAGCGTTGAGTCAGCAGGGAACCCATTTCAGGTTTTGGATTTCCTGTACTGTACATCAGCGTTATGCTAACTAAACCTGTGCCTGACTGTGACCTTAAAGAATCCCAAAACAGCACGTAATACCTAACATAATTATAACAGACCATTCTTGGCATCTCATAAGGGGATTTATACATGTAATATAAATACATTTGCAGCCTTTATGATGCTAATCCACATTGCTCAGGAACATAACATCTACAGGCCAGTACTGCAACTTTGTGCAAACACATAATCTGAATGACTATTTAACTACTATTTAAAGTCTTTGGTTAAGGCTTGTGGCTGACAAACTCCTTAAAAAATAATGGACTAAACTGGATATTTTAACTAAAAAATGACTAAAATTTGACCAAAAAAGTACAAAAAAATGACCAAAAAATTACTAAAAAATATTTTTTTATAAACAACGTAAATAATGACCAACAAATGACTACAAATTACCAAACAAAAAATGATCAAAGTAATATAAAAATTATTTAAAATGATAGAAATAACTACAAAATGACTAAAAATGACCAAAAAAAGACTACAAATGAAAAAAATAACAAAAAATGACAACAAATGATAAAAATAACAAACATAACTAAAGATGACCTCAAAAAAGAAAAACAATCATCAATGTAACTAAAATTATAGAAAAAAAACTACAAAGGACTACAAATTACCATTAGAAAAAAATGATCAAAGTAACTTAAACGATAAAAAAAACTACAAAGGACTACAAATTACCCAAAAAAAGACTAAAAATGATAGAAAATAACTAAACAAATTCCCAAAATTACAATAAATGATAAAAATAACCGGAAAAAAAAACAGACGACAAGTGTTAAAGATTTACTATAAAACATCCACATCATGAGTTGTCACTAATCACACTTTTCTTAATATGATAATTTCCTCCCAATAATAATAATACAAATATTTAAAAAAGAAAAGAAAAAGAAAATCCTAATATAACTTAGAGTGTGACCTTCAACAGTGAGTTTACAGGTTGTAGAATGCAGTATCATGATAGGCTATTTGTTTTATCACAATGCTCCTATTTTGAGTTGAATCTGTTGCTCTGATATATTCCGCCGATTAAAGGATTACTACACTTCTCTTTCGTTTGGGTACAAGCAGCAATGACAGCTTTGAGCAATGTGCTTCAGCTTCAGCTGGTGAAGACGGGTGTCTTACCGTGATGGAAGCTGTGCCCATGTACCATGTCTGTTCCTTTCACAAACGGCTTCAGACTCAACTAATTCCATTTAGATTTAGGAATACTAGAAGAGAAAAAAAAGATTGAGATGAGAGTTTTTGAAAATTTCACTCCGGGGAACTGGTCATACAGGCTACAACCTTTCCGTGAAACAACAACAAAAACACAAATTTACTCCTCAATAAAATCTTCAGTGGGAAAAATAAAAATCCTTCCAGATGAACTAATCACCAGTTTCATATAAAACCAAAAACAGTTCTAAACACTCGCCCGATTTCCATCCAGCCGTTTCTAAAACCCTTTGGTGCTTTTGATGCACTGAAAGGATTAATAGTCCCGTCATCAGCCCTTCTCTAATCGCTCCACCTTTGCAATCTTCTTTGGGAAAATACCATGGACAGCCTTGTTTTGTCCTCTTTGGTCCCTTTATCAGGAGAGGGGGTCCTTCAGGAGCATGGGAAACCACGCAACACTCATCTCTGCAGCGTTTTCTGCACTCTTTCTGCGGTGCGTAAAATCCCCTGGAAAACACTGGGTAGACCCAAAAAACAACCCAAAAATTAAGTGGGTTTTCGTTTGGTTTTCATTTGTCGCTTCTGCTCCAAGCAGCTGTCAGCGTTGCTCTGAGTGCGTCCCTCTGTCTTGGCTTCTTCTATCAACTGGAGAGTCCCCGCAGCCAGCAGGAGTGTGTATGATCTCCCTCCTCCTTCCGCTCATTCAACACCAGCGGCCGTCCAATGCGCCACAATCCTCACGCACTTCTGAGGCACGCAGTGAAAACTTCTCCAGCACACGACTTCATCCGCACACACTCACACCAGAAATAGTAGAGAGAAGGGAGCGCTTATGTGTGTGTGTGTGAGAGAGTGTGTGCTGCTGGAACAATAAAGCACGCGCCGCAGAATTCATCCCAGCTCGCAGGGATGTGCCGCGCAATGGGGGAAAAATGGAAAGGTAAGCAGAGGAAGGCAATGAGATATGAAATGGAATAAACAAGCAGAAGCGCATACATGTCAGAGAGTGAGTTCTATCAGCGTGATCAAACATGGAAAAAGCTGCAGAATGAGAAATGCAGCATTGTTATGTACAAACATCTGGAAAGCATCAAAGCACATCTTTCATCCTGCTTCTGCACATCCACAGTCAGAGCTTTGCGTCTGGTTAAAACCATCTAAAACTCTTGCTAATACTGCCACCCACTTCAAGGTTATCATGAAATCTCCAGATTCCCCATACCAATACCGATTCCAATTTCTACAAGAAATGGAGAGGTAAAGTGAAGTTTTCTCTTTTCTTTCTCTATTTTTTCTCAGAAAAGTGACAAACACCCATTACTTTCCTGAGGTGTGTGAGCGTCAGGATGTATGCATTGTGTGTAACCACTCTCTCACACCTGATGACAAAGCTGATCAGAGGGTGCTCAGGGAGAAAGTCAGGGGCTCGGGCTCCCAAAATAGTCTTGGCACCAGGCAGACAATATCCATCTTCAGATACTCCTGCTGCAGAGGCAATCTTGGACTCAGTCCCCCTCTCTCTCTCTCTCTCTCTCTCTCTCTCTCTCTGTGTGTGTGTGTGTGTGTGTTAATGTTGCTGGTTTGGATCAGCTTAAAATAAACCGTTAATGAACCACCCTCCTCCACCACTTGTGTTTTTTTTTTTCTAAACCCTCTTGAGATTTCTAAGATAAAGACGTACTATCGTCTCCAACGTCCACCTCTTAATTACATCCTGTCCCAAAGATTGGCCTGTTATTGCTCTGTTCTAAAAGTGTTTGGTTTTACAGCAGGTAATGCAGACTTCTGCAAGGAGCCACGCTGACTTCGAGAATACGCGTGGGAGTGGGAAATCTCAGAACTCTTTTCCAACTAATAGGCTCCTGCTAATCTGTTATACAGAGTGATTTAATGGACTTGGGATTTAGACCCCCCCCCCCCGCCAACACAAGAATTGAAGCTTATCCAGTCACTTCCTTTCTACTGTACAATGAACTCCCATGAAGCCCAAAGTGTAGCGGGGCTCGCTCTTCAAAATTTCACATGGCTGAAAAGAATTTAAAATGTCAATTTTCTCTGCAAAGCCTTTTATAGATCTCACATTCTGAGGGGGGGGGGGCGCCAATAATATCTGCTCCAAAATACAATGCAGTGCCCGAAGTTTGTTATTGACCAACAGTGGTGCTGTGGTGTAGGACAACTTTACAAGCACAACGCCACACGTTTCTGACGGGCAAACTCCGAGATAAAACAGCCGAGCTATATGGGAATTATTCAAATGAGGCTTATCGGGGTCCTCTGCATGCAACAGTAGCCCTGGTGAATTTAACAGCAGCCTCTGGTTTAGCTCTCCGGCATGTCTGTTTGACTGAATGGCACCGAGGCAGCGGGAGCATCTCGGAGAAATAATTCATTCAACAGCAGCCTCAAAGTCTGCCATTTTTAATTAAGGAAGTCTATCATTTGGGCCGGAGATATCTATTGTGCTGTGTCGGCCTAACCTAAATTTGTAATTGTAATCAGTTTGGGGGAAATGGAACATCCAATGCAGGCCGGGAACCATACGTTTAACATGCAGCACACGGCTACACGGACAGGTAAACACATCAATACGTTGCACATCAGTTTGCCTTCAATTACATCTCATGATTGCTCATTGTCCAGCTACCACAGTTTCTCCGGCTTGTTTTCCCAAACATCAAGGTTCATAAGCTTCACTTAAAACAAGTATATTATCCATACGTATACAAAGTAATTCGTGATTGCATCCTGTTCATTTGGCTCAGACCTGATGAGCAAATTGGGCATTCACCTTCCACTTTGTGTCATCCTAACGACACTGCCAGCACTGTTTCTTTTTGTCAGTCTAACAGGGGACAGCGCTAATGCGGATAAACACTTAGGCTAATGCCTCAAGCCCGCTGGGACTCAAATTAACCTTATTAGTGATGCATTGAGCAGTTTGTTGGCCTAAAAAAAACATAATTTATTTGTCATTCAAGGCGCCTTGTAGTTCATTAAGCAGGACCCGGTTACAAGAAAAGGTCGCTCCGACCACGGGCATCATTTTGAGCTGCTCTTTATGCTAGATTAGCTGTCTGGGTCTCTGGTGATGGACTGCCTTTATCCCGGCCCTGCACCTGGAGCCAGCTGGGAAAATAATTCCATCAGATGATAGCCCATAAACTACCTGTAGCTTCGTTTTTGTTGAGGTGCTTTTGTTAGTTTGCAATGCAGCATGCCATTATAAGCCTGGGCTCTCTCCCACTCTCTCTCAAAAATGCACCTTATATTGTGCAAAATGACACATGGTTAAAGGAATCTATAGTGGACACAAAAAACTACTCAGAGTTAAAGAATATAATGTATATGCCAGTTGTGCAACTATTATGTAGAAAGACAACACAATATAGTGGAATAATGTTACATAGTAGGGCTGCAGCTAATGATTATTTTCATTTTCATTTGATCTGCCAATCATTTTGTCAATTAATCAATCAATTGTCTGATCTTAAAATGTTAGAAAATAGAGAAAAATGCACATCACAAGTGCCCAAAGCCCAAGTTAATGTCATCAAATCGCTTGTTTTGTCCGATAGAAAAAAACTAAATATATTCAATTGACTATCATAGACGATGCCGTCGGCTGGGATGGAGTTATCCAGCCCATTCTCATTCCCAGGGCGTCAAATACCGACGCTTTGTCACGGTCGTCGGCGACCCTTTAGCGCTGGTATGAGAAGCACCGGGCTTTCCATTAACAACAATGTAAATCCATCCGTGTCAATATTAACGGTCATGGAAAGTGCGTCGGGAGTGTGGTGACGTAGCTTTAAGAGCGAAAGAGACACACCAGGCAGGCGGGAGGGGAGGTGGACGGGTCCAACAAACACAGGGCTTTCATCCAGGAGACCGCTGTTCGTGTCCCTTGCATCACGTTACAATCACCTGTTTGTTCATGTCCCCTGTTCACAATGTTCAGGGTCATTTTCCCTGTACAAACGTTGTAGTTTTAAGCCCAACTATGTTGTTTTTTCCTAAACCTAACTATAGTGGTTTTATTGCCTGACCCTAAGCAAGTGTTTTAGTTCGCTTCACAACATTAAGCACGTGTTTACTGCGACCGAAAAGAGTGACGGCGAGGGGTCTGACGAAGCGTCAGTATGTGACGAGTTGAGATGAGAATGCGGTAACCGCCGTATGAGCGCAGTGCAGAGCGGCAGCCGTGAACTAGCCAGTGGAGCACGCTCACATGCACTAAAAGGCACGTGCAGCCGGCCCAGTTATGTCAACAAAACACGGAGAAGCTCGGATTATAACACACGCGGCTGGAGAGCGACTTCATTCTCTGCTCAGGTAGCGTTACTCCTATATATCGTTACAGTGACAAAAGTTGTTTGCTGCTTTATTAATGCTCTGGATATTGAATAGAGCACCTTCAAAAAATGACTTAAAACGAATAGTTGATTTTTCTGTTGATCGACTATTCATTTTAACTAATTGTTTCAGCTCTATACTGTAGACTTATGAAGCTAACATATATGCAAATAATCAATTATACCAAATTACTGTATAATATACATTTGAACAATTGTGGCTAATCAGTACCAGTTTGAGCTGAAATGTTGATGCTATAGTATAAAGGCTGTAATTACTGTACAACCCTGTGACGAGGGGTCAGGACAATTAAGTGCAATTAGTGCTTCATTTCTCTCTTCTGTTCAAAACACATCGACTTCACTCTGTGTTCAAACAGTCCATATGTGTTATGGAACATCCAGAAGGCCATAAGTGCTTTGTTACCCTGCGCACGTTATCGCATTTACAGATGGAGGCAACATGAGCTATGACCTTCGAGGTGAACAATTTAAAATGCAAGGACACAACACACAATACTGTGTACATATGTTTGATAGATCGGTAGCATCACTGTCAATAGAATACTTAATACTGCATGGGTTGAAGGCACAGTCAGACAAAACCTTGGACACCTGGGACATCTATAAGTCGCCTAGTGTTGCTAATGCTGATGACTAAAATCATATTTTGCAAGATAAACTCCAAGCGTTTGGTTGTAGCATACTTTTCTTTTGAGGAATTCAAAGTGCTCGATGCTAATATCACTTTGAACTGTTCCACATTCATCTCTCTCATGTCTCCTCAATGCTGCAACTCATCTGTCAATCACTGTGGCTTTATCAAACCAGCAATTAATCTCAGCCCAAGAGGGGCAGCTGCACTGTCTATGAACCTAAACGTCTGCTGAATTGCTACGCCTGCTCTGCAGATTTCTGCTCTAGGAGAGTAGTTATATGAGAGGGCTAATTTTTGTTTTCATTTTTCAGCAGATCTTTTGTCCTCGTGTTTCCTCTGCATGTCCGCCCCCCTGTCTATGCGATCAGGCATGAAGGAAACAGTGACTTCACAGGTGTCCTGGATTTGGGCTACCATACCCTCTGCAATCTGTTCTGTGTATGAAGTCCCAAGCCCCTGGGTTAAACTGACTGTGTAATTCCTCATTTGACCTCATTAGCCACTTGGTAGGGGTGCCATAGACACTGTGGAGTGACACTCTGTGGGCCATAACACCCCTGATGGGGGAGTTAGAATCACCAATGTCATACTGTCACCAAAACACAGATTTTTTTTTTTGGATTGAGGTTGAGCGAGTGAAGCCAGAATCACATCCGACACTGATTGTTTGTTTGTTTGTTTGTTTACAGCATCCAATAAACCACGGTGCACATCTCATGCATTTCAAAACAGTTTGCATGCAATGAATTGAATTTGCATTTATTAGAAAAGCCATTGCAATTCACCGCCAAACCCCACCCCCAAACAGCAACTGTCCAATCACAGCTTAGATGCATAGGTATATAGAAACCATAACTAGGCACAGCAGGCCTTTAGATTCCTCTGCATGCCGAAACAGTGCATGTAGCTCTAATAAGAGCGATATTTCACATTTGAAGGCCAAGAAACAACAGCTAAAATGTAAAGAATGGATTCAACTTTGTTTATCTGCCCTAACATAAGCTGCATATGTTAGCATGCCCAGCTGACTAGCTTACTAGTAGCGTTATTTCCAAAGGCAAGGGGGCATGTCATTAACCAACAACATTTTGTGGGGATAAACTGTAACTTTCGTTGGAAAAATACTTGTTCGGGACTGGAACATTCAGCCGGTGGGAGTAGAGATGCAAGTAAATCAGAGTAACTGTTTGTCTTTAGATGACTTTGCCTTAATTTGTTTTAATGCCTATTTAACCTTGAGTTACCAGTGCTGAGGCTGCCGCTGCTGGTTGCTGCTGCTGGAGGGACATCTTGTCAGGCCGGAGCAAAAGACGGCCTCCTAAAGGTAGTGGCTGGAAGGTAAAACGCAAATTGGGAAACTCTCGCGAGATGGTTAAGGTTAGGCATTGACCTCGAATAGTTAAGGTTAGGCATTGACCTTGAATTGTTAAGGTTAGGCATTGACCTTGAATTGTTAAGGTTAGGCATTGACCTTGAATTGTAAAGGTTAGGCATTGACCTTGAATGGGTAAGGTTAGGATAGGTCCCCCCCAAGCAGAGCTCTTAAATACAGAAAGTGTCCAATCAGAATGTACCAAGTGCTGACCACATCACGGGGGGATTGGGATTTATAGTTTAGAGATTTAGTTCATTTCTTCAGACTATGTTGATGCTTTCTTTTCGTTTAATTGCTTAAATATTTATACTGAGACTAATTGTTCAGTTTTGTTTTATTTTAGATTAGGTGGTCGTGTTTGCCTTTGTGTTACCCCTTTGTTTAAAGGGGGTAAATAAAACCCTCTTTTTGTTAATCCACCTGTGACTCCTTATGGCTGACAGCTTGAAACAATTTTTTTTTTTTTACTTGGATCAGTAGCTGGTGAGGATGTAGCTTACACTAGCTACTGTAGCCATAGTTGATCAAATCTGCTAGAGATTGTCATTTCAGCTGACAAAATCCACAGTCATTGCCTAGAAATAAAAAAGCTTTTTTGTTTACTTCTGTGTGAAATCAAAGATCAATTTTTTCAAAAATCATGGAATTTTTTGTGTTAAAGTTGCCAACTTTTTGTTGGTCTCTTTTTTTTATTCTCACCCCCTCCCTCTCCTCTGTGGAGGTGTAAAAATGTTATTGGTTCTGTGTACAAGGAGCCCCACTGCACACTGGCATGGATAGAGAGTGTTTCCGCTGAAATGCCAGGTGGGCTCTGTGTAGTGGTGAGAGATGACCTTTTATATTGGCCCCAATGTTTGAAGACACGGCTCGGCTGCTGAGATCCTCTCACCCTTAAACATCCACATTGTCAGGTTACCTCAGTGTTTGTGCATGGTACATTTCATTCAGTTGAACTGCAGTCAAGTGATGTTGCTCTCGAAAATGTCACAGCGAAGAGTACATTCACTTTGGGCAAGTAACTCAGGATTATAAAGGAGATTTTGGTTGTGAAGAATAAAAGTACGTGGGGTTGATTTCTTTCAGCACTATAACATACAATCTACATTCTGTAATTTTTCAGTTATGTAACATAACTTGACTTTCCAACAAGAGCTTTCTCATCTTCCTTACAGGCACTGCCGGGGTAGAAGCTGTGTGATGTGAAATAGTCCTGACCTACTCATTGATATGTGGAATCAAGTCATTGGTGTGTGACGAATTCGGTTTTCTGGGGCACAGGGCAGCAGTTAATGTCTATAATGGAAGAAATGATTTTGTCTAACTGAAAGAGGAAAGTTTTATACGAACTTTGAAGTTTAATCTCACAAGTTTGATTTTGCAGAGAAGAATATCTGGGCCCGTACAGCAGAAGGCGCCGAGTTCAAAAGCCATTTAGCTATCACTGTTGTGGATGTTATGTTAATCTTTTGTGTTACCTTCATTTATAAAAGCAGCTTTCTTTCCAAAAATATCCAATACTGGCAGAAATGCAATTTCTCAGCTTACGTTCTAAAGTCTTCATGCATCATGAATCATAACAAACAAATTTGTTACACAAAAATGAGAGGTATCTAAAATCTACAGACAATTTCTCTGACACTCCCTGTTGTTATACACCAACGCTTTCCCCTAAAAATGACATTTATACACATGTTTTGCCACATATGTTTTGAGGCAAAAGTGATTGCTGCTTTGATTGTATTCAGTCAAAGAAGTGCATCGAGCTAAACACACCTCACTTAAAAGATGAAGACGTCAGTTGGCCTTTGGGGTTTTGACTGGAAGCAATTATTAAACTGTATATAACCAGACCAAAGATGTTGTAAAAATGAACTAACCCAGTATAGTAATAAGGAAACTGTAATCACAATAGACGTCAAATTAGTAAGCCCTTGTCCCTCATGGCAGCAGTCACAGATTAACTGTAAGTCTCAAAGGAAGTACATCACAGCAATTAATTAAATATACACATAGTCCACGAGAGTAATTAAGTGAAAAGAGTAAATTATGTAGTAATTACCCTAACAGTATTAATATGTATTAGCAATATATTAGCCTCAGGCAGCTATAGTTTTCTGGCTAGCTTGGTTAGCAGTAAACTGATCAAACAAAATTATCAATCTTATCAAATAATTTATCAAATAAACAATGTAGAGATGATGCTCCAACAAGTGCATTTTGGGAGTAGATTGAACATAATTCAGGTGGCATTATGTTTCTCTCAAAACATATTTTCCATTGCAAACAATATTAATATTCAGATTCTGCATATGAATGCAGAAGCTGTAGGCAAAAGGACAAGATTTTGGTATCGGAAGCGTTCTGTTCCCATTTGTAGTCCGTTTGTAGTCCGTTTGAAGTCCGAGTAGTATTGACCAATCACGTTCGAGCAGGCTTTGGTTGCATGCAGGTAAACAGTCTACCTGCTATCGTCTGACGATTTAGCTTCTTTATTAGCTTAAATTTATCAATCCGGTCGTAGCCTAGACTTTGTCTCACAACTCTAACTCCATTTACGTGTCTGAAGTTGCTAATCAATCTGTAAACGAAGAGGAAAGAGTCTTGGCCCGGATATCCGTTACCCGTTATCGGATATGGCTACACCGGAACCCCAGAAATATTGGCTGTTGCCCCCAGAGGCTAAATCGACGTCAGACCGATAGCCGATTGGGTTCAGAAATTGGTATCATATTAACATAATTTTTAGGAGACAGGGTTGCACACACAGCTGCATTCATTGGCTGCCCGCGGACGGTAGCATGCGATGTAATAATAGTGAATGCAAAGTGAAAACAGGCGATTTTTACAGTAAATGTTTCCACTGAGCTGAAACCTGGATTTCTTCAAATGCATTTATTTATAACTTAAACAAACAAAAGGACATGGTAGCATATGGATTAATGAGTGAATCATAGGCCTGCGCAAATGTTGCAATATGGCGGTTAAATAATTCATCTCCGAGGCGGCTCTTGCCATATTGCCCTAATCTCATACCATGTACACTTCATGAGATACTGGTAAGAATTATCTTCCTGTGATCTCTCATTTAAATAAACAGATTCTTTTTTACATTTTCTGTACTGTAACACATCTGTTGTGTATATATCAAATAAAAACATTATGTTAGTGCATATTGTCATTAATTATAATGAGAAAGAGGTTGAATATGTGTACTGGCAAACGTTTTAGCCTGCAGCCTTTTTTTTTAAGACTTGCATCATAAAAATGTAATTTAAAAAAAATATATGTTATATTCTTGGTGTAGATGGTTTATAGCACTTTCTGGTTAACAGTGTTCCACAGCAGTGTAGCAGCACATTATCTGCATAATTTGTATGTACTAGGTTCTTTGTCAACTTTATTGCATTCTCGCCATTAGGCCTGTTGGTGTTATCTCATCGCTGCAGCTCTGACACAACTGCTGGAGCACCAGGCAGCAGAAGAGAGAGGGGAAAAGATAGTGTGTAGAGGAGGAAAATAAAGGAGAGGATGTGGGGGAAGGGTAGAGAGTAGAGGAGAGAAGAGAAGAGGAAAGGGAAGGAGAGGAGAGAGATGATTAATGATGACTGGAGAGAAGATGGCCAAGGTGGTTAGTGAAATTAACTGAGGCTTAGCCAGCAGCAGACCACAGGGAGTAGAGGGTGCTTCACATGCACATACCAACTCAGATCCAACTTGTGTGTGTGTGTGTGTGTGTGTTTGCAGTTATATGCAAATACAAATACATATGCCGTTTACAATGATATAAATGTCAGATTTACCACTCTGAATTTTAAGTAATCTTTTAAACGAGGGGTCCTTGATTTCAGGCAGAGGCAGGATTCTCAATTCTAGCAGGCGATTTTGACGACTGAAATGACAACTGTCACTAGCATATTTTATTGTGGCTAACTAGCTAATTATCATTAGCTCCATGAGTTGGTTGAAAACTCTGAGTCCATCTGACTTGAAACGAGAAAAATAAATGTACACTTGACGGCTTACATATCGTGCTAAAAGAGTGAGGCTAAAGCTAAAGGTTAAGTACAGCTAGTAGAGTTAGTCAGCCCAAGAACACTTTTTTTTTCAGAAAGGCGGATGAAAGAAATGCTGAAAGAGAGACTGCATTCGTCGCAACTAGGGTAACACAGGACTGGACCCAAACGCAGACGAAGCAGGCAGACAGGGTCAGTTAGTGATTTAATGAAGGTATATATAGGCTTACTGGCAGGTGGAGGAATCATGAGGTAAGCAGGGGTCAAAACCGGGAAGGCAGTCCAAACAGGCAAGCGAATCCGACGAGGGGCAGGCAAGGGAAGGAATCCAAAGAGTCCAAAGATCAGGCTGCGGTTCAAACAAACGGGCAACACATATCAGAATTCAGGTTTCCAGTAACAGAAAATGGATTACAGAAGCCAGAAAGGACTGGCAAAAAGCACATGGCAACTTTGACGAATTGGCAAGGAGTGGGTATGTAATGTGTGTAATAAGTGGACGGACCGTGACATCACCCATTGGTTTATGGACTGCTGATTTGAAGCCTCAAGTTTGGCATTTTTGCCGGCACCGTCTTGGTTTTTGGCCGTTGCCATCTTGTTTTTTTGCAACCAGAAGTGACACAAGAGGGTGGAGCTAAGTACCAAATGAGTACCGAAGTACCGAACGCTGAATAAGACATTTCTAGGCGACCACATTACAATGAACTTGCATAAACTGAAAACACACGGTGAAAGGGTTAAAGTTGTTTAACACCCAATTCGGACAACGCTGTGGTAGCGACCTGTCAGCCACGCCCTACCCTGCTTTATCATCTATTTTACTTTAAATGGGACCATAATTTATTAAATGAACATCATGCTGTATTGAAAAAGACTTGAAACTAGTGATTGAGACCATAAACTCATGTTTACAATGTTTACTGAGTTAATAAATCAAGTGAGAAGTAGGCTCATTTTCTCATAGACTTCTTTTTGCAACCAGAGGAGTCGCCCCCTGATGGCTATTAGAAACAATGCAAGTTTAAGGCACTTCCACATTGGCTTCAATTCTAAGACCCGGAGCTTGCCCACTGCTTACAATAGAGCAGACAAACACACTGTTCAATCCATTCTTTACACTTTAGCTCTTGTATTTCTGGTTTTGGAAAGGCTATACTTATCTTTAAGATACAACCAGCCTACTAAAGTTTGGTTTGGTCATTTGGTGAAATCCAAGTCTTGACAGTTTTTGCTTTTTCATGTTTAATGAGTCTAATGTAAAAACTGCACTTACATGGGTGAGGTGTCATCACACCAAAGCTTCAAATCAATTAAAATAATCAACAAATTGGACAAACAATCAATGAGGACAGAAATCCCCTTTAGCCATCCTCTAGAAAATCAATGTTTTTAATTGTGCTGCGAGACACATAATTCTGGTGTTTTAATCAATCTTTTCAGCATTCAACGTAAGCTCATCATTAAAGCCGCTGAACCCCCTCGGACTGGAGGAGGATAGCGCTGTGTCAGTAACAGATAAGATTTTTGCTCGCTAATAGAAGACATTAATTGCTCAGAGGCCACTCTGATGTTACAACAAAACGTTTATGTTGTAACCCACACATCGGGCAACTAATGAACATCTGAGCAGTTAAGTGGAAAACATTATGTTTTTAATATAAGAAGGAAATTATTACAATACTGTACACCATTACACTCTGAATATGGCAGCACAACTCTCTGATAAACTAACCATAAATGCTCCCCCCCTAAATCTAAGCTATAAAAGGTAGATTTTTATTTCAAATTACTTTATTGAAAGTTTATCTACATCGAGGCTTCAGCATTTTAGAATAAAAAATATGACTTTTTACAAATCTCATCCTCACTGATTACCATATTACTCTCATAATTTCTAAAAAGTAGAATTCATTAACCCAATGCCACAGTGCTGCAAGTAACAGTAAATTTCACACCCATGAGAGCAATACAGTGTAATGTATTAACCATTTGATTTAAGAGTTGGCCCTAAATTAATGTAAAAGGTTATTTGTTAATTGCTGATTTGGGCTGACTGTTGCTGTTTCGTCCTTCATATTGACAGCTCAGGACCCAGGAGACAGCAGCAGCGGCCTTGGTGGTCCCCAGTGCTGCCTGTCTGTAATGAATTGGTGTCACTTAAGACTGAATGTTTCCAGTTGTCGAATACTGATAGATAGGTCAGGCCACAAGCCTGCGCACGCCGTTGGGGACTCTGTGTGATTATCTGGTGGCATAATTAAATGTTTAGGCATAGACAAACAACCTGTTTACTGCTTAAGGAGTGTGTAACATTTCGGGGGATGTATTAGCAGAAATGGAATATAATATTCATATCATATTCATTCAACTATGTTTTCATTAGTGTATAATCACCTGAAACTAAGAAACGTTGCGTCGTCTTCGTTAGCTTAGAATGAGCCCTTCATATCTACATAGGGAGCGGGTCCTCTTCACAGAGTCCGCCATGTTTCTACAGTAGCCACGAATGGTGTTCCCACGGTTTTGCACTCGGCAGCTCACGTTACCGCAGTCTTGGAAAGGGAGGAGTGAGCGGAGGGGTATTCAGTTGGTTGCAATCTGCAACCACCCAACTAGATGTCGCCAAATTCTACACACTGCACCTTTAATTCATTGCCTTAAGTGGGGGGTTGCGGGCAACAAGCAGATAACATTGTCTCAGCTGCCACTCTTGGCCTGGCTGTTCACAGTCACTGACTCCAGCATTGGCAGCAGGTACACGAGGAGACAATAGAACATGTGTAAATACACACACACAGATACACACACACACGCACAAAGACAGACATAAATGCACAGACAATATCCCACCACGACCTCACAGTATTCTGATTATTGTGGCCCGGTTAAGACTGATTTTACAAAAGCTTTTCTGAAAAATTGTGACGCAATTTGCAAGGTTCAAAATTTCGGGGTTCACGATTACATTAATTACACACAAATTGATTTCGTGGGATATACAAGAATTACAATGCATTACTTTTCATAGGTACGTATAGCTATGAACAGTGTATGAGACCAGCCTGCAGTATGAGGTGGTTCCTATTTCCAGACCTTATACAGCCCCCAATAAGCTCCATAAATAAAATGAGAAGTTTTATAATTATGTTATATTAGAGATTGGCAGTGTAGGTATAGGCTTACATCTAGTTTTCTGACAACTTAATTGCTGGGCGTTAAACACAGTGAGTAAACACTGCCTGAGAAGCCTACTTGAGAAGCCCTATAGAGTCTGGTAAGTTAACAGAATGCAGGAAAGTTGGTTTCTTCTGGTCACTGTTGATTTTATTTTGACTCATAGTAGTTCTGAATTGGGTCTTTTCATGCGGAAATGGGAGATAATTGGTAGAATCTTCCTAATAATTTGACAATTGCAAACTTTTGCAAATAATGCCGAAAACCGGAGATGACACGATAACAGTTTCTGGAGGTGAAGTAATATGGCTAGGGAAGAGAAGGAAACACAGAATGAGAGGGAAAGCAAGAATTCATGTGCAGCTACTTTTCTAGCACTTTATATTAAAGTTTATTTTAAGATTTTATGGATTCTTTTTAAAGCAAAGCACACTGAGCAAGATTCCTGACATTTTTACCTCAAATGTCAGACCATAGTCAGTCTCTTTCCACATGCAGGTTAAACTACAGACCAAAGGAGAGCAGACCTTATTTAGCTACAGTACAGAAGGAGCCTGGGTCCATTTCCGGCTTGAATATGTTTATTCAGTTCTGGAGACTCTTTGGCTGTAATCAGCTTGCATAAATCTCTTTGATGATAGCCACTAGAACATCTGCTGGAGCAATAAAAAAAATCCAGGGAGGCAATAAAATGTCTGGCTGAACATATGCTAATGGAAATGTGAGTTGTTTTGAAAAGTTTGTCCCAAAGTAATTGCCACAATATGACTATGGTATTTATGAATTCATATAAGGATCATATTGAATGTCGCAAAGCTAATGTTTTTACCCCTGTTTCTGCGGCGTGATGATCACCCCAAAGTGTGATGAGGTTGTCTACCTAGTTGAGGTTGCTGGAGTGCTGAGCCAGCTTTGTCCAGTCTTTTTCCTCTCTCTCTGTCTTTACCTCTCCTCCAGTGACTATCGCTCCTTTCACTGCAAACACAAACACACACACAAGTTCACAGTGCGCTGTGCGATGGATGATTGCATGCTCTTTACCTTTACCTGCAAAATCAGGCTTGAAAGGTACAGCGATTCATCAGAGGTGTGAGTGTGTGTGCGGATTAGTTTGTGTTCCTTGAAAGCTATAATCAACTACTCAAAGGCAAAAGTACAGTTACATTACCTTACTTCTGTTACTAAAACCAGCTCCATCAAAGGCATCACATATTCTGTATTTAACACATGTAAATAGAAAACAAGACGAAAAAGCTAACCCCCAAATTGAGTGTTACTGATCCACTGCACTGATCTTACTGATTAAGTATATATTACCGAATTTGAAATTGTAATCTTTTACACTACTTAAACCAGGAGATCCACTGATATTCAACACATATAAGTGTAAGGCTACTCCAAAGAAATTACAGAGGCATTATTTCAGGCTTGGCTACTGAAGTTTTTGGCCACCTGGGGGCAGGGGAAACAATTTGTGAAAAACAACATTGACATATCATCACCTTTTAAGTTGATATGTTGAACTTGTGAGCAAACAGTTGCTTATTTAAACATCCAACAGTTACAGAGCAACTGTAATTCATGTCGAGTCATATTCCTGGCCACCTGGTGAATGTAATTCTAATATTCACTCTCTTTTAGCTCTGTTTTGGTCTCTACCAAACTTTCCTGAGGGAACTATGTGGCTCTTTAGCTGCTAAATTCTCCACTACGTCCACCAGCTAGTCGCTCGGGATTGAGGGTGCCATGCTATTGTTCCAATGGCCCATTATTTTGAAACCCCAATAGTCCGAAAAATTGTACCAACAGCCTGCTGTCCTGAACAGAAGAATGTGGCTCATTATAATGCAAATTTTTCCTACCATGGTGAAGACATGGCCCGCCCTACTCTGCCTCTGGTTGGCTTACCTGGTTTTTCTTACCCTAAACCTTACTAATCTCATTCCTCGTGCCTAAATCTAACTAACCAATCCAACCAACGATTCTAGGCAACGAGAGGTAGAAGAAGGTCAAATGATGTCATTCTGCATGATAACTTGCCACGTGCTTCTGTTTGTTGCACGGAGAGTGTGTATTTCCGGAGCAATGGGCTTTCGGAACAATGGGCGGCGCCCAGATTGAGATGGCTAACCAAAAGAGGTGAAATGCGACTATAGCTAACATCCAAGTTGTATTTATTCTGTATGTTGTGTGTTTTTAGCTTGCTTGTTAATGTTCACCACTGATAAGCTACATTCAGGAATCATCCATTCATTTTTGAACAATAATGTCATTTTTTGGCGTAACCTACTGAAAAAAGTAATCACATTATTGTAACATGTTACTAAGTAATGTGTTACCAAACATTGATCCTTATCAGGATAGCCTAAAGAAAGAAACCTTCAGTGTACTTCAGTGTTCGTGTTTTCGTTAAGGAAGTGCTATCTCATGGTGACACCCTGCAATTGAATGAATGGGCGTGTTTACAGTGGAATCTAGATACGCCCCGTCAGGAAACAGGAGGGCAGGGACACTCCTAGCGGCTGGAAGTTGGCTGGGAACTGGCTGGCAACCGGCTGGCAGTGACTAGGTGACTGCATCTGTATGAGGGTGTGCTTGCGTTTTATATGATTGAAGCCACATTGAAGGCCATGCTCATTACTCTTAAACCTATAATAAGAAAAAGGCATTTCCTCGCATTTCATTTTCTGTTTGTTCAAGACAGATAGTGAACCTCATGTGATTACAGTTTAATATACGCCAACTAGGACAAATTAAGTCAAACATTATGGCACTGTCTAATCTAAGGCTCTATGAAATGTCCTGCTTGCCTCAGTGTGTCCTTACAAAACAGCAATTAAAGCAACATCATGTTCTCAGTCAACGACATGAGAAGAACCACAGGGGGGCGTTCACATTCAGAGCATATCGCTTTGTTACGAATATGACTTTTGAGTCAATGCTGGAGACTGTGCAAACAACTCAGTCTTGGATCTTCACTCGTGTCTGATTAAGTCCAAACAGTTTGTCAGATTCCTACATTTGCCAGAGTCTACCGGTACAACATGAGGCAACCACAGATGGGCTCTGTTGTGACTGAAGCAGAGCTGTAGTAATACAGAAAAGACAGATTTGTTATTTTTGGAGAAGGTTGAGAGAGTATGCATTTAGATCGATTTTACAACTGAGGAAGCTGTTCCCAAATCACCCAGTCCCTCTTGTCATGTGTCAGGCCGAGTTAATTGTGTGAGAGTGGTGCGGATGGGTGTCTGTGACTGGATAATTGATCCATTTTGTGGGTGTGAAAGCCACCCGCTGAGCAGGACGAAGATACGGCTTCAGAAAGCATACACAATGCTGTAATCCCCCCCCTCTGCTAGCCGCGGCGTAGCTGTGGAATTTCTGCCGTGTAGCAGCAGAAGCCCTGCTGAGTGCTGAGGAACAATTTGGATGCCTTGCTTTCAATTTCAGCCTGAACTCTCTCAAGGGAACTGCCAATGCATCTTCGTACAAGACATCTGGAAAAGAATAAAAATGAATAAGAAAGCCTTTTCCGTCGTTACCTAATCCAGCACAATTCATGGAAATGCAAAGGCGTCGTGCAAATTGTAGCTCTGTCTTGTGTGAATTATTAATTCGCTCTGTATTTCACATACACAATGCCATCACCTCCCGCGACACGGGGCCAGCCTCTGAATGTGTGCAGTTTTTTTTTTGCTGAAATTTATTTTTCTAAATTTCAGCTGGGCGTTCATCAAAGAGCGAAGCAGTGTTGTGTCAGTGTGCCCTGGCTCAAACAGGATATTTTGCTTCCTTGCCTTTAATGTCTCTGCCACAGCAAGGTCCCACAGTGGAGAGTTCTAGAGAGAGTGTGTGTGTGTGTGTGTTTATATTTCTGTGTGAGAGACAGCAACAGAAACAAAAGTACCGAGGGGGAATGTGTAGCTTTCGCGCTCGGGCTTGTGTGTGAATGAAAAATATGTTGGGAGAGAAAGACAGGGGGCAGATAAATAATTGTGTGTGTGCACATGTGGCTGTGTTTTGCTGGAGAGCTGCAGACAGCGGTGTAATAGATGGTTGATTAGGGAGGCAGGAGGGGAGATTTCAGATTACTCACTGACACTCGCTGACTGACAGTGTGCAAGGCAGCCTCCCAGCTCCATGTCCTGGTGCCAGCTACGGAGGAGTAACAGAATGAGAACCTCATGTACCGAAAACCAAAAATTACCCATTTGATTTGCCAATTGACACTACAATTTTCTCTGGGGATGTTCCTCTCCTGTGTATTTCAGTAATTTTAGCTCAGCGAGCCATAAATCTGCCTTATCTGTAGGGATATCTCTTGTGTTATGCAGACATCTCCACAGGTGCACACAAACCTGACTGTTTATGCCATTAAATTCTTATTTTTTCTCATTCTTGTTTACGGGCTGCTGTTATATTTTATCTGTTGTGGCATATGTGCTGTGTGCCAACCTACGCACCACCGTCTCAAATTTCCACTAACACGCTGATTTGCTCGAGGGGATCCTCAGATTGATTCAAACTTATCCAGCATGGGTGTTGTGTGTTTTAGTGACTTATGTGTGTGTGTGTGTGTGTGTGTGTGTGTGTGTGTGTGTACAGTACGTGTGTGCACACATGCATATTTGAGCCCATTCCTCTACATGCCGGTCTCAAGGCCACATCATTAGAGTAAGAGCGCTGTAATTAGTGAGTCCATGCATATTAAACAGCACCCCGCATCTCCAGACCCGGCAGCCTTGAAAAGCTGCACTCTGCTGTCACTCGCAGCCAATAAGCCACTGTTTATGTCCAGAAGGTTGCACATATTACCCACAGAGCACTGGG
Source organism: Sebastolobus alascanus (assembly GCA_916701645.2). NCBI lineage: Eukaryota > Metazoa > Chordata > Actinopteri > Perciformes > Sebastidae > Sebastolobus > Sebastolobus alascanus. The sequence goes on along the minus strand of CAKAOJ020000225.1, from coordinate 616,802 downwards.
GGTGATTCGCTACCAAAATCAGTAGTCAGGGATTCTTCCTTTAGCCCTTCACCTTTTATTGTTATGTCTCATTATAAAGAAAGAAGAGCAAAGGGAAAGACAGTCCTCTAATCGCTCATGTTAACATAGAGCAGTGGTTCCTAACCTATTTTCCTTGAAACCCTTGTATCCAAGAAAAGCTGAGGCCCCCCCCCCCCCGATATCGTAACCCTAAAAAAAAAATTACAAATCCTCGAACAAAATCCTCAATTTGAATAAAGTGATTCAGTGTATTAAATTAGTTTGTCTATTTTATTAATGATGTCTTGACAGATTCGCCAAGCGAATGCAGATACATGATATTTTTTTCTAACAACTTAATTAATTTACAATAACAGCATTAGAGCCTAAAGAGATGTTTTTCTTAAATAAATGTAATTTATGGTGTTATTAGATTGCTGCTAGACTGCCCCGTTAATACAGGTGCATGCTTGTTTCGGTGCATCAAGCGGGAGAGCAAATAGGTTTTTGGCCGCAGTGAAAATGTTTTTGAAAGGCTAAACGCCACCAAATACTGATTGAAGCAGAATATTTCATTAGATTTTGCTACTAAGTAGCAAAAAATATATCTTTTTAAATAGTTTTATATAGAGATTGTTGTAATGATCCAGTAATTGTGTTATTATAGGGCTGCACCGTGCAGTGGTTAGCACTGTCGCATCACAGCAAGAGGGTCGCAGGTTTGAATCCTTCTGTGTGGAGTTAACATGTTCTCCCCGTGTCTCTGACAGTCCAAAGACATGCAGGTTAATTGTTGACTCTAAATTGCCCGTAGGTGTTAATGTGAGCGTGAATGGTTGTCTGTCTCTATGTGTCAGCCCTGTGATAGTCTGGAGACCTCTCCAGGGTGTACCCTGTGGGATCTGCTCCAGCCCTCCCTGAATAGGATAAGCGGTTATGGATAATGAATGAATGAATGTGTTATTATGATTTTAGTTCTACATGAGCAAATCTAATTTTCACAACCTCAGAGCAGACAAATCCCTGTGAGGGTCGTACTGTAAAGGACGGAGGGTGTCGTATCCTGTACAGATTGTAAAGTCCCCTGAGGCAAGTTTGTGATTTGTGATTTTGGGCAAAAAAATTGACTGGACTTGAATCTTTGGCGCCCCCCTAAGGGGGGCCCGGACCCCAGGTTGGGAACCAGTGACATAGAGGACTGTGTGAATGAAAGCACAGACAGCAGAAACAGCAATCAGAAGGTGCTGTCAGTGTGTCAAGTCATGGCAGAGGTGCATCAGTCTGTGCTCTGTTTTCTGTCTCCGGCTGCACTCAACAGAACGGAGAGGAAATGAAGAGGCTCCACTTTTGTTTTGATGTGTTTCAAATAACAAGGTGACACACTGGCGTCCATTTAAAAGCTGCTTGGCTAGGAGACAACGAATAAAAAAAAATAAAAATGCTTGTGCACTTTAGTTATGTGGGAGACAAATTAAAGCTGGGATTGAGCTGTTGAGTGCTTGCTCTTTCAGACATTCATGTTCGAGTGTCCCCATCCACAATTCCTTCCCATGTTTATCACCTCCGCAGACCTTCGTGTTGAGCGAAACAGCCACACAATCAAACTCAAATTATTGGGGCCAAAGGATCTGCAGTTGGGGGCCACTTGTAATTTACAAGCACAATGGTACATATAACATGTGCATGCACACACATACTAGCCACTTGGGCTTATTTCATATATATAAAACGACACGTACACACAACCATGGAGTGGCAGTCAGTGCAGCAGAAATATGGCTACGACAGTTATTTAGGACTTCACAGCATTCATTTCTTGTGCAGTGGCATCTCTCTGTATGCAAGGTCTTACCTATTCCACTACAGTTCTGCTTCATGTCCCTTTAGCATGTGTAATTTACTGCATAAGTGATCATTTCTTAATACATACAGCTATATTAGGGGTTTTCACAGATGTCACATTTGCAATTGTATCTGTTGAGACACAAAAATGATTTGTTATTGTTGTCATCGACTGCTATATTGATGTATTTAAGCCATCATACAAGCAAATGGTTAAAAAAGAAAGCATTAATTACCATCAGTTTGATGACAGCTATTGGCTGCTAAACAGCTCCGTTTGAAAGAGAGATTAAATACACATAATCCTCTTCACCATGTCTGCTTACTGTATGTCTTTAGGTTTTATTTTACCATCACCGTGAAGGCAATGACATCTCACAAGCAACTGAATGCACCAGAAATTTCATCAGTGTTGCCACATAACGATAAGATAACACTGACTAAAGTAAAATAAATACTTAATGTAATGTGTTATTGTGGCTCAGCTAAGTTTCAAGTGTCAGCAAGTTAATTTTCATAATATTGTACTAAAATGAATGGAAACCAGTGGCCTCCTGGAGCAGGAAATACACATCAAATAAGTTGTTTTTGTAAAGAATAAGTGATTTGTAGGGTAAAACATGTAAACTGGTTATGTCGGCAAAGTTCATTTCAGTGAACTATCGTATCATTTGGAAAGAACAATGCCTCCTCCTGGAACAAATTTGCACAATAATAATCTGCATAAAGGACATTATGTGTGTGCTGAACAAGTTGTTTTGGCTTTTGTATAACTTGCCTATAAAGGCACTGTAATGACTATTGCTGCAGTACTTAATCACATCAAGTTAATGGGTGAACTACAGTAAGGTGGATGGGTCCAACAAGCACAGGACTTTCAACCAGGAGACCGATGTTCGAGACCGGTGTTTTGTTTTGTAAGTTACGTTAGTGATGTGTTTTCCGTACTTAGTTTACATACTTATTTTAAGCCCAACCATGACAGTTTTCCTAAACCTAACTTAGTGGTTTTGTTGCCTAAACCTAAGTGAGTGGTTTTGTTGGCCCCTGCTGGTACGGCACCTTCATACACACGTGTACTATTCACGCCTCGGCGAGGCAAAACAGATTCTCATCCCAACTTGTCACATACTCACCATTTGTCAGACCCCTTTTGAGTCGCAGTTAACATGTACTTAACATTGTTAATTAAACAAAAACATTTGCTTAAGTTTAGGCAACAAAACCACTTAGTTAGGTTTAGGAAAAAACAACATGATTGGGCTTAAAATTACTACGTTTGTAAACAGAAAATGAGACTTAACGTTGTGAACACAGGAGACGAACGAACAGCTGATATAAAATCTGTCCTAATTTGATGTGTTTTGTTAGCTTAGGTTGTTTTTTTTGAATAAGTCATTTGGACTGGCAGTCTTGGGCTAATGACGCACACAGTGCGGCCCCCTTAGTAACTAAGGTTATAGACACAAACACCTCTGTGCCGTGGAGGTTTGAAGGTCTAAAGTCATTATGATGGCTGACTCATAGCTGATGCTGGAGCTGCCTGCTAAACACAAGACATAAATGTCTCTGTGGCTAAAAGTATATATTTGAGGTCTTTGTCTCCTTCCTGTCATCCCTCTCTCAGCAGCTTTCTCCACAATGCACACACACACCACATACACACACACATACACTCCCAACAACAAAAAAAGGGTCAGTAGTGAAACTGAACCAGAGTGCAGATGTAAAGCTTTTCTTGGTGAGTCACCATTTTACCTTGGAGTAAGAACTCGTCTGCAGAGAATATCAAACGGCGAACAAAGAAGAAAAAAAATAAATGTGGAAGCACTGTAATTTAATGTCTAATGGGAAATCAATAGGATGAATAGGTTTCACAGAAACTAATGAGATGGATGATGCTGATAATTAATAAAGAATCCCAATAATAGTATTTACCAACTCAATCAATTATGTAACCACCATCCTTGTTGAAACCACTATTAAATTATAGATGGCACAGCAGTAACAGGCTGGACACACAGTCCTCTGTGAGTTTTAAGATGAATGGGTATTTCCATTATTACCTACAGAGTTGTTGTAGTTCTAAATGATGAATAGCTTTCTATATCTTTATGCTGTTCATTCAGATGTTCCTGTAATTGGCGAACTAATAGAACTCATCACTCAACACACTAACAGCATCTAGCTACAGTATGCTCTCTCGACCACACTTCAAACTTTACAATCCCCAATTGCTTCCCAACTAGTCTTGTGTCCTGAGGCCTGTTTGTCGTTTTTGGAGATGCTAAAAATAATGTAAGCATAAAAGTAACGATGATAGTTTTTTAATATTGCACGATCAAAAATGACCCTGGAATCAAGAAGCAAATAGGCATTTTTTTGTTAAATGAATTGTCAGCTGTAAATGTAATTTGTAAGCCTGTAACGAGCTTGTTGTTGATATTGTTCACACTCAAACGGTTTCTAATTAAATGTGGCTTCACGGAAAACACAACAGCCATGAAATTGCCATACGTGTTGTTGCAATCTCCTGAAAATGTCTCCTGAGTTTATTGGGTTAAACTTAGTGTGGAACTAAAGGGAATGCATCTTCAATTAACGTTTTGGGTGGCGTGCAAGAGCTTGTAAAATGCTAATATTATGATGTACAGTACTGTATGTATGTGGTTGGACAGCACGTTGCACACAAAGAAAAAAAATAAAAACATCACTACGGAACATTATAGCATTATTCAGCATATTGTTTTGGCTTTCTGGCCCTCAACTTTACTATTTTGGTTCACTCTCAAAGTGTTGATGTTTTCAGTAAAAATGCTCTTAAAACCCTCTTTACACTACCCGCCCCACAACAAACTACAGACAGACAAAGTTAGCAACCAGCTGCTGAACATAGTGGAGCATTTAGCAGCTAAAGAGCCTGATATTTCACTGAGCAGTTGGTGGAGACCAAAACAGAGCTAACAGGAAAATGACTATTGGACTTACATTCATCAGGTGGACAGAAATATGAATCCAAATGAATGCTAATGTTGAACCATATCTGCTGAATATGTAAATAGGCAACTGTTTGCTAACAAGTTCATCATACCAACGTATAACGTGATAATATGTCAGTGTTGTGTTTCCACTGATCTTGCAGGTTTGAAGAAAACTCACCTGCAGCCTCACTGCCACGAGAACAAAGGGAGAGGGATGGTGGGAGTGGTGAGAGCGACCTCCCAGTCCGTCCTTTCCCATCCCCGGTGATAAAGAGTTGCTGAATTCCTCTTGGTCTGCTGTAACCCTCATGTATATGTGTCCCAAGGGCCACTGCCTTTGCTTTGTTGCATGAGCTGCAACAGACACATACAACAAAGGTCAAGCAGAAGTAGGCCACACTGAAGCTATACCTGTCCTCAGCGTGCACTGACCCTGACTTTCTTCTTCAATTCACCTTAAGTCTTTATTAAATCCCATCTGGTCTGAGTCCATGCAGGTGATGGGAGGGTTGTAAGTGCTGAAGTGGATTCGGTTCAGAATACCTGCAAAAGAATCACAAAAGAGAGGTTAAATTGATTAGTCTTGCATGTTGTAAAATAAATTGGTTTTGATATAAGAAATTCCGTTTTAGAGATTCAAATTAGATACAGAAAAAATGTTCACTTTTAAACTGGACCCCTGGTCAGGGATGAAAGTGGGACGTTTGCATGTAAGGTCTTATCATATTTGATGCTTATAATTATCTACGAAGGAGGCAAACCCAAATATCACAGACATTTGGAGAAGCCAAGCTAGTTTGCTTGATCCCATTTAATTGCACAGTATAAATTATGCATTGGGAACAACGCTCCATGGTGGGTTACAACGGGTGACAATTGTCCTTCGGAGACAGCGTTAATAATACAAGACATCATTTATTGCCCGCAGTGGGCGTAATAAATAGGTCAACTCCAACAGCAAGAAACATGCTGTCATGGGAACGTATACATAAATCATTAAAGATGATATTTGCAGGCTGCGGTATATGTGTCCTGACGATGCGCTGGACATTTGTTCCTCGCCACAATTCTGCTATTTCAGGATGAAGGACCGTACTCGACCTTGTTGTGAACCCAGTGCGATGACAAAACAATTCCCTTTTGGTTTTGGGCTTCTCTCTTACTCATGGGTCTAATTGCTCGCTCCTCTTCCTCACTGGGAGATGAAGTGTTTGAACTTCTTGGCCAAAGCACTGATGTTGTGCTGGCGAGCTCTGTTCAGCTGGAAAAGGGAAGAAAGAAAGAAGAAAAGAGCGATAACTTGTGACATAATCATTACCCCGGGGCTTTTCTTTCACAGAAGGCTCACTTCTGAATCGCACACTCAGCTGTCTGCGGACGCTCTCTATTAAACGCTATCAGGCCGATGAACAAATGATCGCTAATCAAATGGGCAATGAAAGATGTCAGAGTGGCAAGGTTTGGCAGTTAACTGAGATAGCTTCCTAAATAATTAAGTTCTAATTGAAAAGGTGAATGGAATTGAAACAGCCATCCCTTGTGTATCATTTATTAGTCATAAGTCTGTCATAAAAGAACAAAATGGAGAGTAAAATCAAGTAATATGATGAAAGAATCAATCGAAGGAATCAAAGCTTTAATCACAGCAGTCGTTTTCAGAGTCCAGGATTCTGAGTCTCATTTCTGTAACAGCTGCCTGTATGTTTTATTTGATTTACAAAGACCGACTCGGCAGCATTATTCCATTCATGGATCACGTAATATGTCCTCATATCTGAACGACAAAATTATTTTTCAGTGTCTTCGAAAATGACAGATGGGACTGTTCCAAACCCAGACCCGTGTGAGTGTCACCCAAGAAGTTTGGGCCAACAAAAACGACTTGGTTAATTTAGGGGAAGACCGCCTAAATGGTCTAGAGAAACCTGCTGTTGATAGAAAAAGGGACGTAAACCATGCTCTCTGGCATCACCTGCAGCCTTTACGTTAATACGATAGCATTCAATTCAGATTTTGCCGTGTTAAAAGTGTTACGAAAATGTTACTAGGTCTGGCCTAGTAAGACTTCCGTCATGTCTTTCATGTAAAAGTGATTCGGGCGCTTATTCGGACCAAGCGGCAACCTCCGGTGCTGAGAAATGAAGCCAACGCGGAAGTGCCAAAATCTGCATTTCAGCGAATGGCTATTAGAGGCTGGCTCAAAAAAAGCGAGTCAATCCCCATAAACCCCCATGTTAAAATAACTTTACAGAAGAGATAAACATGTTTACAGCCAGGTACAAAAAAAGGTTTTGGTTACTAAAGCTAATTTCCCCGTTCATGACAACTGTACGGGATTGAATTTTTATATAACTCACCCATTTAAATTATATTAAGGTTTAAAGTTCGGTATAATTGAGGGCCTGGCCACTTTGAGTGACAGGTGGGTGACGTACCAGGTCGCTAGCTGCTAGCTGTCTGCTCTGCTGTGTCACAGCTCTTCAGAAACCTATGGGTGACGTCATGGAGACTACGTACATATTTTATACAGTCTATGATTCAGACATGATACCAACATGTATAATTATAATTATTGCCATCTAATTTACATAAAGAGAAGCACATCTGAAAGGGGCTGTAGCCTGTAGGTCATCTCAAGTGTTTGAAGAAGGGATGAGCCTTTTTTAATATCCAGAGTGTAATAAAATACTGTGCAGCCAGCTCATCTTCATTCATTCCAATAAAACTCCTAATGCCATAGAAAACACTTTGGGACATTTCCCATTCATCCAATAACTTTGAACAAACAGCTGCCAATTGTGTTTGGCATAGTTGAATTTGAATCCAAGACAATATCAGGCTCATAAAAATCATTTTACAAATCTATTCATAAATTGTGAAATTTATTCAGTGCAGAATAATGCATAATTAATTGACTGATTAATGAATGTTTTGCAAATTTTGTTTATTAACTGCTTTATTGATTGTGCCATGTAAATAGGCACTTAATCACATTGTAAATTGTTTTTTTATATACCTATTAATCTGTTGTAATTAACCACTGAGCAAGTAATTAATAATGTGGCTAGCACACTGCTCTGCGGGCCAGATAAAAGCAGTGATCTGCAGATGTAAAGCAGCAACCGAATGGAAGAAATGAGCAAAAGCTCCCGTTGCACTGGAAATGTCAACACTCTCAAGGATATGGAGATGAGGACTGACTGACAGGCTCATCTCCGACTGGCAATCAATGTCTCTATACTCTCAACACAATGCTGTCGATTTTTTCAAGGCCCAACATAAGATGTTCTCCTCTGTTTCACTGCTCCCACTGCCTTCGAGGCAAAAGCCGCAACATGTCGTTTGAATGGCTGGATGGTTGTTGGCTGATGGCTGTGCTCAGTGTCAGAGCAAGAGCCAGAGGATTCCTTTTGACCTCTTCTATCTGAAAAACTGTGTCTTTGACATAAAAGACATTTCTGGTGCATTAGTGTCAGCGGCACCCTGCACCTGGACAGTGTCGCTCCATAGACTCTGACCCCACCCTGCAGAGCAAAGAGTCACACTCTTTGGAACACACACACTTTGAGATTTGTGTGTGTACTTTCCTTTGTCAGGCAGAAAGTGTGTCCATCGTGTTCACTCAAATCTCATTACAAGTTTTTGGTTCTTGTTAAACTGAAATCCAGGTACAGGTGTTTATGTTCTGCTCACTCTGTAACAGATTCCGAACCCATTTTCCCAGGAATCACATCCACAATCACATTCCCAATTCTATGTCCAGTGCCAAAGCAGAGAGTGGTGTGCCCTTTATGTAGCGAGGCAGAGAGTATAGGTATGGAGGTTGGGGTGGTGGATGGATGTCTTGTCAAGAGACCTGCAACTAACGTTTGCCTTTTAAAAATCAACATCTTGACCTAAACATAACCAAACTGTAGTTTCCATGAGAAGATGTTGTAGGAAGTGAGACCTGAGACAGTGAGAATGAAATTGTTGACAGGCTGTACTTACAGTATAGTAGGTACTTGACTAAAATGCTGACCTGTGCATGCTAACATAATCACAATGACAATGCTAACATTCTGATGTTTAGCAGGTATAATTTTTCAACGTATCTTCATACAATGTTTCATATGATATCTCAAGAAAAGTTATTCCTCAATTTTTGTGCGTTTTCCTACGAATGTCCAGCAACATGTGTCATTTTCCGCTCGTTACATTAATATAGTCTTTTCAAAATAAACTTCTGTCTTCACAGGAAACGACTTGGTTACGTTTAGGCAACAAAACCAATTAGCTAGGTTCAAGCAACTAAACTACTTGGTTAGGTTTATGAAAAGATCATAGTTTGGGTTAAAATAACTAGAAATACTTTGTTAGGTTTAGGCAATAATACTTCTTAGTTAGGTTTATGAAAAAATCGTGGAAGTGGCGCTACTTAACTTACGGAAGTTTCATGACATATAAGTCAACATTTGCGTTAAAATACGGAAGTGACATAACTTGAGTACGGAACTTATGTGACTCACACGGGACACGGACTCCGGTCTCCTGGGCGAAAGTCGGGTGTTTTTTGACCCACCCGTCCACTCCAACATCCTATGTGCCCTTTGTCACTCTTTATACTTCCTGGTTCACGATTATGTGGATTACATACAAACTGATTTTGTGGGATATATACGAATTACAGTGCACTACTTTTCGTAGGTATAGCTACTAATGGTGAATGAGAACAGCCTGCATTTTACAAGGTTCATCATCATAATTTAGAATGCATGTATGCTAACATTATATTAAATTAATTCTAATTAGTGCTAATCAGCATACACAAAACATATTAGTTTATGATCAAATAAGTACAAAACTAAAATAATGGACCAATTTAAACTGTTGACCTGATGATGGCATTAAATGAAAAGTCAAGAGATCACCAAAGTCATCAGAATGCATCCTCTGGGAACCAAGAATGTTTGCATAAAATTCCATGGTAATCCATAGAATAAACTGACAGACCAACACGGCCAGAGATCCATGTGGTTAAAAAATGTCATTCATTGTGTTCTGGGGTTTTGCAGAATTGTCCAATATCGAGTTACTTGTCTGGCAATATGATGTGAGGAAGCCATGATTACTGCATCTATTATGTGTTAACAGAAAAATACAGAATACACATCAGCATCACCATACTTCTCACAAACTCTGCTTCATTCAGTTGATGGTACAGTAAGAGTTTTTGTCCTAGTGGCGTATATTGTAACGTTAACTCCTTCAGGTTTATCATAGTATATCGGTATTTGTATAATAAAGATTGTCTTGTAATCCACATATTCACACCTCAATGAAAGGAGGGATCATGCTGGAATTATCTACTTAAAGGTCTTTGCATAGGCCTACCTAAGGCAGAGCTTACATAGTTTGATGAAATCACAAATGTTGCCTAAAGTCAGGGATTATCTGAGTGCAACCATTGATCTCAACACTGACACATCAGCTGTTTTTTTTGTCTTTTGTTGTTTTTTTACACCAGAATTCAACATAAGCTTAAAGCTGTTGACATAACCCGCAAATATTGAAATTCATTAGAGGTTAAACGGGTCTGTTTGCGACCTGAACAGTCATGTGAATCTCATACGTGCTTTTACTGTTACTGGTATATTTTTCCTTACAAGATACCAAAGTGAATGTACTGTATATCTTGGTGCTCATCTGAGAATTGCTGCCATATGTCTCCACCGAAGACAAAAGTGACAAAAAAAGATACCCAGATTTCAAATTAAAAGAGCGATTTTCTGGTGTAATACAGGAAAATCCACCTTTATCCCTCCGTTGAGGGAGGAAAGCCTGCTGCAAATGAAAGAATCTCTCTTGAAACCAGGCACCGAGCCAAGCACAATGTCTTTTGGCACTACCAGCCCCAAGGATTCTAGCTATTTATTTTTTCCTTCTTTTTATGTTTGGCACACAGGAGACAAAGAAAAGGATTCTTTTAAGACCGGCAAAGGAGGTCGACTTTCAAACGTGGCAATTAACCTACGGCAAAAAGATTTCTGGTGCGGATTTTGGATTTGTCAAAAAAAGAGAAGCTAAACTCCTCAGCTGCTGGTTGGTTCGCTTTGACGTGGGGGTGGGGGGAGGAAACCTAATTATAGAGCAGATGCAAATGGATTTAACAACAGAGAGGACTTAAATGAAGTTAAACAACACATTAATACAAGAGGGAAAGTTTTACAGAGTAGTAACAGTAAATCAAACAGGGAGAGCAATTAATTTCAGCTATTTCAAGCGTTACTACAGACTTTAACAATCTCTTGATTACCATATTGCCAGCAGCAAAGCATATTTACACAAAACTATTGCTGCTAACATAATAGCAAATAGTACAATCCTGGCATGTTCTCACCTGCTGTGTAGTGTGAGATTGTGTAGTAAGTTACAGTTTGGAAAGATGTTCAATTTGAAACAACCTTCGGCACATTGAAGTCTCCCTCTCCTTTGCTTCTTGGGTGCATTATCCGTGACTGCTAGCTAATATAATAATACATTTACAGTATTTATAGGCACCTTTCAAGACACCCAAGGACAGAATATATTGCATGACAACCAGCCCAGCTACTGTAATAAACAATCCATGTATGCAGTGGAAAAGTAAATTAAGGACACCTTTGGTTTGCGCTGATTAATGACGTTGTTTGTTTTTAACATTGAGCATCTGTGCAGCCCGCTCCAACAGATAGATCGTGCACCCGTGGGAGTCAGGACCCAGAGCGCGAGACAGCTGACGGCAGGTCAAAGGGCACATGTACGTGGCGGGGCGTCGTGCTCGGCAAGGCTCCCTATTTCCCCTTGAACAACACTGTCATTAACCTTCAGTCACGTCTATCTGATGGTAAAGCCCACTGGAGCAGCAACTCATTTGCTTAATAATGACCCCATCCGAGAGCGAGGGATGGAAATAGGAAGTCAATCAGCAAAGAACAGAGACAGTGAGCGTATCCTTGCTTCATTAACACACGGGACGGTGTGTAGAGTAGAGTGAGGCTTATCGCAATGGATACATGAAATATATAGGAACAGAATTTTTGTTTGAAATCGTGTCTGAAAAATGGTAATAGCGTTCACAGAGTAGCCGAAACTTTAAGACTCTGGGCGACTTTTTAAGTGTCAGAAAGGGGTGAGGCGCTTCAAACAATTTCTTTTCCCTTTTATATTATTATTTGATGCCGAGCTCACGGGTTGGACTGTCACCTCGCTAATAAGCCAGATTTGCGAGTAGCATGCTGTCTGGCTGCAGCAGAAAGCGTATAGCCGAGGTTTGTCACAGACAGACGCACACATTAGTCATCGGGCCCGATCTGCCTCTGATGCCTGATGAATTGGCAGGCCACAGTGGAGACGGCAGGGCGGGCAGCCACAGTACAGCAATTATCAATCACACACGCTGGTTGGGCCGCGCTCATATTTCACGCCGCCATTGTCAAACGGGATGGATGTCACGCAGGTGGATTGATATGCAGTAAAAGCTTATCGTCTTATTCATCTTTAAAAAGTAGTGCTATCTTTGCATTTAAAACACCTTCTTCTTTTTTTTGTCATGTGAAACTTAGACGGCGATCCATTAAGTGTGACAGCATCAGTTATATTGACCACAACTCGCCAAACAATTTATCAGACAGCCACTATACTGGACCCACACTAGACCCAAGGCACTCTATCTGGCTCCAGAGAGGTACTCAGTGTCACTTCTCTTCCTGGACCAACTGTTCAGTCTGACAGTCAGTAGATAACTCTGTTATAGCACTCTAAACGCAGCAAGGAGGGGAGAATACGTTGGAGTAAATTGCCACCCTCAGATAGCGTAATTTGAGCCTCATTTCAATTATAAGAGTTACATTTAGGGTATGCATGAGAAGTTAATGGCGTCTGTAAATCTATTTGTTCATTAAACATACATAATGAAGGCAGAATGAGCAATCAGAGGCGGCATGGCAAATGGCTCAAAGTATAACTGACATCAGACAAGAGAGACAGAAAGAGATAAAGAGAGAGCAGGCAGTGGAGTGGGACAGGGCTTTAATTACATTTGATAGAGAGAGATGGCACCGGAAGAACAATTTGAAGTATATTATGAACCTATAAATGGTTTTGACAACATGTCTTTATAGAGCTACACCAGAGACACCAGCTTTAACAACCCCTTCCACACTACGGATATATCTTCCCCGTCCTTACGCGACATTGAATGAACTAAATATAGACAGTGCAAGCAACCTGATTATTGCTGGAGAGCATAAGAAATCTTAAGTGATAGATGTGGGCATCGGGAAAGGTGTCAGAAGCCCTCAGAAAAAAAGTAATAGGATGGCTGTGAACTGGGAATAACTGACTGAAATAGTCCTTATCATTTGTCTGCTATTTTCTCCTTGTTACACTGGCCTGGGAATAGAAAAAAGAAAGGTATTCAAAGGTTATACAAAAAACTGTACACAGGCAGAAATAAAGGAGTCCACTTTGAGGTTTCCTGGAGAAAGATTCACTGTAGGCAGGTGGGAAATTAAAGGGGAACACCAGCTAAATTAAGAATTCCAATATGTTATTTCCATGGCCAAGGAAGGTTCAATCAATATGTGTGAGCATGAGCTACTCTCTCTCAAAGCCAGAAACCAGAGAAGTAAGTCTCAAACTTGTGATGTCATAGGGTATAAAGTCTGGAGCTGCTCCATAGACAATGAATGGGAGACTGATTTTGTGGACCCAAAGAAGGTTTGTTTTCTTTTTTTATACCCAAGTGCGCTTTATTCTATTGTAGTGTTCTCAGTGTCATCTATAACCTCTCTCCCTATCATTGTCTATGGAGAAGTACCCTATGACATCACAAGTTTGAGTTTTAGCACTCTAGTTTTGGGATTTGGGAGAGAGTTGTTCATGTTTACTAATATTTTTTGGACTGTCTGAGATCATAGGAATAACATGTATGAATTTAGAAAATGGGCATAGTTCCCCTTTAAGATGAGAAAGTGGCAACAAAAATAATTCTGTGGTGCTATTTATTGAGAATAATCAGCATTATCACACTTCAGGGTGAATAATTGAACCAGAGATTATTCACCACCCCAGAAACTCAATGCTTAAACATTTAAAATAAAGACGTATTTGCAGGAGATATTGTATTTTTCAGGCTACATTATAAGCTTATCAGAAACTGCGAAAATTACCCATCACCTCACAGAAACGTCCAGCCCTTCATCACTTCCCTGCAGTTTCCCTACACTACCTTTTGTTCCTAATGCCACAGGGCTATTATGAACATTACGGTTTCCTTTCATTCTGTCAAATGCGGTAATATGCAGAACAATTACTTTTAGTTTTGTGGGATTTTTGTTCCATCCTGATTTGATGTGCTTTATTTCTAACTCAATGCAGCCTGATTACATTGAGTTATAATGGTTGTGATAAAATAGACGTAAGCCTGCTGCTGCTGTACACTGTGAGGATCAAACACTATACATGACAGAAGCCCTGACCTTTTAATAATTAGTGGATTGAATGCATTAATTATACAAAGCTAGTGAAGATTTCAATAGATTCTGGGCATTTAACATTTCTCGTCCATGCAGGGGAAACTTTTTGTCTTCACTTTAATATTTTAATACCTCATTTGAGCCACTGCCTGAGCTGGATCATGCCTTACACTCCCAGTGACATTTCAGATCTGCTCCATGCACACTGGGATGAAAAAACTGATGCTCTAATGTTTATACCATCAAAGAAGGAGAGTGGACTGGTGGAGTACCTGTTTCACGATACTGAATGACTCTTCATGAGCGAAAACTTGACTATAAATGATGTGCAGTGGCAAACCAAGGCTCCCTTTTCATTTAATCCTCTGATTTGGATTTCATAATAAATGTACTGTTAACTAAGTCATTAAAGTTATAATCCTTTTCAAACCCATTTTGACATTTATTTATGGTCAGCATTTTTTCTGCAAAAGCCATTTGATGTACGTACATTCAGTAATTATCTCTCTATATAATGGTCGTTATTGGTAGTGGCGGAGACCATTCAGCTTGCCTAACTAAACATGAGGGATTCACAGGGAAAAAATGTCATCCACAGTAGCCTGAAAAAGCATTCAACTGGCAACACATGGGTGGGTTTTATTGTGCAGCAGCCACAGGAAACAGAGTGCATTTGTCACCGCGGCTAGCACTGACTACGATTGTTCATTAAAATGCGTCTACAAAGCAAGGCATAATTATGATGATAATAATCATGTCACTAATTATGCAGACTGTTCTCATTCACCGTTCATAGCTATACCTATTAGTGTATATCCCACAAAATCAATTTGTATGTAATCCACGTAATCATGAACCAGGAAGTATAAAGAGCAACAAACGCTGTGCAGGGAGGAGGTTGGAGTGGATGGGTGAAAAAACACCGAACTTCGCCCAGGAGACCGGTGTTTGTACGCCGTGTGAAACCAGAGTTCAACGTTGATTTATTTGTCACGTAACTTCCATACTTAACTTACGCCACTACAAATTTATTTTAACCCAAACCGAATCTTTTCCTAAACCTAAAGTAGTTTTGTTGTCTGAACCTAACCAAGTTGTTTCCTGTTAAGACAGAAGTTTATTTTGAAAAGACTGGAGCGGAAATTGACAGTTTTCGTTTTCACACAAAAAATAGGGGAATAACTTTTCATAAGATATACGGACTGTTGTATGAGGATACGTTGACTTATGTATGTATTGTATTAACCTAAACTATTTGCTATATTTGCAGGAGATTAAGGTGCAATAAGTTAACCCTGGCTTTTTAAAAGAAACTACAAAAACACAACAGTGTCTGCCCCATGACCCCCTTTTTTAAAAATTGCTGTAAGATTTGTAGCAACTAAATATGCCACCCTAAGATAAAACTTCTTGTGTGTAGAGTGTCTCACTTAAGCGACTGTGGTAAAGTCTGACCTGTAGTTGAACCAAAATTGGCGTATTTCTGTTGTCAGACAGTACTAGAAGCTAGATTGCTGACAACATAAACACCTACTGTATAAGCTGTACCCTTATCTCAAGACTGAAAAAACAGTGGCACAGACTGTATTTGTGTTTACGAAAAGGAAGCAAGTCTACTTCAAGTAAGTAAGTAAGTTTTGTGCAAAGTGACCCTAGCCCTTAAGAATGTTTTGTCAGTGCCCTGTAAACCTACCTCAGAAAATGGAGTAAATATGTAAACACAACATGAATGTGTTTGAGAAAAAACCTAGTGGGTCAAGACCTTTAAACCCATAATATTTGTAAACAGATGGAAAATGTACATATTTTTTAAAATATTCTGGCATGGAGATGATAACAAAATGAGGATTATTCATATTTGGTCTATTTTTTTGGTAGTTTTATTGTTGTTGGACCACTGATTAGGACGTTTTCGTTTCCCTACCTACACGCTTCCCCATCCTAGTCCTCCTATCAGCAGTGCTAACACAATTTGGAATGGCAATGGACCATCTTCCACATTAGGGTTAAATCATCCATTTGATTGCAATTGACATAATTGGAAACAATTCTAATAATGTCTTTCCAAAATAGCAATTAAGAGCAGTGAAGCCACATAGGCAACCAAAGAAGACCCAACTGAGAGAAGAAGAAGGAGAGAAGAGAGAAAAGAGAAAGCTTTTTTTCACGGGGGGGCCAGCCAAGCAGCAATTGCTCTGCACAGTTGAGCAGTGGAGATAAGCCACAAAGCAGATGCCTGCATATCAAGTGCTTGCCTTAGTTGCCACATTTCCAATAGCTGACTCACAGCTCTGATTCGCCGGAGGACAGGGGTGTATGTTTGTGAATGCACTACGTTTTCTTTGCTATGTGTGTATGTGTGTGTGTGTGTGTGTGTGTGTGTGTGTGTGGCTGTCAGTGTGTTTGGGGTCTGAATGTTTGTGGGATTAGGAGGTGTTCAAGACAAAGGGAAACGTCTTTGAGAGGGTCATGGTCTGGTTAT